>OX383975.1:5144903-5742839 GCA_947532105.1 Athrips mouffetella | reverse complement strand
CCATTGCGGCTCATGCAGTTTATACAACGTGTAATTTCAAATACGCAAAACCTCTCGGGTGATAGTTCTACCCATGTAACTGAACAACTTTTCCCAAGGAACATAAGTCAAAATAAAAATATGTTCCTCGGGAAAAGTTGTTCAGTTACATGGGCAGAACTACCACCCGAGAGTTTTTGCGTATTCGAAATTACACGTTGTATATGCATTTTGGAGCGGGCAGATACGATAACTTAAGCTTTTAGAGCACGCCTATTGCCGAGATCTCAACAAGTGGTACTAAATAATATTATCTTATCTAAACTGGGACCTTAAAACAAATGCTCTAGCATAAGTTACCGAATTTGTCAGATTCGACTTTACACAATGCCTACTCTCACTTAACCAGTACGGTACATGAATAGGATACACCACAATTTACATAACCTTATTCAGTATGATACTAGTATAACAGCTATACATCGTTCAATATGCCTTACTATACCTACTAAAAACATGTTAATTTACAAAATGTTAATCAGGAGCCTTAATTTTTTTTAAATAATTGTGTTACAAATTGCAACAGCTCACATAAACTGGTTTGGAAGATAGAATAATTGAAATACAAATTATGTAAGTTTCATTATTACTTTTATTGAATAAATCTGGTCAATAAATTATCCAATTAATTAATTAGTCTTTTACTGTAAACTTTTACAAGAAAAGAAATTAAACTTATAATATGTATTAAACTTATGACTTAAGAAGTGGTACTGCCACCACAAATTCAAATCAATACCTAATTAATATCTCCACAAATAGGTTATATGCTATTAAAATATTTTATTTTGATTTGTGATGGTGGTCGATCAATAAACTTTTTAATACCTACTTAGAACTTATGTTCTTATCTATCAAACTGCAAGTTTATTTAATAAATGTTACGATTACGAATAACAATAAAATTATTTCAGTAATTAGTATGTCAATAATAAGTTAATTAGCATTACTAAAACCACTTCAATAATAAGTTAATTAGCATTACTAAAACCACTTATAGTACCTATAAACTAACAAGAACTTACTTACTTACTTATTAGTCTAAAGTCCAACGCAATGACTCACAACATTTGAAGTTGGATAATATTTTCATTAAGAGGCTACCTCCCGTCCACTAGCGCCGCCATCAGTTAAAAAAATATTACTCGCTAAATACAAAACTTATCGAAAATCTGAAAAGACAAATTAAAGTAAAAATACCCTTGCTTAATTAGAACCTATCAATTCTGTAAAATGTAGTTCACTGTAGTAACAGATAGCAAAAGTACGAAAAACGGCCACTTTTAGCAGTTTTGGTATCTGTAACTACAGTGAACTATATTTTACAGAATTGATAAGTTCTAAATAAGCAAAAGTATCTTCACTTTAATATGTCTTTTCAGATTTTCGATAAGTTTTGTATTTAGCGAGTAATATTTTTTTAACTTAACTTTTAATGGCAGCGCTAGTGGACGGCCTTAATACGATACAAATAAATTTTTACAACTACTTAGTTTCAGGCGTCGTCTTAAAACGTAGCGGAAGGCTAAACGTGACAAAAATTGGTCAAGTATTGGGTAGCTGTTAAATGACATGTTCTGCAATATAAAGATATCCTCCTTAGTCTTAAATTATTCCGCCCTCAACATTCATATAGCAGCGCCCACTTGCCTTAGCCGTACCGCCCACTGCGAGCGGCGGCGGCGGCGCGGCGCGGGCGCGGCGGAGGCGAGTTGCAGGCGCCGCGCCACGACGACGACTCCACCGCGCAAGCAACTCGACTCCACCGCGCCCGCGCCGCGCCGCCGCCGCTTGCAGTGGGCGGTACACCTTGAGATAAAGTTGCGACTACTTATTAGTTTATAGTCCAACGCAATGTGACACAACGATTGAAGTTGGATAATATTTTCAATACGTTACAAATTAATTAATACGACAACCTAGTTTCAGGCGTCGTCTTAAAACGTAGCAGAAGGCTAAACGAGACAAAAATTGGTCAAGTATTGGGTAGCTGTTAAATGACATGTTCTGCAATATAAAGATATCCTCCTTAGTCTTAAATTACTCCGCCCTCAACATTCAAATAGCAGCGCCCACTTGCCTTAAAGATACAGTTGCGACTACTTATTAGTCTAAAGTCCAACGCAATGTGACATAACGTTTGAAGTTGGATAATATGGTCATTGTAGCAGGTAAAGGTGAAATAAGAGCATCGTAAGTATGTAACACACTGTCGTTCGTCTTTCGAACTTCGTATGCAAAGAAATGATCATCGAAATCAATACATTCTAAGGAAAAACACCGAAATATTACTTTCTCATTGTTTATTACATATATTTTTTGAACTTCAGCTAACAGTGGCAAATATGTTACCTCCGATACATCTAATACTAAAATTGAAAATAATTTAAATTTTATGTTGTTGATGATGACCCACGATGATGAATAGCAATTATCCGTGTTAATGTCTTGTGATTGGAAATGTTGCCCAACATCGAGAATTTCAGATGCCGGCACACTTTTCAGCTTGCCAGTTGTCAATGGAGATAATGGAATATCCCTCAAAAACATATCGTTTAATATTAACTGATGTTTTATAGCAATAGTTTTACAAATGTTCACTCTGCTTTGCGATGCTCTAGCTATAAATTTAGATACACGATGTTTTGCTTCAAATCTCATTGTCCAGATTTGAGACAACGGACCAAATTTTTTTAGCATTTTTGGGTAATGTGTTAAAAAGTGGAATTTTGGTTTTAAGTGCGTATTACTCAGCTGGCAAAAGAGTTCATTTAATTCAGCTACTAAAAACTTTACTTGATCGATAGAGTCATCATGAATTCGACGACTCAAAAGTTTGTCTAATAATTGTCTTAGTTTTTTGTACAAGAGCCAAACGTCGTTTCCATCTGGGACATTATATCCAACAATTAATCCAAAATAACGGACTAGAGTAAGCATTTCAGAAGCTGAACATTTTAAATTTATTGATGTCCCTTCTGCTGTTACCGCGTTTGATGGCGTTGAACTTGAATCTGGCCCATAATCAAAATGCCGTATTTTCGTCGCCAAATTATCTAACGAGATTAACTTTTGTCTTTGCACTAAATATGTTATAATGAATTGCATAACATACCGACAAGCGCCCTCAAGATAATCATGTAAAACATCTACTGCGACGTTTTCGAACAAATCAAAACCATTGAGAGCAAGCCACGCACAATTTTCTTTAATACCAGTCTCATAAACATTTTTTAGCTGTAAATCGTTTGAATAGTTGTCCATATTTCTTAACAATTCGACGTTTTCATACAACATTGATCGGATTTGAGCCTTGTTAGCAGCACAAATTCTGCATGGTCGATTTGCAGAAAAACTCTCAACAAAACCTAACATACTATTGAGACCTAAGTTATCCCCAGTGACAACTGGCACGTGAAATTTAATTACTCCTTTGTATTGTTTAGTCTCAACATTTATACCATTTTGCTTCAAATCATTGAGCAAATCGAAAACTTTTTGAAAAGTTACATTATTTCCAAAACTTGTCCTATCTGACGAGTGAAATAGAGCCAAAATGAAAATATTTTGCAAGAGTGAAACATAGTTAGGAGGAAGACATGGAATAGACACATATAAACCTCCTAACTTGTGAACCCCAGCATGACTTCCTAAAGGATTTCCAATCTCAAAATCATCATAGTATACTATCAAAGGAAAATTCAGCTCTCCGTCCCTTACAGTTTGTATAATATTTTCCCATACTGAGCCCTGTACTATATTCTCAATACCAAAAGAACGTTCTCGTAAATTGTGCAAGTAATCTAAAGTATCCTTCAATACATTACCAAATGAAAAAAAAGATTTTAAGTTATTTTTTAGTGGCATTATTTGTACCGTACAATCTTTTGATACCAACGCACGTCCAGTAGTAGTATTTTTAGTTTCCCTTCGGTGGCCTATGACCACTTCTTGCGGCTCGACGAACGTTCCTAATATTTTAAAATGATTGAAACGTTTGAATTCCGTGTCAAGATTTTCAAACGTACGGCAATAAGTACCAACAATTTTATCAATATTATCACGCATGTTCGATGTTGTCGGGTGTGATGGTATCAATTCATATAACTGTAGCGCTAAAATGCTTTCCGATCTAGAAAAAAAAATTTGAATATTTTCTACGATGTCTTGCACAATTTTACGCGGTATTGTGGAACTAGCGTACAAGGAAGATATGAAATTCGATGCATGAAGCATATGCGTTTCATTTTCTGGTCTAATATTTTGAACTGCTGCAATTTCTGTTGTCGTTGATGATGATGAATATGATGATGGTAATACCAAACATTCCAAAGGAGTAACTACATCATTATTTTGTCGATCTAACTGGTGATCTCGTGTTAAATGTTTTTTAAATGAATCAATAGATAAATAATGGCGGAAACACCCTTGTTCACCACAGTGAAAATTAGAATTTCTTCCAGTCGATTTACAAAAATATCTTATGTGTTTAATTAACAGGGACGGAGAAGATGAAATACCTTCTTTGCAGTAATAACAAATAAAAACCATATTTTTTTATAAAAACTACTTTTTGTCACAAATAAGTCCCAGGTCGGACATCAGACTGTTAACAACTTGAGTGTTCCTATCGTATTTGGTATGAATATTGAAAAATCCTAATTGGATAAACAACCAAACATCATCACACTGCTCCGGGTAGCAGGCCCCGGTTGAGTGGAATATTTTGAACGCGCAGTCTACAGCTGTGATGAGTTTCGAAAAATTGTATACAGTGTCGTTAATGACAACATACGATGCTCTTATTTGAGTACAGTTTTCTCCTACATATATGACGTAGGGTTGCATTGACCGTTGCTGTTTGGTCAATATTTCCCTGCGTTCTAGGATTGACGGTGTTACATCAGCTTCAGATGCGACTTGATTTATAAAGGCAGAGGTCATCTCGGAGCGTGAAAATTTGATAATCTCTTTACCTTTCTTCTTCCTGGCCGGCGAAATATTGATGATATAAGTCAGCAGCACTAGGCAGACGTTTGTGATAGACTCTGGATCGTCCTCTGTAAGCAAAAACAATAGCAAAATAAACACTATACGTAAGAAAGAGGAGAGTAAAGGTGATCCCATCAAAAACATAAATTTGTGAAAATTGGGGCAAAGTCAATATTAAGAGTGTGCATAGTTGTCGACTTCGCCGACAAAAGAATTGAGATCTAAATTATAAATCAGAGTTTTATAATAAAAATCAGTTAGGGTGTCTGAGGTTTTGCGTATTTGGAATTACATGCGCGGCCACATCGGGGGCAGTGCTATGCTGTGTCTGACCGTCCGGACAGAACTACTAATAGAGCAAAATATGGACGCAAATTTGTACTCACCATCAATCAGAGAAATCAGGGTTTGTATGTTAGTCTTCAAGTTTCTGTCGCGGGTGTACTCTGCTTTGCGTTTTGCGTAACTGACAATGTTTTGTTTGTGTATTTCTATTGAGGAAAACAGACTGTTTTCCTTTTGCGGGTACAACTGGTTGAAGTCGTTCATAAGCTGCGGAAGAGACGTTTAATTTCAATTTAAGTCACACAACATCAATGTTTACTCTTTGTTGTTATTTCTTGGTGCAACTTAATAATATGTAAGTAGTCTAAAATTAAAATTTTACAATGCAACTATTCTTAAATTGTGTCTAATTATATCATTAACAACCTTCAAATCTATTACATATAATAAAACAGTATAGAAACCGTGTCTGTACTTTTGATGAATAAAAAAGAAATTAGTTTGGGCGGATAAGAAAAGACTAAAAGAACACTCCGGGCTGAGAGATCATTATCTCTATGCAGGGTGTAAAAAATAATAAGCACTAATTTAGCCTTAAAAGCTATAAAATCAAAAATTTCACAACCACAGGCAGGATTCAAACCTGCGTCTTCTCCGTCAGTACCAGAGACGCTTTAACCAACTAGGCTACCATGATCCTGCCTGATGATGCGAAATAGCCGCCTAGTAAAAATAATGTAGTTTATAGAATGTGTAGTTTGTAGAACTATCCGAACACAATTTACTTGTTCAGTTAATGGTCTAAGGAGCATACTAAAATAGTGCTTACAATTTTTTTTACACCTGCATTAAAGAAAGAAGGACAAACAAACAAACACACTTTCACAATTACAGAGGGCATTTCATGTAATCTTTACAATATAACTGCCCCATCTTAATAAGGCACAGAGCTGTGTGGCACGGAGTTTTCATAATAGGTAGGTACTTAATATATTTACATGATTCTTTATTTATACAACCTAACCGTGGAAGGGACAAATTAAACAAAATCACATTTAAATCACTTACAGTATTTTGATGTTCTTGGGCAGCAGATTTCGCAGTTACAGGTGTATGATTTTCATCACTCGGCTCATCTACAGATGTTTCAGATCCTGATTTAGTTATTTTGCACACATCTTTATTTCCAGACATGAATGTGTCCTGAAAAGCAATAAATAATTGAATTTAGTCATTCATCATACAAAAATATAGATAAATAAAAAGAATTGAAAAAAAAAACCGGCCAAGTGCGAGTCAGACTTGCGCACGGAGGGTTCCGTTCCGTACCATCATATAAATACACCCGAAGGGCCCAAACGGAGCCCTATTACTAAGCCTATGTCGTCTGTATTTCAGTCCGAGGGCTGTATTATTAGAACAGGTAGTACGGCAGATTACCCAACATAAAAACAAGGCAGATTTTTTTTTCTTGTGTCAACCTTTGTAGTAGGTATAGGTACCTACCTAAATGAGAGAAAATAATTTCAGTACCATCTATCGACACTTATTAATACTCAGTTGACACCTGTCTGCGAAAGTCTCTCATTGGAATACAAAGAACCAGAACTTACAGCTGTTAATGTGAGATCCAGCTGCGCTGTCAAATTTATGTCATCAATTAGTTTCTTGAATTTCAGGCGTGGTCCAATTTTTGGAATCAGATCTTTTAATTCTGTTTCGCCCAGTAATAGAACAGATTCTTCATCAATGTCGTTGTCTAAAAAACAGTTTAATTAAATTAATTGACTCAACAATTAATCAACTGACTCAAACATGCATAAGTAGGTACCTAGGTAGATAGATAAATTATCATGTTTAAAAAAAAACAGGAACCATCACTTCTTAGAATCTGACCAAAGGTCTAGCCACACAACATGAAAATCTAACATCACTATCATCATATCTATATCATAACTATCAACATGTAATTTGGTAAGTGATTTTTATGCTTTGTCGGCATGATATAAATATAGGTACCTACCATGGAATGCTTGAATATATTCTTCCAGCCCTAATGAGCGGAGACATTCTTCATACTTCATGTTATATTCCTGTTAAATAAATAATAAATAAGACAGCTTGACTCTAGCAATGAATGAATGATTAATTTATTTCAGAACTAATTGTTCCATAACGAATTAATTAATAATTAAAAATAACATAATACCTAATGAAATAACAAAATTACTCGGTTTAAATTACTTGACAAGCATTTACATGCTTGACAAGCTTGCTTAAGAAGAAAGACTTTTAATTTAGTCGTCACAGACTGAACTAGGCTCTGGACTCGCGATTCTACACAAAAATAGTATTTAACTGAATGTTTATTTTATTTGAGGTCTGACTTTTAGTTCCCACATTTTGACCGTCTAGCTAGGGACCCCAAACACACTTTCACACTAGGGCTGTGTTATCATCTGGGTACCTATCACTTGCCAGATGGTCAGATGAAATTGTCTCAAATTGGTGGTGCTGGGCGGCTACGGCACAGACGCCGTGGCACAAAAAAGAAGAGGCCTATGCCCGCCAGTGGGCTGATGTGGGCTAATTAGATAGATTAAACAGATGATTAATTGATTATGTATGAACCTACCTGTGCTTGTATTTATTGTAATCCAAGTTCTGGCTTCCAGCAAGTAGGTACCACTTGCAACGCAGCGCGATGATATGACTACAACTCAACGTACCTACCTAGGTATCACTTTTTAGTCACTTTTCATCAAATTCCTGTCAGTCATGAGGATATAATTACTGCATTCACGCAAAGTGAATAATGGCCGACCGACACACTACACACTACTCTTTGCACGCTGACGCCGCGAGCGCAGCGGAAGGAAAGAAACGAAAGAGAATGTTGCCAACTACATAGAAAAAAAATATCCGAAAAAAACTGTATGACTGCAATATATTGACGGCGCGGCGGCGGCGCGTCTTATTTTAATTAACATCAGAACAAATGTGGAGAAAACGTTATTACGCTTATTTATTGGAAGAGTAAGCTAGCGTTTGGGTTATGGCATAAAGTTTAACTTATAAAGTCACGACAGGGTTTTGAAGCAAAGTTATGTGATTGTCACACTCCTTGCAACACTGAATGAAAAAGGCGCGAAAGCGTCTCGAGTTTTAAATGGAACAGCATACTTATTTAAGTAAGCAGCACCGTTATAAGTAACCGACCTATCTAATAAAGTAACCTGGATACATACGAACGTTAAATACGGAAATTATTCCCGCGACACGTGAGAGGGGCAATTTTAGGTAGGTACATAATAGTTAGGTACCTATGTTGGAGCAAATTTCGAAATTATTTTAGGTAGGTATAGGTAATTTGGAAATGAATGAAAAAACAAAGTGTAACAGGGTAGGTACAGTCAAGAGCACATCAAGCTTGACACATTGGACTTTGTACCGTTATTTCAGTAGATGTACGCACGGGCTAGAGTCACACTGTGAATGTCAAGCTTGACCTGCTTTTGACTGTACCTATAATGACCGTGAAGGATATGACTCTCAAACTGAACAACTTAGATCGATAGGTATATACGAAAAAAAGCATGACTTCCCATATAGGCCTACCTCTATGGGAAGTTCAACGTTGTTCTCGTATGTTCCTACCTATGTTCTATCGGAAAAGATGTTGAGTTTCATGGGCAGATTATATCCTGTTGTTATAGGTATCTATCTACGCCTTTGTTAGTTGTGATGGTTGGTAGTTATAATAAAAACCGGCCAAGTGCACCAATATATAGGGTTCCGTAGTTTCTTTAGAATTTTTTATCGCAAAGCAAGTTTTATATCGTTCATAACATAAACTTTCACTTCCCAATGCTCGGCGAAGTCATACCTAGAGTCTTGCTATTGCTAAGCTCATTAACCTGTGAAGTCAACTTACCTCTGATAGTTTTCCTTTTAACTACATCATATACAAGGTGTAACAGAAAGGGTATATCAACCCTGAAGGATGTGAATCTGCCCATGAAACTGAACAACATTCCCTGAGGAACATAGGTCGAAATACGAAAAAAAAATTTTGACCTCCCATACAAAATGCGCGATCAGCTGATGCAGTTTCTATGGGAGGTCTGACCTCGTAATGAGTTTGTTAGTTTTCCCTAGCCTGGAAGTGAATAGGTACCTACCTACCAAAGTCATAAAATGAATGAACATGTTGGAGTTTTTTGTTCTACATGTAGGTACCTATTGTAGGTACGCCAGTTCGCGACCAGTTAGTGGAGTTGTCAAGTTTCAAGAGAAAATATAAATTGCACCATTCTGTCTATTGTCTTTATACTTACCTACCTACTATTTTAGGAAAATGGCTTGCGGTGGCGGCTGTGATTGTGGTCAATGGCTTTACCTGCCAACTAGGTAGGTACTAGGTGGGCAACCAGTTTGATAAAAAAAACCGGTTAAGTGCGAGTCTGACTCGCGTGCCGAGGGTTTCAATATACCTACCAACCTTTTTTTTTAGAAACAATAAAGTCTATTTATAGGACCACCATCGAGTTATCACTGCCTCCCCATCATCGCTCCATGACCGGACAGCGCCTTAAACTGGGTCTTTCGCCTGGTGGCCTTGACCGCGCAGGACTTTTGGAGTTTAGGTACCTACCTACATTACAGCTTTCTAGTAGGTGCTAAGGGTACCTGAGCTAAGCTATTCTTTACTATTACCTATATGTTTCACTCCGCGTCTAGGCATGAATTAAGTAGGTACCTATAAGTACCTACCTACCGCACGGTGCGCCCCGCGGCTGCGTAGCCGGCCGGACCGGACTATCGCGCCTTCGCATGTTCTATACCTACGTTTCCCGCGCTTTCAATAGTTTCTCGTCTCGGATGTTAACAATGTGGAGCAATGTATGAATGAACAATAAATAACAAAAGAATTTATCTCCAACTGATTTAAAATGTTTTTTTATTAGCAAATTACCTACCTAGGCAACATTATATGACACAAATTACTGAAGGAAAATTTAGGTAACCTACCTACCTATCTAGCTAAGTATAGTCACTGGCGTCTAGTCACTCGAAAAATAAGTAAGTATAGTCAGCGACAAGTCAAGATACACACTCGCAATGCGACTCAAGCCCATATGTCTACTGAAATGAGTCCTACAAAGTCCAATATTGTGTCAAGCTTGAT
This sequence comes from Athrips mouffetella, assembly GCA_947532105.1. NCBI lineage: Eukaryota > Metazoa > Arthropoda > Insecta > Lepidoptera > Gelechiidae > Athrips > Athrips mouffetella. Next base: position 5,732,335 of record OX383975.1, on the reverse strand, counting down.
CTGACTGTACCTACGTTACTTTACATACTTGCACCGTGTGTAGTAGGTACCTACCTACCTACCGCCGGTACGCACATAAATAGGCACCTACCTAGGTACTAGCTTTAGGATCCATTACATTCAGGAGTTAGGTTAGGTTTTAGCAATCACGTACAGTCAAGAGCACGTTAAGCTTGACACATTGGCCTTTGTACCTATGTATCGCGCTTATCTTAATCTCTGTAGAGACGAAAGTCGCACTGCGAGTGTCAATGTCAAGCCAAATTTGTACCAACAAATTTCGCGCGGTATCGGGCTCCCGCCCACGACCGTAAATCGGTGACCGATTTTTTGTAGGACAAAAATGGAACGCATTGATTGCCATAGTTCAACGCACACGACCTACAAAAAGTCGGTGAGAAATGAAATCGGACGTCGCGGCCGATCCGATTATCGGTGAGAAATGGAACATACGTAAGTAAATGCATACTTCAAAGCACACTACCTACTCACCGTCGCGGTCACGAAATCAGTCGGCCATTTAGGGATGTGCTTGTTGTGTCATGATGGATATTGATATCGACATTTTGATCGAAGAAGTAGAAAAAAAAGACCTGCCTAGTGCAATACAGGTTAGAATAAACAGGTACCATGACAGAAACACAAAGAAAATATTATGAGAAGAAGTTGCTTTTTATTAGGGTTCCGTAGCCAACGGTTCAGTTGTCCGTGTAGCGTGCCGGCAAAGAATAGTACCAACCCATCTCTAACCGTGGGTGTCGTAGGAGGCGACTAAGGGTTTACAAACCGGAGGATGGGCAGCAGCGTCAGAAAATTGGCCGCTATCTTGATTTTTTTTTGTTTCTGGACCGATTGCCTTTAAAATCGATATCCGTGGGTCCAAGAGGACTCTATAACGAATCTAATGTTTTTTCCAATTTTTACAGCTGATTCGTAATGGGAGGCCACTCGGATCCTCAGATATCGATTTTGAAAGCAATCGATCCAGGGACAAAGAATTTCAAGATGGCGACCTTTTTTTAAAATTTTGTCATCAGACTTGTTATTTGAGTCCTCTTGGACCCCCGGATATCAATTTTGAAAGTAATCGGTCCAGAAACAAAAAAAGCAAGATGGCGGCCATTTTTTCCAATTTCTACAGTTGATTCGTAATGGGAGGCCACTCGGATCCTCAGATATCGATTTTGAAAGCAATCGGTCCAGGGACAAAGAATTTCAAGATGGCGACCTTTTTTTTAAATTTTGTCATCAGACTTGTTATTTGACTCCTCTCGGACCCCCGGATATCAATTTTGAAAGTAATCGGTCCAGAAACAAAAAAAACAAGATGGCGGCCATTTTTTCCAATTTCTACAGTTGATTCGTTATGAGAGGCCACTCGGATCCTCAAATTTCGATTTTGAAAGCAATCGGTCCAAAAACAATAAATTTCAAGATGGCGGCCATTTTTTTCAATTTTTACATTAGATTCAATACAGGATGTAAATGCAAAACCGAGTGACACGATTTGTCATTACTAAAATGCACTGAACCGATGTACACGTAGTCGGTCAGTGGCCGGGCGGGGGTGAGGGTAGCGGGAGACGCAAGGGGACGAGCGCAGATGTTGCCGCGTTGCGCGCGGAGTCATTGAACTTTGTTGATAAGAGTGGTACGCAAACTTTCTAAAGTACTGGGATATTTTGTAAAAAAAATTGGTATACTTTTTTTTTGAGAAATGTGATCAGAATCGTTTTTACTGTCACCTCCTTGAAGGAAACTCGGTTTAGCTTTTACACCCTGTATAAGAGGTCAGTCTGATTCTCAGATATCGATTTTGAAAGCAATCGGTCCAGGAATAAAGAATTTTAAGATGGCGACCATTTTTTCCAAATCTGTCATCAGATTCGTTAGTAGAGCCCTCTCGGACCCACGGATATCGATTTTGAAAGCAATCGGTCCAGAAAAAAAAAATCAAGATGGCGGCCATTTTTTCCAATTTCTACAATTGATTCGTTATGAGAGGCCACTCAGATCCTCAGATATCGATTTTGAAAGCAATCGGTCCAAAAACAAAAAAATTCAAGATGACGGCCATTTTTTCCAATTTAGATTCGTTATGAGAGGTCACTCGGATCCTCAGATATCGATTTTGAAAGCAATTGGTCCAGGAAAAAGAATTTCAAGATGGCGACCTTTTTTTTCAAATCTGTCATCAGATTCGTTATAAGAGTCCTCTCGGACCCACAGATATCAATTTTGACGCCAATCGATCCAGAAACAAAAAGAAATCAAGATGGCGGCCATTTTTCACCTACCTTCTTGGTATGTTTGACCAATAACCGCCACCCTAGTGGTACCCGCACATTAGGTTAGTAACACTTTGACCTTGAGCGGGTCTGTACTTTATACAGACTACTAAGAAAGAAGAAAATAGCGTACCCCTTTTTCAGCTTATAGTTACCAGCTGGTTTTGTTACTACTTATTTGCTGCTGTGCGTACCTTGTAGGTAGGTAAGTAATTGTAATTATATTGTTTTTACATCTGTGTCGATATTTTTAAAGTGTCGATAGTGTAGGCAGGAACAACACTATCGATACTTCAGTTTCGATACTGTATACCTACGGATCGGAAGGGACCGTGTGCGTTGAGTCAGTCACAAAATCGGTCGTAAAATCGGAGGAATAACTTGTCCGATTTACTGTCCTAAAAAAAACGGTCGTGGGCGGGAGCCCTTCCGCATATCTTACCTTCAGGTACAGCCCAGAGCAGGTCAAGCTTCACACTTGCAGCGCGACTCTAGCCCTCGCGGTTATTGATACAAGAAGTGTCAAGCTTGACGTGCCCTTGACTGTAGGTACCTGTGCTAATCACGCGGTCGCTGCATACCTAGCGAAAATGTAGCAACACTCTCTTTATAAGTATGCTGCATACTTACAATGATTCGGCATATCTACTCATCATGATGCTGTCTACGTATTGTACGTACCTTGCATACTTTTGTAAAAGGCTGGGTACTTAAATAATTGTGCTTGCTACGTTCGAGACGAAGCAAAGCTCTCTTTGTAAGTACGCTGCATACTTACAATGATTCGGCATATCTACTCATGATGATGCTGTCTACGTATTGTACGTACCTTGCATACTTTTGTAAAGAGGCTGGTTACTTAAATAATTGTGCTTGCTACGTTCGACACGTAGCAACACTCTCTTTATAACTATGCTGCATACTTACAATGATTCGGCATATCTACTCATCATGATGCTGTCTACGTATTGTAAGTACCTTGCATATTTATGTAAGGAGGCTGGGTACTCAAATAATTGTGCTTGCTACGTTCGCCACGTAGCAACGCTCTCTTTATAAGTATGCTGCATACTTACAATGATTCGGCATATCAACTCATCATGATGCTGTCTACGTATTGTACGTACCTTGCATACTTTTGTAAAGAGGCTGGGTACTTAAATAATTGTGCTTGCTACGTTCGAGACGTAGCTACGCTCTCTTTGTAAGTACGCTGCATACTTATAATTATTCGGCATATCTACTCATCATGATGCTGTCTCCGTATTGTACGTACCTTGCATACTTATGTAAGGAGGCTGGGTACTTAAATAATTGTGCTTGCTACGTTCGACACGTAGCAACACTCTCTTTATAAGTATGCTGCATACTTACAATGATTCGGCATATCAACTCATCATGATGCTGTCTACGTATTGTGCGTACCTTGCATACTTTTGTAAAGAGGCTGGGTATTTTAATAATTGTGCTTGCTATGTTCGAGACGTAGCAACGCTCTCTTTGTAAGTACGCTGCATACTTATAATAATTCGGCATATCTACTCATCATGATGCTGTCTCCGTATTGTACGTACCTTGCATACTTATGTAAGGAGGCTGGGTACTTAAATAATTGTGCTTGCTACGTTCGACACGTAGCAACACTCTCTTTATAAGTATGCTGCATACTTACAATGATTCGGCATATCTACTCATCATGATGCTGTCTACGTATTGTACGTACCTTGCATACTTTTGTAAAGAGGCTGGGTACTTAAATAATTGTGCTTGCTACGTTCGACACGTAGCAACACTCTCTTTATAAGTATGCTGCATACTTACAATGATTCGGCATATCTACTCATCATAATGCTGTCTACGTATTGTAAGTACCTTGCATACTTATGTAAGCAGGCTGGGTACGCAAATAATTGTGCTTGCTACGGTCGTCACGTAGCAACGCTCTCTTTATAAGTATGCTGCATACTTACAATGATTCGGCATATCTACTCATCATGATGCTGTCAACGTATTGTAAGTACCTTGCATACTTATGTAAGGAGGCTGGGTACTCAAATAATTGTGCTTGCTACGTTCGACACGTAGCAACACTCTCTTTATAAGTATGCTGCATACTTACAATGATTCGGCATATCTACTCATCATGATGCTGTCTACGTATTGTACGTACCTTGCATACTTTTGTAAAGAGGCTGGGTACTTAAATAATTGTGCTTGCTACGTTCGAGACGTAGCTACGCGCTCTTTGTAAGTACGCTGCATACTTATAATTATTCGGCATATCTACTCATCATGATGGTGTCTACGTATTGTACGTACCTTGCATACTTATGTAAGGAGGCTGGGTACTCAAATAATTGTGCTTGCTACGTTCGACACGTAGCAACACTCTCTTTATAAGTATGCTGCATACTTACAATGATTCGGTATATCTACTCATCATGATGCTGTCTACGTATTGTACGTACCTTGCATACTTTTGTAAAGAGGCTGGGTACTTAAATAATTGTGCTTGCTACGTTCGTCACGTAGCAACGCTCTCTTTATAAGTATGCTGCATACTTACAATGATTCGGCATATCTACTCATCATGATGCTGTCTACGTATTGTAAGTACCTTGCATACTTATGTAAGGAGGCTGGGTACTCAAATAATTGTGATTGCTACGTTCGTCATGTAGCAACGCTCTCTTTATAAGTATGCTGCATACTTACAATGATTCGGCATATCTACTCATTATGATGCTGTCTACGTATTGTAAGTACCTTGCATACTTATGTAAGGAGGCTGGGTACTCAAATAATTGTGCTTGCTACGTTCGACACGTAGCAACACTCTCTTTGTAAGTATGCTGCATACTTACAATGATTCGGCATATCTACTCATCATGATGCTGTCTACGTATTGTACGTACCTTGCATACTTTTGTAAAGAGGCTGGGTACTTAAATAATTATGCTTGCTACGTTCGAGACGTAGCAACGCTCTCTTTGTAAGTACGCTGCATACTTATAATTATTCGGCATATTTACTCATCATGATGCTGTCTCCGTATTGTACGTACCTTGCATACTTATGTAAGGAGGCTGGGTACTTAAATAATTGTGCTTGCTACGTTCGACACGTAGCAACACTCTCTTTATAAGTATGCTGCATACTTACAATGATTCGGCATATCTACTCATCATGATGCTGTCTACGTACCTTGCATACTTATGTAAGGAGGCTGGGTACTTAAATCATTGTGCTTGCTACGTTCGACACGTAGCAACACTCTCTTTATAAGTATGCTGCATACTTACAATGATTCTGCGTATCTACTCATCATGATGCTGTCTACGTATTGTACGTACCTTGCATACTTATGTAAGGAGGCTGGGTACTCAAATAATTGTGCTTGCTACGTTCGACACGTAGCAACACTCTCTTTATAAGTATGCTGCATACTTACAATGATTCGGCATATCTACTCATCATGATGCTGTCTACGTATTGTACGTACCTTGCATACTTTTGTAAAGAGGCTGGGTACTTAAATAATTGTGCTTGCTACGTTCGTCACGTAGCAACGCTCTCTTTATAAGTATGCTGCATACTTACAATGATTCGGCATATCTACTCATCATGACGCTGTCTACGTATTGTACGTACCTTGCATACTTATGTAAGGAGGCTGGGTACTCAAATAATTGTGCTTGCTACGTTCTACACGTAGCAACACTCTCTTTATAAGTATGCTGCGTACTTACAATGATTCGGCATATCTACTCATCATGATGCTGTCTACGTATTGTACGTACCTTGCATACTTTTGTAAAGAGGCTGGGTACTTAAATAATTGTGCTTGCTACGTTCGAGACGTAGCAACGCTCTCTTTGTAAGTACGCTGCATACTTATAATTGTTCGGCATATCTACTCATCATGATGCTGTCTACGTACTGTACGTACTTTGCATACTTATGTAAGGAGGCTGCGTACTTAAATAATTATGCTGCTTGCTACGTTTGAGACGTAGCAAGACTCTCTTTGTAAGTATGCTGCATACTTATAACGATTCGGCATATCTACTCATCATGATGCTGTCTACGTATTATATGTACCTTGCATGCTTATGTAAGGAGGCTGCGTACTTAAATAATTATGCTGCTTGCTACGTTTGAGACGTAGCAAGACTCTCTTTGTAAGTATGCCGCATACTTATAATGATTCGGCATATTTACTCATCATGATGTTGTCTACGTTGATAACAAGCTTTTCTAAAGAAGCCGAGTACTTATGTAATTGTGCTACAACCTCTCATACGAGTGCATCGCATAGTTACAATGATATACCGGGTACTTATAAAACGGCGTTGCCTATAAAATTCTGGGGGAGCTTCCTGTCCATTAGTGGACTTTCTCCGACCAATGACCTTTTGGTTAATATGTACTTACATAAGTAGGCCAAACAGATAAAAAAATGTACCCTGGCTACCTATTATACGTTGCATGTGAGCGGCATATCTTCATAAGTATATTTCATAAATAACGAATATCACTTATCGAGAGACATTATAAAAGTAGGCGACGTACGTAATTATGGAGCCGGGACAAGTATGTGTAATTGTGTTGAGTACTTTCGTACGTATTTCCGTGGCCCTGACTAAAAGAATGTTGTTCTACCAGTACATAAGTATGCGACTTCGTTATACGCATTACCATTATGGAACACGGTGTTGCTCATAAACGCTACAGTAAGTTGCACAATTTCTAAGTATGTAGAACCGGTTTTTAAGTATGCTGGATCGTTGTAAGTAGTGATGTCCAAGTTACTTACGTAAGTAGCTAATTTAAGTAGCTTATTTTTCTCAGTGTAGATGCGTTGAATGAGAAGTTTGTGAGCGCGGCCCTGCTGGCCGGAGCCCCCGTCGCCAATGCTACGTCCTCGGTGGCTGCGCTGGCGACGTCTGTGCCGGCTAGTGACGAGTGCGCACGGATCCGCAGATTCACACCCTACGAAGTAGAACAGATATTGCGAAGGAATATAGCTCCTAAAGCTAGTCTCGACCTGTACGATTTGTCAGCCAGCATTCTTCGAGACGTCGGCGTAGCAGTTAGCCCCGCGCTGTCCCATCTATATAATGAATGCATACGTAGCGGCGTGTACCCCGATGCGCTTAAAAGAGTGAAAATTGCACCGCTCTACAAAGGAAAAGGAAAGAAGTCTGTAGCTAGGTCCTATCGCCCGATATCGCTGGTGCCATGTATCAGTAAGGTATTTGAGGTGGGACTGAATAACAGACTATTGTCCTTCTGGAGCCCTCGTAATGTGCTCTCGGAGCGCCAATACGCGTATCGCGCGGGGCGCAGCACGACCGACTTGGTGCGCGAGGTGGTATGGTGCGTGCTGGGCGCGCGCGAGGCCGGGCAACACGTCGCTGTGGTCTGCTGCGACCTCTCGCGCGCCTTCGATACCGCCGACCACAGTCTTATCGCCCGCAAGCTGGCGCACTACGGCATCGCGGGGCCGGCCCTCTCGGTAGTCATGTCCTTCATGTCGGGGAGGGTGCAGGTAGTGGTCGGCGATAGAGGCAACGTGAGATCTACCGAGATGACGAACGTCATGGGCGTGCCTCAAGGCTCGTGCCTCTCGAACACGTTGTTTAGCATTTTGCTAAATGACCTTCCCGGCGCCCTCCGCGACGTGGAAGTTTTCATGTACGCGGACGACGTTACGGCAGTAGTCGTCGCTCCTTCCGCTTCGGAGCTCGAAGAGAGGCTCAACAGAACTGTTCAGGTGCTTCATACGTGGTTCGGTTCGAACGGGCTGGCACTAAACATTGACAAAACCTGTTTTATGGGTGTAAGTCTAAATGGGCACAGACCAAAATCAATGACAGTACTCGCCGCCAACACACCCATTCAACAGGTAACTACTACCCGACTTCTCGGTTTCCACATCGACAGTGCTCTCGTGTGGAACACACACGTCGAAGAGATGTGCAAACGGTTGGGACGGAGTTGTTATGCGTTACGACGGTTGGCATCTACCGCGTCCAGAGACGTCGTCAGGAGCTGCTACTTCGCCACCGTGCACTCGGTGTTGACGTACGGCACGGAATTGTGGGCGCGCGCGGGTGACTGGCGCCGCGTCTTTGTCATGCAAAAGCGAGCCGTGCGTGCGGTGGCCTCGGTCCCTGACGACGAATCTGCGCGCGAACATTTTAAAAACCTTCATATACTGCCTCTTCCTTGCCTGTGGGTGTACAGCGTCGCAGTATTTGTGTTTACACACTTAGAATCTTATAAACGAAGAGGAACAAACTCTACATACTCCCTTCGTAGCAATAAACGCCACAACCAGCTGATCGCTCCCAATCATAAATTAGTAAGATCCGAGCAGTCGGTGTACGTTGTCGGTCCGACGGTGTACAACCGGCTGCCGGACAAAGTGCGAAATGCAACTTCCATGCCGGCTTTTAAGAACAGCCTTAAAAAATGGCTACTAGATAGACAATTTTACGAATATCATGACTTTTTTAAAGTAGATGAGTCTTAAACGCTTATTCTTATTATAAATAATTGTATTTTACCAATTATCATTATTATTTTGTATATCTCAAATTTTATATTGACTTATAACAATTGTTATAGAATAAATTTTCATTTTCATTTTCATTTTCATTTTCAAGTCTCATATTCGCTATCGACAAGTACGAACCACTCGCTAATTAAACTTAATTAAAATACCGACTACGGATGTTATTAATTAATTACTTTACTTCAGATGTGAAATGTGATATATGTTTGAAGAGGAATTCATAGAGGAAGACTTTGTTTCTGTCTGGATTCGAGTTACATAAACAAAGTTACATCAGACTGGAATAATAAATCAATAAAGTTATTTATTCATATAAAATTAAATTCATATAATATGGGCGACCATACTTTGCTCTGGATAATCTTAACCAAAGCTCACTAACAGATGGCGCTGCAGGGTTTCTGAAACGAGCTTTTTTTCAAGAATTGCTCAAAAAATGGAGAAAACAAATTTTCCCAGAGATGAAACCCTAGCTTTTGCTTGTTTGCCCCCAAAAACCCCTGTACAGTAAATTTCGTCGAAATCGTTAAAGCCGTTTTTGAAAAACTGATCATATACATATGATCGATGGTCTGCATCGATAAGTATCGTTACAGACACCGAATCTGCAATTTAAAAAAAAATTGTCTGCCCCAGCTACATTTACTTCTTGTTTTATCAAAATCCGCCTACTTCCGAAAAGGTTAAAAAAAAACAACCTTTGAAACGTTTAAAAAGCAAAGAAATATATATAAAGAAAACGTGCGAGTGAAGGCCTCGCGTCTAAATGTAAGTATGAAATTATTTTGGTCTGTTTCACACAAGTGCTTGCTAAAATTTATATTTGCCGGCTTTCGGCTTAGCGCGCATTACGCCTGAATTATGGACATTTTTATTAGTTTCATATTTTACTGCGTTCAAAATGTTTAAAAATTGCTTCCGTTTTGAACGGCTTAAATTGCAGTTTGACGTCTTTAAAGACTGCTTGCCTGCAGATTTTTGACACTGAGTATTTTTCCTTAAGTTCTGAGGGTGGGCGACGCACTTAGCTGTCTTATTTGTGACAAAAAAAAAGCAAATCACTAATAAGAGTGCAGGTGTCGGAGTGACTGTAAATCGTGAATTTTTATTAGTTTTGCTCCAGAAGCCCAGTTATTCTCCTCATGAAAACAAGCAACATTCCCAAAGATTTTTTTTTATTTAAAAAAAAAATTCCCTAAAGAAAATGAGTGGTCACGTGACCACTTTTCTATGGAGGGTTGAAACATTTTTTTAGGGAAAGTTGCATGTTATTATAAGTTGAGTCACCGGGGTTCCGAAGCAATGCCAATGAAAATTGACGTTTCATACCAGTTAACGTTAAAAAAGCACGTACTTATAATATAAAGAATTATTGTAGAAAATTTACACTAAAAAGTTATCAAAGGAGGCTTTGTTGTTACAGGCGATCTTTTAAAAGCTAAAGTACTGTGTGTTTTGTCAAAATTTGAATTATGGTTTCTGCTTAAACTAAACAGGCCAACGAGCACATAGCTCACCTGATGGTGTCGCCTGCTCATAGACACTTGCACTATAAGTGGCGTAGAGGAGTTTGGTAACCAGCTTTTTGAACGTTCCCATGTCGTAAATAACTGGGAAAACCGCAGAAGAAATTCTTTCCTGATTTGTTTTTATGTCCAAAGTGGCTAAAGCTAAACGAGCAGGTGGGCCACCTGATGGTAAGTGGTCACCACCGCCCATGACACCCACTGTCTTATTAGTGAAATTACTCGACACTAATAAGACAGCAAAGCGCGTTACCCTCCCTGAGGTCTAAGATATTATGTGTCATGTGCCGGTAATTTCACTGGCTCCCTTACCCTACAAGCTGAAACACAGTTAATGGCAGAAAAAGGTAAGGGGGTGGTACACAAAAGCCATATCACAATTTTACTAGTGCGCAAGAGAAATTATCTACAAACTGCTCAATCTCTAATACTCAATCTCAAGGTTGCTAATTGATCGCTCAAATCGCGCCAGTGTTGCATCGCGAAACGATTATGATAAAATCGGAAAAAATGAAATTGAAGCTTAAGTTTCTTGTGTTTGTCAAAATTTTGTGACATGTTATGTACAGTCAAGACCACGTAAATCTTCAGTAACCGTAGAACCTAAAGTCACTTCGCTTAACCTGCTCTTGACTGTACGCCTTTTGGCCAGACAGTGTTGTTGTTTTTCTACCAAAATTGACTCAAAGTATTTAATATCTTCCCTATAGAAGCTTTTCTATAGAATTTCATTTAAAGTCGATGTAAGCTGAAGACGGAAAAAGGTGGGAACATAAATAACAGCTTAAGGAAATTTATGTTCACAGAATAAACATTACAACACTTCCCTTTAATTTATTGGTGAAATGGAGTAGGATATTTTCAAAGAAACTTGTTTAAAACAACTTTAGAGGAACGACTTCAGTTGTTTAAGAAATATACTGTGAACGGCATGGAAACTGGACAGCATCTTATCCTATCACATGGGGCTGAGTTCCCAGTTAGTGCACTTCACAGGACTTCGACCCTGTGGAATCTGTTGTGCTTCCTCTGCCTTTATGCTCCTGTGGTCTTCTGCGGTCTTCAAATGCACGTATGAGCTTTGATATAGATTTCAGTGGAAGGAGCCCGTCGACTTCTGATGTCGGAAAAGCTTGACCTAGAATCTTCATACGCTGGTCAACATGAGCAAAAAAGGTGTTCCATGCGTTACCATTTCTCACCACAATCTCTATAGGTAGGTAGTTCTATCCGACAGACACTGTGTTCTTGCGTAGGTGTTTTCTAGTGCTAAAGTGGCCAGAGAGAGAGCACCCATACATGAACAGTACCTAGGTTTTCTGCTTACTAATACTTTCAAAGCGCTCGTTTATGAGTGGTAGTTGCTCTTTCTTTTCAGACACGAAGAAACGTTGGCAGTAGTCAGAACTCTGGATGGGAGACCACTAACTGAACAGTTAAACATCTTGAGCGTTATCCATACTTCAGAAAGCTGTTTTTCCCGGTTGGTTAAGTGTGAGGCCATTTTAATGGCTTGAAAAGTGACAGTCTGATTGGCCACTGCCTGGTAAAGCTCAGTTTACATGTCAATCCCAGTTTGTCCATTAAATTACTAAGGTAAGATGGCAGTTTCTCTGTAAATGCGCTTGTTAGTAAAGTTCTTACCACAAAGTGTAGCCATATTATTTAATCTGTGGTGTAGCCTTACTTTCGTAATTGAAATGAAATAAAAACCTACACTCAGCCACGAAATTTGTTTTAACTTCGTATTATACTATATTATACTTAAAATACGAAGTATAATAAGTGTAGCGTCACATATATGGAAATTCCGCGTTTGGACGATCCGAGGCGGATCTTAACGTCAAGTATGATACACTAGTCCCTAGAGCGGGATTTCCAAGTCGGAAAGGTCCGCAACCACACAGCAAATTTTTACTTTATTCCGAGTCTTAGCGCGATATTTATAATAAGGAATCGTTCATCCCAGACGGATCTTAACGTCAAGTATGACACACTAGTCCCTAAAGCGGGATTTCCGAGTCGGAAAGATCCGCAACCACACAGCAAATTTTTACTTTATTCCGAGTCTTAGCGCGATATTTATAATTAGGGATCGTTCATCTCAGACGGATCTTAACGTCAAGTATGACACACAAGTCCCTAGAGCGGGATTTCCGAGTCGGAACGATCCGCAAAACCACAGCAATTTTTACTTTATTCCGAGTCTTAGCGCGAATTTTGTAATTAGGCAGAATAAATGCAAATCTAAGAGTCTATAATCACTACGTTTTAATGAAAATGAGCAAATGTCACAAATGCTAATAAGCAAATGTCACAAATGACAAAAGACCTGGCGGTGAGTTAGACGCGGAAATTCCGCTCTATTATACTAGTATCCAGTATAGACATGTATAGACATGACGCAAAGATCAGTCTCGGATCGTCCCCACGCGGTTGGCTGTACAAATGGAGTAACTACGAATGTAGATAGTGAAGAGGTGTATGTATACTGTTATATTACGGTCCCGTCCCTAAATCCCTTCGTAACAAGCGCGCTAACAAGATTATATCCAACTGAGAGCAGTCTGATTTTAGCATTTGTAACTGAACGTGTAACAAAAAATCGGTCAAGTGCAAGTCGGACTCGCGCGCCGAGGGTTCCGATATACCTATTGTATTTTAAAGCCCATTTTTAGGACCGCAAAACTAAATTTGTTTGTAAAGGTATTTTGCAGATTTCTAAAAAACTGCAACTCGGAAAGATTTTGCTGTAATATTTATTATTTTTTTTTTTATTATTCTTATCACTCCTCTTGGAGGCTTACACCATCACACGGGCCTTAGCCAAGTGTGATGGAGTCTTGGTGCGATACTGACATGATTGATGAAGTTAAAAATTTACGGGTGATCCTACAAATCCTACAAGATTTATGACGCATTGGGGGATATTTAAAGTATGTAGGCTGTTATGTAATGTTGTCGGTATGACTCCAGTTGTAGAAAGAACGATCGGGACTATTATTATTATTATTAGGAGCCTGTTGTGTCCCACCGCAAAAAAAATTCTGTAATGTTTTCATGGAAAAATGAGTAGCTATTCCAATATGCGTAGGTGCTAGTCAGTGTGGGGTCGGCTTACAATAGTACCACCCTATTTCTACCTGTGGGTGTAATAAAGGCAAATAAGAAATTTTGAGCTGAAGAATGGGCAGCAAGCAATATTTTATGTAAAAATATAAAAAGAGCTCTCTGTTCAAAGTAAACTACTATATTTAACTCTTTCGGAGCGATATTCAAAACTCAATAACAAACTTCAGAGTGTGTTTTACATACTAAGTACATTGCGTACATAGGCCGGAAAAATAAAGAAATCCTAAAGAGGTCTGGTCTAGTATGATGAAACGGAAAGCGATAAACGGAAGATCTGAGGCTTCTTTACTTCTGGACATCTCTTCATCTTTGCTCTGGCCTGCTAAGAATCCAGAAAGTGCCTTTTTTGCGACCGAATTGTTTCTTTACAACCCAGTAAAATCTAGTCCTCATTATTTATAAGTATAATCATAGTTTGGTCCAATGACAGAATCATGGGAACATTACTTGTTTATTTTTTAGAAGGATTGAGTATGAAAGATTGATGAAAATGGAGAAAGCGAGAGATGTGTCAAGATCGTAGCAGGTAGTGGTCTCTGACTACCCCAACGGGAAAGAGGCGAAATTTTATGTATGTATGTACCTTTTTCCACTCAATATGCTCTTAAGATGACCGCCCATATACCTTTCGGCAGAAATGTTGTTGATGACTAAGTATGAAATTAGAAGCTCTTTTGATAGAAGTCGCCTTATTCTCATCAACGGTTTATCTGCAGCCCTAATATTGAAACCTTCATGTAGCTGATTGTAGCAAGCGCCCTCGTTCCGTAATAGGTTACCGGTAACCGGTACGTACGTTGTCGGTAAACCGCAAACTAATACCGAACGACAGGCGTAGACAGCTCAGCGGTAACGGGGACTTGCAGACGAGCGGTTTTAGTAGATTTTTCGAATCTGATTTTCTCAAAATCATTAAAAGATAAAACGTCTACTGCAGCGCAGCTGAAATGTTTTTGATTTTGTTTTGCTTCTGAATCTTATTTCAACGGATTAGGGCTTACATTTTAATGTTTGTTAATTATCGAGAAGATATTGTCAGGCTAGTGGCTTGTCTACTGGCTCTATTGTCAAACGACCTCTGATATGTCTTTATTGACCACAGAATATGTAATTGCCTTAACAAGGTAATAAAAACCGGAACCAAGCCAGAATAAAAGTTACGGCGTGCCTTCTAAAGGGATCCGGGTTCTGAGCCCGGCCAAAGTTGCTTATATTTCTTGATGGAAAAGAAATAGCAATCACTACTTCGAGACGTGAGCTCTAAAAGGCAAATTCGCAAAATCACAAAATTTATAACCATAGGCAGGACTGTCGTCTTCTCCGTGTCGGTACACACTAACCCACTAACTAGGCTGCCATTCAATCAACGGTAGCAAGTAGATGCTCGTCATCAGCGCGAACGTGCGATATTTGTTTTTAAGTTTTTTTGTACCCGAATATCAGTAATGAAATATTAACTGGCCCAAATATGCTGAGCGAGCATCTTTCTTGATTGACTGATTTCATGAAAAATATTGATAACGTTCCCAGTTGCTTTCAAAGATCGATCATTCAAATTGTATTTTGATAAATGTTTTATATTCGAAACATATCGCGCACTGTGTTATCTCTTTGAGTTTTAAACTCAAAAAGGTAATTATTGACAACCGCGCGCTTTTTTCCGCTCGTCTACCCAAATCAAACGTTTCCAGCACCGCAGCCCATAGATTACGGGCTTTGCCGAGTTATCTGTGACGTCACGTTTGCATGTTTTGTTTTCTGATGACGTGGCGGCCGTCTGTTGGCTGAATGCGTCATTTTGTGGAAAATGCAGTATCAGGTAAAGTATTTCACGTTTGTATATTTCATAATTTGAAATATTTTATTTTGGTTTTTTTTCAGATTCACGACATACGAGGGGTGTTCAATAAGTAGTGAGAATGAACAACATTTTGGTTGTAATGTCTTTTGATGTTTATGAGTTTTGATAGTTTATAAAGATGGTACCCAAAAATTAGGCCATAATTTGGAGAAAAGTATAAATAATGAGGTACAGTTCAACAGCCAGTCAGCCATTAACCACACTCTCCCCACTTACTTTATTTAACGAACAGTTCTACTCATAGTAACTTCTATCTGTTATTCAACAGGGAAGGAGTAACAGATACCTACGGTACGCATTAGCGTAAATTATCTACTAGCTTCCGCCTGCGGTTTCACCCGCAATAAATGCGTTTTTAAAAAGTAGCCTATGTGCTATTCCAGGATCTAACCTATATATAGGTGTGCCAAGTTTTATTAAAATCCATTCAGTAGTTTTTGCGTGAAAGAGTAACAAACATCCATCCATACATCCATACTTACAAACTTTCACGTTTATAATATTAGTAGGAAGTAGGATAGGATAGGATTTGACAATAATGGAAAAATAAATGAAAAATAAGTTTACCTAAAAATTCTCCATACAATACGCCAATTTTATAGGTAAGAAAGAACTTATTATAAATCATTAGACAGTACACACAACAGCACGTCAGTAGAAACACTTTTTGACCTTATGGCCTGGTGATAGAGTTGATAAAGTTTCTACCGATAGATGGTTGACCGTACGTATCAGAAATCAGAATTGAGTTCTCTCAGTGGCGCGTAGCGGAAGGACGTGCGTTTGCACACAAAATAAACTTACCTAGTACTAACTACTTATCGACTCCGTATTTTGTATTCGTAATTTACTTATCATAGGTGTGATTTCGAACTTTTTACATTATGGCGAAGTGTGCTAAATGTTCAAAACTTGTGAATAAAAAATCGCCAGGTGTACAATGTAATAAGTGCTCAAAATGGTTCCACTCGTCCTGCGCCTCCCTCACGAACGAACAGCTGAGCGTTCTTTGTGAAATGGAGGCCGCTGACTGGAAATGTAGAACCTGTGCCGGACAGATGAAACTGAAGAGGATTTCGGCTATCCTGCCAGATCCGGAAGAAGAAGAGGAGAGTACCAACACGGACACGGAAACTCACTTCAACCCGGGACAGGGTAGCATTAAAGAGATTTTGGCGCATATCCATCGTCAGTTCTCCGATATGAAAAGAACTATCCAAGAGGAAATCCAAAGAAGCCTTCAGTTTTATGCGGACAAAATTGATGATTTTCAAAGTGAAATTTCCACTTTCAAAAACAAAATCAAAACCGTTGAAAATAAATACAAAGAAATGTTCGACAATTCGCAAAATTTAAAGCTCAAAAACGAATCATTACAACAAAAAATTAACCAGTTAGAACAAATACAAATGGAAAATAAAGTTGAAATATGCGGAATACCAAAGAAGGATAGCGAAAATCTACTGATAACTACCTACAAGATATGCGAAAAAATAAATCAGCAGAAGCATGATGTGTTGAGCGTGTACCGAAAGGAAAATACAAAAACACTATTCCAAAAGTCGAAGAGTGACGTCATTGTGGTAACCCTCCGTGAAGGTTGTCGGGAAAAATGGCTGGCAACCGCTAAATCTACTGCCTTAACTGGCGAGGACATCGTAGGAAGCGGAGTGAGCGGCTCGGATAGTGTCTACAAAATATACCTACGGGAAG
The DNA here is from genome assembly GCA_947532105.1 of Athrips mouffetella. NCBI lineage: Eukaryota > Metazoa > Arthropoda > Insecta > Lepidoptera > Gelechiidae > Athrips > Athrips mouffetella. The sequence continues at coordinate 5,715,235 of OX383975.1, read as the reverse complement.
CCCTTTCTCCATCAAACGCCTTCTTATTATGGAAAGCCAAGTCAGAACTAAAGAATACAAACTTCTTCAAGTACGTCTGGTGTAAGAGAGGTACTGTATTAGCAAGAAAAGAAGAAAAAGGAAAGGTTCACATAATTCGATCAGAAAGTGACGTCACAAAACTGATACCCACCGAAAACAACGCAGAATAAATTTACTTATTTTCTCTTATGGGTTTTTACCTTTTTCGTCCTTATTTTTTTGTGCTTTAGTGTCATTTAATCTATATACCTACACTAAACTCACATGGATAGAAAAAAAGCGTGCGACACTCGTATAGAGCAGACGTGCTGCAGATATTTTTGCAAAATTATTATAAAATTATAAATCGGAAGCAAACTATAATAGACCTTACGGCAAATAATTTAAAGTGAAAAATATTAAAGTGACAACACGGACTTTGTTTTGTTATCGCTCTGAGGAAGAACGCAGCTACTCGGGAGACCGGTTTGGGTAAGAGCACTTCACTCCTGTTGAGTAAAAGAGAACGCTACTATATCGAATTTGACTCGCTCCAACTTGTAGCTTAAGTGCTGCGCACACACAATTAGGATGCAAGCACAGGAATCTTCGAGTAGCGGAGGTGGGTCGTTAAACGATCTGCGTGACTCGACGAAACGGGAACAAAAAACCAAGAAAGCTAAAAAAAAAGATGATAGTTGTGCGTGTAGTAAGCAGTTGGCTACTTTCCAGTCACAAATGATGGATCTTTTAAAGAACTTTACGGAGTCTCAAACGAAAATATCATCAGAAATCCGGGAAGATGTTAACGCTATTCGTGCTGAATGCAAAGTTCTTCGGGATATTACAGAAACCCAAGGAAAGGAAATTAATCAAATCAAAAGTGACTTGGAGACTGTCAAATCTAACTACAAATCAACACAATCTTCAATTCAGAAAATAAATGAAGACATCACCAAGATTAAGAACTCACACACCAACCATTCTTATCAACACTCGCCCACCCGCGCCGCTTGTCAGGAAGACCTCATCCTAGAACTTAGAGAACGGACGGAAAGGGAAAAAAATATAATACTTGCGGGTATTCCTGAAATAGTAAACAAAGACGCATCTATTAGACGTCAACACGATAAGGAAGAGATATCAAAGGCTCTTCAAGTTTTTGAGGGAAAATGCGAGAATCCTATCAGAATTATGAGACTTGGCAAGTACAATACAGGCGAAAATCGTATGTTAAAAATTTCGTTCGAGTCGTCAGCCACTGCAAAATACGTACTGCGAAACCACGAAAAACTACCAGCTAACTTAAGCATATACTCCGATCGAACCCCTACGCAACAAAAATACCTAAAAAAAATCAAAGAAGAACTTAAGCAGCGCCTAGAAGAAGGGGAATCGAATTTAACTATAAAATATTCCAAAGGAGTCCCCAAGATTACACAAATAAAAGATCCAAAAAACTAACAATTAATACAAGTGATCCATCTTCTCTAATATATTCTAAAAATGAAGCCATTAATGCAACTTACTACTTAATAAAGAAATATCAGGATCTACCCACCAATCTCCGATCTTTAAAATGTTTTTACGCTAACGCAAGAAGCATTTGTAAACCCGGCAAGTTCGACGAATTAAAATGCATCCTTAAAGGCATACCGCATGAAGTTCAAATTATAATTCTCACCGAAACATGGATTAAGAGCGATTCGGATGCCCGGCTGTATTGTTTACCCAATTACACCCATAACTACAACTACAGAACAAACACAACTGGAGGTGGCGTATCGATATATGTTCATAAAAACTTAAATCACAGCGTTACGCAAGAGCTCAGTGAGAATGGATGCCACTACTTATGGATATATTTAGATTACTTCGCACTGAACGTAGGCGCAGTTTATAGACCTGGAAGCTCGAATTTGAAGTCTTTTCTAGATACTTTTTCTGATCATCTAGAAAAAAGGAGTCGATCAATTGTGTTTGGGGACTTCAATGTGAACTTGTTGTTACATGACGACGCTAACGTCCAAGAATACGTGAATACCTTAACCGAATCTGGATACTTTATACTAAATAATTTAGATCAAAGATATTGTACTCGAAAAACTTCCTCAACAGTTAGTATTATAGATCATGTCATCACCAATTTAGAAAATAATAATTTTAATCTAGCAATCATGGATTCTTCCCTATCAGACCACAATCAACTATATTTAGAGTTAACCAAATGTGAAATTCCCCGCAAGCAACGGGTAGAATATGAATGTATTAATTACTTTGATTTGTACGAAAGTTTAAAACAGGATTCATGTCTTAATAAAAATTTAATACACGATTATACATTACTAGAAAACCTTGTATACAACTATCTTGCTCTAAATAAAATAACTAAGTATAAAATTATGAACTTGCCTCGAGAAGATTGGATCAACAAATCAATTTTGAATGAAATTAATAACCGCAATGTATTATGGTGCCAACTAAAAAATGACTCTGAAAATAAACGTATTCAAAACGAATTTAAGCAAAATAAAAATAAAGTTGACCACATGATTCAATGCGCAAAAACAAATCATTATTCCAAAGCATTTACAAGTTGTGAAAATAATCCTAGAGCGATGTGGCAGATCATAAATAGTTTAGCAAATAATAAAATCAATACCCAAGATATAAATCCACCCAAACTAATGATCAGTGACAAAACTATTACCGATGGCAATGAAACATGTGAATGTTTTAATGTCTATTTCTCGACAATTGGTGCTGTACTTGCAAACCAAATACCGACAATATACCACAACAATGTTATAAATACACTAAATAATAATATTACACACACACTCCTTGAATTAAAACCATGTACAACAGCAGAAGTTGACAAAATTATTAATAAGTTAGATGCTAATACTAGTGCCGGAATAGATGGAATGAACACGAAAGTACTAAAGTGCATTAAAGATCTTATAATACCCGATTTAACTAATTGCATCAACAAATGCTTAAGAGACGGTGTTTACCCTGATAGCCTGAAAATTGCCAAAGTAAGTCCCATACACAAATCTGGCTCAAAAGCAGACCCATCAAACTATAGGCCCATATCAGTCCTCCCAGTTCTGTCAAAAATCTTCGAAAGAATTATATACAACCGCTTAAATGAATATTTAAAAAGTATCAACTTCCTTTGCGAAAATCAATACGGTTTTCGTGAAGCGTCTAACACCTTATCAGCAACAATTGACCTAATTACTAAAATTAAAACCTCTTTAGATGAGAAAAAGACAGCATTAGGTATTTTTATAGACCTCAAAAAGGCGTTTGACACAGTTAGTCATTCACTTCTGCTTAAAAAACTTAGGAGCATCGGTATTGTAGGAAAAGCCTATTACATTTTTGAATCTTATCTGACGAATCGACAGCAGATTGTTAAAATTGGAAACTATAAAAGCAATCCTAAAAATATAACTTTTGGAGTTCCGCAGGGGTCAATACTAGGACCATTGTTGTTCCTTGTATATATAAATAATATAAGCAATACTAAACTATCTGGTAATCTAACTTTATATGCCGATGATACATGCTTATTTTACTATGGTAACAACTTACTTGACCTCGTAAAGGAAGCCCAAGCTGATTTGAATTTACTCAGTTCATGGTTTAAATATAATCTCCTCACAATCAATACGTCTAAAACGTCTTATATGATACTCGCGGCAAAAAACAAAAAAATTCCTGACTATCCTCAGCTTGTAATAGGCACAGATATCATACATAGGTCAAGACAAGAAAAGTACTTAGGTCTTATACTAGATGATAAACTCACGTGGCAAGGACATATACAACACATTAAGTCAAAAATATTTCCCCTGACAGGCGCATTACATAGGATGGTTCGCTACGTACCATATAAATTAAGGACCCTAATTTATAATTCCCTAGTGAGACCACATCTAGAATACTTGATTGAAGTCTGGGGTGGCGCCGCTAAAACGAACTTAAATAAAATACAAAGGTCTCAAAATAAAATAATTAAAATACTGTTTAATTATAAATATGACACACCGACGCAAATTGTATACAAAAAGACAAAACTATACGATATAAAACAGTTATACACATACAAAACATGCATATTGGTAAAGAAAATGATAAGACAAGACATACATACAAACATTACTTTAAATAAAAGAATATCCAAATATAATACAAGGAGTAATAACAAAATCCAATTGAAACCACCCAGAACGGAATACGGAAAAAGAAGTATACTGTATGAGGGTGTCCAATTATATAATAACTTACCATCTCACTTAAAGGACTTAGAATCCATGAATGCTTTCAAAAGTAAATTGAAACTGCATTTGCACGATACTGTCAATATTATGTAGATATTATTAATTACTTGTTATGCATGCCTAGATAAATTACTATAAGTTTTATAACTTTTCTTTTTGCTTTTCTCTTTTTAAGTGAACTGTAAATGTTCTTTTGAGAAATAAACTCTTTGAACTTAACTACTGTAAAAATAAATATTTTAAGGAACTATTTAGTAAATATTTTAGAAATTCTAAAAAACTATGGAAAATTATGAACGAAATTTGTGGCAAATGTAATACAAATATTGATGATATGTTACGTAAATATTTTAAAGACAACGAATCTATTATTGCAAACAACTTCGCAAAGGAATTTCGTGACGGAATAGTAAGGGCATCGAATTTTTGTGACAAACCAATCCTCCAGCCGGATGACTGTCCGTGTCAGCCTAGTGTGGCAATGCGCTTAAGTCACGCGTCAGAATATGGCATTTCTAAAATTATTAGCAGCCTGAATGACAGAAAAAGTCCAGGCTTAGACGAAATAAGAGCATGCGATCTTAAAAATATTTGTCTTGACATAGCGCCATTAATAACCCATCTCGTCAACACGTGTATTGACACACGTAGCTACCCAGACAGTCTGAAGGTTGGATTGGTGAGACCTATCTTTAAAAAAGGCCGCCATAACGAATATAGTAATTACAGACCTATAACAATTTTATCATGTATAGATAAGGTAATTGAGCGTTACATAGGTAATGAAATAAACAAATTTACACAAAAAAATCAAATAATAAATACAAATCAATTTGGGTTCCAAAAAAACCATAGTACCGCTCAACTACTTTGTAAGTTTACCAATGAAATCAGCGACCACCTGAACAAAAAATATCATGTGGTCGCTGTTTTCATTGATTTTACAAAAGCATTTGACATGCTGCAATACAATACACTTTTTGACAGACTTTACAGTTGTGGTATACAAGGTGGCTTTCTAGATTGGTTCAAAAACTACCACACCAACCGATGCACGTTTGTTAAGGTATGTGATGTGTTAAGTGAGCCGGTAACAACCCTACAGGGCACGGCGCAGGGCTCTATACTGGGTCCGACTGAGTACCTTCTCTATGTCAATGACATGTGTAAGATATTCAAAAATATTACTGTTTATCAATTTGCGGATGACACCTGTCTGGTGGCCGCGGACAAGGACATATCGAAGGCTACTCAGTTGGCTCAGGATAACTTTAACATATTGTGCAAGTGGGCCCATGATGTCGGATTAGTAATAAACATGCAAAAAACTAAAGCTATCCATATTCACTCGAGCCATAATAAAGTTAATCAACAACCCGTCATCGTGGGTCATTTGCACGATTGCCTGCACCGTGGACTGGACGAGAAGTTATGTAAGTGCCCTAATGTGGAATTTGTCAACAAACACATGTATATTGGTCTATACATTGACAATAGATTTAACTGGAAATGCCACATTGAATATACATCAGACAAATTAAGATCTATCCTAGGAAAAATTAATATCATAAAATACCGATTACCATACCCTGCTTTAAGATTATTATATTTAGCCCTTGCTGATTCTGTCATCGATTATGGTCTTAGCAGTTACGGCAGAGCTGCCAAAACTGACCTAAACAATATATATAAGTTACAGATAAGATTACTGAAATCCATAGTTCCTTCAAAAATAAAGAATAAGTACTGTGAAGATTATTCCAAACTATTCAAATATTGTAAAGTTTTGCCCGTACAAAATAAAATACGACTATCAATATTAAAAGAAGAAAAATATAATCTAGAAAACCTTATAACTACAAATAGACCTTATAACCTACGAGTACTAACAGATTGTCATGTATATTCTCGGCCTGGCTATAATAATATTTACGGCAAAAGACATTTTTCCTATATACTTCCTACCATACTTAATAGTCTACCCAAGAACATACAAGATATATATATTTCAAACAAATGTTTTATGAAAAAAATGAAAAAATACTTCATTGATAGTGACGATCACAGCTTCATTCTATAGGACTTATGTCACGAGAATGAAGCTGTGTTGTCCTACTTATACTTAGTCATAGGTATTATTAATAACTAAAATTTAGTATAGAACTCGTCTGTGACAGATAAGCTTTATACAGCTTCCGTCGCACGACCTTAAATCATAATTTGTAATTTATATGTTTTGGATAAATAAATTAAAAAAAAAAAAAAAAAGAAATAGTTATTATTTTTGAACATCACAACACAAAACAATTTGACATAGTAAAAAGCCATAACAATTTAACAATTATATGAAATAAAAATTTGCAATTTGACGAAAATTCGACTTTAAGTGCTATGACAGATGACACCCAATAAATAAAAGGGCCTCACTCAGCAAAAGTCACAGTATAATCAGCGTATCAGGTTGCCCACCGAATCATAGTACTACTTAATCCTCAACAGTGCCAAAAATAAAAAAAAGCAATTAATTGGTCTTTTTCTAGTTTAGCTAAGGGCGAATGAGGGCTAATTATTTACTTGATAGATTCTGTACACAATGTGTAAGGATAATTGGTTTTCGACTGATGAAAGCTTAACATACAAAATCTATAACAGAACACATAAAAGCGAACACATAAAACGTCTCTCTGGAGCCAGCCAGTCCAGTAAAGTTGCCCTTAAAACAATAAAACCCATAAAACCAATATATCGGGTCTAAAAAGATTAAAGACAATTTATTTTTCACCTCCAAAGCTCGGAAACATTTGTTTTGTCGGTTAAATTCTGCGGCCAAAAGCGATTTTTGGCCCCTAGCGGGCAAAAAGTTTTTAAAATTCGAACGCGATGTACTTATTACTTTGTAGTATGCTGCAGTGCTGGCCGCTTGTAAAACCAGCCACGCACTATCGTTTTAAAGATGAGAAAGAGGGATGCAGCTATAGGAAAGAAACAAATAGTATTATGAATAGTGAATGCCTGGTGGGTAAATGAAAAGTAAATTTAAAATTCAATCGCCTTTATTTTGTTCTCTTGCCCAGATTAATGGACTCGCCCTTTGACTTCAAATCAACGCAATACATAGAGTATATTTTTTAGGGGGGAAATACAAAATAGATTTGCCTGCCCCTACCTATCCTCTGTCTTCAGAAATCCAATGAAAATGAACCTTCTTCTGCAAATTTATCAAGTAGTTAATAGATAGAGTTATGAACATAAGCACAACAGTCCCAAAAATAATAATAATTTAATTATAGTGATTTCCTTTTTAATGTCTAGTATTCTTAATCTATACATGGCCACTCGTGCGTGAAAACTCTTTGACCTTGAGCTGGTCTCTGGTTACGCAGGTTTGTAGCGAAGCGCTGGTTCAGGTTATACTGGTTATGTTTCCACTTGCTTGCTGCCGTCAGTACCATTATGTAGGTATTATGCCCTTACGTTAGAACGTATGAGTAATTAATTAAACACTTATTTCTTATATTTGAATTGCGTCTCGTGCCTCGAAACCTTTGCCACGCTCAGGATTCTTCTTTTGAACCACTCGCTTCGCTCGTGGTTCAATCCTAGACTCCTTCGCTTGCTCAGGTTTCAATACGAGGCACTCGCGCCAAATAAACCTTTTGCTGCCTTGCATAACAAATAACTATTATTATTATAGCAGCTTAAGTGTAGTGACACATCTACGAAAGTCTGCGTCTGAACGATCCGCAATGGATCTTTCTGTCAATTCTGACATACTAGAGAAAAATGTCCGCAACGGAACTTACCGCAAGGTCTTGTCACTTGTGACATTTGCTCTCTGGTTGCGGATCGTTCCGACGCGGATATTCCGCTCTAGTGTGTCATACTTGACGGAAAGATTGGTTGCGGATAGTTTTGACGCTAAACTAAAGTGGCAGTGGGCAGGGCACATCGCAAGAAGAACCGATGGCCGATGGGGCGTAAGGGTTCTAGAGTGGCGAACACGTACCGGAAGACGAAGCGTTGGCAGGCCCCCCACAAGGTGGACCGACGATCTGGTCAAGGTCGCGGGAAGCCGCTGGATGCAAGCAGCGCAAGACCGGTCGTCATGGAGATCTTTAGGGGACCCCTATGTCCAGCAGTGGACGTCTTTCGGCTGATATGATGATGATGATGAATTTTGACGCAGATTTTCCACAAGTGTGTCGCTAAACTATGACAAATCCTTTTTAATAGCATGATACAGTATAAGATTACAATAGAGTGAGTCCCTACTCTTAACTTTGTAGTGAAAGTACACTCTCAATTCCAGTGTAAGCTCTGCATGTCTTATTTTGTCCCATTGACAGCAAACAGACCACCTGAACTTAAATGGAAGATGCAGAGACAATCTATGCGAGTAGAGCTATATAGAACCTAGCCCTCAACAATGGCCAACTATAGCTTGCGCAACACGCCTTTCATCATGAACGTTTGAAGGTCCTAAAAAGTATATGAGTTTGCCAAAAAGACTACCTTTTCAAAAATGTGTAATCATCTTTTTTTTTTTATTATTTATTTATTTATTACACAAATAAGTTACACAATTTAACGCTAATCACTCACGCCAAACTGCACATAAAGTTTGTCGGCGTTGCGCTCATAACAATGTTTGCTCTTAAACTACTCGTGTTTACATTCACTATATTACATATTATATTATATACTATTATAAAAGTTGACAATATATATGTAAAATAAAATAAATAAAAATAACAATATCCAACTACACAACACAAAAATGGGGTACAGAACTTAAAATAAGAATTTTTAATTACAATTTTTCCTTAAGTATTTTCTTTAGGCCTGTGATAGTTTTGATTATATTTTCTTGCAAAGCAATGGATGTTTATTATAGATTATAATATTACCCATAGAATACTGAACATCGTATGTCCATACAATAATTTTGAGTTGCTTTGTTTTGCACTCTGCTGTCCAATATCTGACTTAGGTTTACTTAGCCGCCTTTTACAATACTCACGACAAGTTTTTTAATTGCTCATTTGGTTAAAAATATCCCGGTTTTGTGGAATTAATTTTGCTGTCTTTTGTTGGTCGTCCTACACAATCATCATCATCACCATAACAACCCATGAACGTCCACTACTGGAGGACATTGAGCTCCCTGCATAATTCCAGCAAACACTATGCTACAATGTTATTTGAAAATACTCGGTATGGATGCTTGCTGGCAAGCGGGGGCGATTAAAAACAAGAACGCGCTTTGTGGAAGTAATCGTTGGGCCACGAAACCAACAGCAGATTATAATAATATCCATTTATTTTTGGCTTTCCGATGGAAACGCCGCGTCACTGCCAAGAGATGGTTGCTTATGAGACGACGACGACTAAAAACTTTTCTCTTAGATCAGTTTTATGGTCCTAGAAATATTTATTTATAAAGATTTTCTATCCTATAAATAAGACGTTGTTGTCAACGACAGCAGGCAACGACAGCGCGGTCGTCGACGGTCGTCGCCTCACCGTGTCGCTGGTCTTCAAGAGCTCTAAACTTTATCTAAGCTATGAAGTTCATCTTTATTGTTCACTAGCTGTGTGCTATTACGAGCAGTTGTTGGAATAGAGAAATAAAAAGAAAACAAAAAGTAGTGTGCCATTTCTATTCGATTTAACATACTTACATTAAAAAAGACTGATGAAATGAAAATAATCAAATGATAAATGTTTTTGTCAGTGAAAACTTACAGCGTTATCCCGCTTACATCTAATTTTATGGCCTTAGAACGGACGCTTTATATTTTATACCAACATCTCGCTACTGGCGACTGGTCTTTTGGGGAGTATTCATACTGTGGTCTTTGTTACAAAAAATAACATCGTCAAATACAAGTCTAATTATGTTATTCGACAAAGGATCTTTATTGTAGCGTTTCTTTCATACAGTGTGTAATAAAAAGATAAAACAATTGTAATGTGTGACTCTACTCATAAAATTTAGCTACTTTTTCCATGGAATAGAAGTCGATAGATACAAAAAATAAATACTTTTCATATAGAGGGTAAAAGGTTGGAACAGGTTGGCAAAAACTGAAAGGGCTCAATCAACGTAACTTACGGAAATTTAAAAAAATGGCTTCTCCGTACAAAATTGCAAACTGATTGGACATTTTATATGGAGAGGCCGATTTTGATTAAAGTTTTATATACCAAGCTGTCCCATACATCCTGTTTGTCATGGAAACTGTATCAGACATATTCCTTAGAAAAAGTTGTTCCGTTTTAGGGACAGATTCATATCCTTCAGGGTTGTTTGTTATAACAAACTCGTAGTAGAACTCTGTCTGTTATTAAGGGACCTGTAGTGTATTGCTAAATAAATACTCCCGCGCGTTCGATATCGCACACCAGGGGGCGCTGTGCGGACCAACCGAGTTCGTGGAGCATTACTCGGTCGGCGATACGAAGTGCGGGTGTGCATGTAATATTGTGGTGTTATTGGTGAAATATCTAGGCTAACAGTACATCTGGCGACCCTGCGAGAGGCTACGAACCTGGAGGTAAGTAATACTAAACGATTGTAACAATATTTATATTCCAAGTAAAGGTAAATCGACAATTGAGACGTTTTTAGTTTGCGTACTGTGAGGCTTTAACTTAGAATATAGGGTTATAACAGCTTTGGAAATAGTAACTATACCATTTTTACTACGTATTTCGACCTAAACTCAGACTTCAGGCAGATTTAGCAATGTTTATTTATAAGAAATACTACCCGTATGTATGCCAAAGGGATGAATGGTGATTGTTTACCAGGTTAACTACCTACTCGCTATGCTACGATCAAGATCTAAAGTACAGTTGGATGTCGTGTTTGGGTTTTATTTTGCAATATACTATGTCCCGTTTTCTACTTAAGAGATTCTCCTTTCAATCTGCTTCGAGGTTGGATACATGTTTGAAGTTAGTCTCAGTAGTGCGTAAACATATGAAAACAATAAATAAATGGAACCTAGTCTCATTTTGTCGATTGGTACTCACTGTGTAAAACCGTTTCTACACATACGCCTTTAATAACTAAAATAACACATTTGTATAAGTACCTCATTTTAATGGTACACTATTTTTATTTATAAAAATACTTATATAAATTAATGGTTGACGATTTAGTCGTACAAAATGAAATTTTCACCTTATAATAATAATACAGTCAACGACGGGTTAAGCTGGTAACTGGCAATAGTTAATACTAAAAAATCATAGTGACCCTCTATTATAATAGATAGGTAAGTAATTGTTCTTTCATGCTTGTGGAAAATTTGTAGACGGATAAACACCTTATTACTATCACCGAACATAAATCAAGTAACGGGGTAAAAGGAAAATAGAATGCTCACAGCTTACAAAGTACGTTGGTTTATAATTTAAGTAACTATTTAGTCAGCCTAAATATGCCTAAATTAATTCACATAAAATTAAGGCTAGTGATTAGGAAAAATAAATAGATTTTGCTGTCATACCCGCCCCGTTTCTATGGTACTTGTTAAGGGTATGTTTACACATGACTACTTATTAAGGGTGCTTCTACACATGTCGGGTGCTGTTGTGTGCACAATTATTTATTAATATGGTGTCTATCTATGATGCAAGGTGGTATCTAAAGCATGAAGATTGATGTTAATTTGAGAACCATTTCAATTACCTAATACTTGAAAATATTACTCGTACAGTAAAAAAAAAATACCTACTTATTAAAATTATTATAATAGAGGTACTACTAAGATTATGGAAAAAAAAAAGAAAGTACCTTGAACGGTAGAACAGGTAATTTGGCGAAAGCGAATGGTACTGTACAGATCTGAAGTCCCTTCATATAGGATCCTCAAGTCAGATACGTAAAAGTTTTGGCCAAGGTTGATCGTCTAGAATAATATCCTTTAAGAATATTATATTTTTTTTCTGAATCCTACGTCATTCCGTTTTATATCCTTATAATATTTTGTAATTTACAGATTCTGCTCGGTGGAGAGTGGTAATAGAAGAATGAAAAAGAAACACACTTGTTAATTTAATTACTTATATTAGAATATAATCCTAATCTTTACATGTCTAATTTGTGTTATTTAATTTTATTTTATATCACTATTTATTTAAATTTAGTCTCATATTGTTTGGTGTAGTTCATCTGAATTCATGTAGATTCATCAATTTAGGAGAGGTTTCATCTCTTTTACAATGCAATATTATTATAGCCGTTAAGTTTCTGAAAAGAAACCTATGTTAATATAAACGAAGTAATAAAAAATAATGTGGGGACAATCCCCAGGTTTGGAGCACCACCTTCGCCCCAAACAGCTCGTCCTAGGCCTCCTCTACCCTAAGTCCTAGGTCCGAGGCATATCATCACCCAGTACACGATGACATGACGCTAAACTACCCTAACAATCCAACTGGATCGTCAGGATTCTGATCATCCTCGCGGAACTGGATATCCCATCGAAAACTTAAACTACAGTAAAGACTAGGGTTAATGTATGTGGAGAGTGGAACTAACTAACCACAGTACAACCCAGACGGTGATGATGTCTCCCCCCGGTATGTTCATGCCCCGCGTCAAAACCCGACTTCCACGTGGCCCACCTTTAAGGGACGATCACTGACTCATCCAGGGTTCACAGGGTATTGACTATTTCTTTTAGTCACCCATACCAGAGCTGGTCACCGAGCCCGCCAGGCACACGAAGCATACAGTCTTCCTTTAGGAAAACAAGGCACTCCTACAAAATGAGCTCTTCCTGTAATCCCTCCGGGCAGACAATGATCGACATCATCGAATCCCTTAGTTTGTTTTGAAATAAGTTAAACTGAAAATAATTAGCCAGCTCCACACGTCCAAGTGTGAAGTCTGTACTAGATACGGGTATAGTATTATTGCTTGCATGGCCAGCCTAGATCAATAACGGTTTTATAACGAGAGACATAAAGAGTTTGAAGGGCAATTTCCCTCCCCCCAGTCACTGAGTGACTTTATTGCACCAACAAGGTCTCCGTATATCCTTCATAGCTCTCACTTGTGATGCGTAGCTAAATCTCTTTTCCGTTACCAACCCACGCAGGACAAGGATTATGTAGAGTAACCCCAGTCTAAACACTCATTTAAATAAAATGAAAAGCATCTAAACTATAATGGGATTACCCAGCATATTTCGAAGAAGAACATATAAGAAGTAAGTATGACAAAAGATTACTGAAGGTAATCCTTAAATAAAAGTGAAGTATGATGACCAGAACCGAGAAGATACGGGATAGTAGTATCTAAGCTAGGTTGGGCCAAACATTTATGATTTAAGATCTTAAGGGAAAATCAAAAGCATCGAGTATTCAAAACCAAGAACACTGGGAGAATTTAGCGTAAACAACACTAGCTAAAACTCGATGTTCTTTAAAAGAGGACTCAAAAGAAGTATAAAAAATGGGATTATTGTATATACTTAAATATTCGGAACATATCTACAATGAAAGAAACTAAACATTATAATTTCCGTTCCATTATTGTTTTTAAGAATGTATTTAGTAATGTTAAAGGTGGTTTCACACTGAGTCAAAGTATAATTTTAAGTATGATAAATTATGACAAATTTTATTAAGGAAAAAATAAAACTTAGAATCTTATAAGGTTTAGATTCCTGTATGATTCAATGAAGATTAAATAGATTATTTAACTACTTTAGGATGACACACATAAAGTTCAGAGGTCCCCCAAGTTCGGAGTGTCGTACAGCCGTCGCAGCCTTACGGGCGAACGTCGTCAACACACTTTACAAGAAGCAACCCACGAACGAACGTAATGTCTCCATCAAGAATATTCTTCCTATTGATTCAGGACAATTCTAATTTATTCTTTATAAACAATCTAATGTCATTAGATTAAACTAGAATGTCCCTTCACATAAGAAGAAAGTTTTAAGTTGTCTAACTACTCTACATTTGGTAATCCAACGCTAAGATCAGGAGGTCCTCCCGCGGTATATGCCACTCAAACGACGCAACCAATAATGGGCAAGCGTTGTCAGCACATAACACAAGAAACACCAATTCCAAAATCCAACGTTAAAACACCTTGCTAATATCCCTCCATTTGTACCGGAATAACACCAATTCATCCCACACATACAGATGGGGGAAATCAGGATGAATCAGCGAAACCTCACACAAATAGAACGAGAAGAACTTTAGAATCAGACCTTTTAGGCTTGAGGGCTCCGGCCCATGAATGATTAAAATAAATAAATCCGAAGGTTGATATTATCAGATAGACTTAGACAGATACTCCAGTGACACGCGACATACATTTGCCACATCCAATATAGTGGACATCGGGGACACATGTCACGAGGGCATCCATCCATGCTTGGTTGAACTAAATAAACCTGAGAGCAGGTATTTCTTAATCTCAAAATCTGGGACTCCTATAGAATGATAGTAAAAGAAAAGATAAGCACCTCCTATGAACATGAGTACTGAAATGTAGTAATGTTCTCAGCATGTTCCAATTTTGGGAAATTGAGGCAAAAGATTCAAAATCACTATCAAAACAATTTATTATTATTTGAAATAATATTATTTATAATATTCACTCTACTTAAACTTACCCTTTATTTCACAATAAAATGTCACAAACTATATCCAAGTTTTAGTTTTCAGATATATTATTTTAAGATTTTGAATTGACGTTCTAATTCTTTTGATCTGACGGAATATTTTAAATTTTATCATATGATGACACTAGTATATTAAAAACTGGAATTTTGATTTAGGGCCAAAGATTTTATATTATTTTCTAAAAAGGTAATTATTTAATGTATTAATATTTTCTTCCATTTTGATTTTGGGTTTTGATTTATTTTTTGTTAAAGAGATAAAAAATTTATAAAGATTTCAAAATAGCGTCTAGCTTTGAGTAAAACTAAATCAAAAATGATTTATTTGTTGACTATTTGACAATAATGTCAAATAGACAATTCTACCTAAAAAAAAGTATAAAAAATATACATCGTCTAAAGTCTCTTTGAAGTGATGATAAAATATACATCAGAGTCCAGTTTCTATGATTTCGCCAAGGACTATTTTAATCAATTTCCCTGTAAAGGACAAAATTAATCACAATGAAATTTACATTACCTTTACAATCCAAGCAATACCTTTTTTAGCCTTCACGTTTTATCATTTGTGGTTTGCTATTCCATGTCAATAGAGTTCTTTGTAATTCCTGTACCTGTTTAGAAATAGAACATTATCCTGCCTAGCTATACGCGAACAAAGACAATTGCAGAACTAGTTTATACTTAATTAAGGGAAAAGGAAATCTTTATTACTATCTACAAATAACGACTCAGATTAGAAACACAGTATGTTTTAATTCTCGCAGAGTTATTAATGTTTACAAAAGAAAATCATTAAGAGGGAATATCAATTTACTTAAAGTATCACACAGTACAAGCCTCTTATGACCCCGCAGGTAGATCTGTAAAGCTGCAAATATTCTCCATTCAACTCTTCCTCTTTTGACATTGAAATCTGATTTTCTCAACGTTATTTAGCTCACACAACCTGGAAGAAACTATAATTTCATTAAGTCACATTTCACCTTATCTCAAATACACACAACAACTTTGAACCGAAAATAAATAAAAGATGGAAAACCACAAAATTGAATACTTACATAACGAGGCGGCGCTGCCGTCGATGTGTTTACATCAGCTCCGTGATAAATTTGTATTTAAAATTATTTATACGCAGTTAATTCGCAAAAAAGTTAGTGATTTGTGGTTGAGACATAGATGCTGACAAGTGAAATTGTTTGTGAAACTAGGAATAGGAATTTGCAGACCTTTACGTAAAAACAGTACGTAGGTAATGCACCTAACCTAAGTGACCAATTATTATCGCCATTGACGAATTTGTGCTAAACTTACCTTCTTCTTACTTATCTCCCAGTAATCTGAACCATAAATAGTGCAATCATAATCAGTGAACTCATAACAGTGTTGAAATTCTGTGGTTATAATAAAAGTGAATGAATAGATAAAGCTGCTATATTCACAAACACAAAACCTACGATCTACCCATTTTTATTTTCACATCGGATCGGCATCGGACTACTCGTCTACCGTCATAGTCAGCTGATTCACAGTTGCCACACAGCTGACAGCCCAGTCGATTATACGACACTTCAAATAGAAGCCTATATTCGCCACGCAATTTCAAGCGGGGATAGCCCCGTTGGAGCACCGGTCGGCTAAACGCTCCGATACAACGAAGCAAGTGACGGCGGTTCGATCCCCAGCAGGCAGCTCGTCTTTTTGCAAATTTTTCAACGTATTTGCTACTAATTGTTATTTTGTTGGAATTTGTTTTGTGACATTTTAAAATACTTTTTTTTTTAAATTTGTATTATTACTAATTTTATTCCACATCTATTTTGTGGAAATTCATTGACTTGATAGATAGGTAGGTACGTTTTTCTTTCCATAATAATATAGGCAATAAGTTTTTGACCATTATTTATTAATTTATATTTTTACCTAATTTACCTATTGTAAATTAAGTTATAAAATTAAATTGTCTTCCTTTTTGTTGATAAAAGGTTTAGATTTTTTAAGTTTGCTTGCAATTCGTTTTTTTTTTTTAATCATTACATTTGTTGTAATTATAACAATACCTTCTGTGATAAATTTCCGATAATTTGTATACCTACTAGATTATTTATTTTTTAAATTAATTTTTCTTTTTTTTTGTTTGTTTTCAAATTCAAATCATTTCATTAATTTATAATGCAATTGATACTATAATCGTGTAAGCAAGTAGGTCATTGTGATCTATTTTTGAAACTCATCTATTTTTGAAACTCTTATAGCTTTTATTGTAAGTACCTACCTACCGGTAAATATTATGTAAATATGATGAATATCCCTTCCCTCTTGTCGACGTGCCCTCACTGTCCGGGCTCAGCGCGCACATTTAATTCACATGGTCTCGCAGTTCACATCGGACACAAACATAAGGATGTCGCCCGCTGCGGCGCTGCCCGCCCCACTGCTGCGCAAGTCGGTCCACATTCGAGTCAAGTTGCTGACGTCAATAGTACACAACCTCAGCAGGGTTCGCAGCCACCCGGTAATTCTTTCAACAGTCTCGCGACTCTTAGGCAATCGGTGCGGGTGCTTCGTCATATCCCTAAGGGGGCTAGGAACCTGGCTGCTGGCAGGTTGTGCGATGCTATTACTACGTGCATCCAAACCAATTTAACCTCCGATTGGTTCGCTTTGTTTACGTTTGCTTATACGGCGCTTAAAGCGCCAGATGTGCAGGGACCGGGAAACCTTACTACGAAAGTGAAGTCAAACGTAAACTCCGCCTATTCATCTGACGGGATTGGTAATGCCGCTATCTCCCTCCGGTCGCCTTCGGTACTAAAGACAATAGAGTCCAAAGTATTTGAGGGCGATCTGAGGGGCGCCGTTCGCTTACTGATGTCCGATGACACAGTAGCACCTCCGAGCCAGGAAACTCTAGCTGCTTTACAAGAGAAGCACCCATCCCCGTCCCGCCCGTTGGCATTACCACTGCCACCAGATGGGTCCACGCCCACCTTAACTGTTAAGGTTGTGGACGTGGTGCAAGCGCTTGCAAGTTTTCATAGTGGGTCGGCTGCGGGTTTAGATGGAATTCGACCAGCTCATTTAAAAGAGTTGACTTCGAGTTCAGCGGGAAATAACGGACAGCGCTTGCTCGAGTGCCTAAGTAAGCTGTGCAACTTTTTACTGCGTGGACAATTAAACCCAGAGGTTTCTCCATATATGTACGGTGCTAGTTTATGCGCTTTATCAAAGAAAGAGGGGGGCATAAGACCGATTGCGATAGGGAGTACTTTTCGTCGTTTAGTAGCCAAACTTGGGTGTCATGCCGTCAGGGAACCGATGGCTGCTTACCTGCAGCCAAAACAGCTAGGGTTCGGAACGCAAAAGGGTTGCGAAGCGGCGATACACGCCACACGCGCATTTGTAACAGATCCAGGGAACGCCGACTGCGTAATTATCAAACTGGATGTAAAGAATGCTTTTAATACCGTCGAGCGAGACGTACTCCTGAACGAGGTCAGCGAAAATATCCCTTCCCTTTATCCTTTCCTATACCAAGTGTATCAGCTACCTTCAAACTTGTTTTTCAATAACTCCCTAATCCTTTCTCAGGTGGGTGCGCAACAGGGGGACCCGCTTGGACCACTTGCTTTCAGCCTCGCTATCCAAAAGATTATCACTTCTCTGAAATGTCCATTGAATATATGGTACCTTGATGACGGTACCATAGGGGGAAAGCCTGAGGACGTGGAGCAAGACCTGCGGACGTTGCTTCCCCGTTTCAAAGAGCTGGGGCTGGAAGTGAATGCGACCAAATGCGAGTTTTTCTGTTGCGGGCCCACAACGTGTCCTTCCTTTCCAATTTTCAATGCCTTGCTTCCTGGCCTTAAGAAGCTGTCTGAAGCTACTTTTAATCTCCTAGGTTCGCCTATTTTTCCAGAGGCTATTCCTGATGCTCTGGAAGTTAGGAGACATCTTCTCCTCCTCGCTAAGGAACGTCTTAAAAGCATTTCCGCGCATGTTGCCCTGGTTTTGTTAAGAATGTGTTTCGCATTGCCCAAGATAACGTACCTCTTGAGGACGGCCCCAACCTGGCTGTATACAGACACTGTATCATCTTTCGACGAAGCTTTAAAATTCACGGTCGAAACTGTTTTAAATGTTTTCTTAAGTGAAGAACAGTGGAGTCAGGCGTCTCTTCCCATCAGGCATGGGGGTTTGGGTGTGCGGCGTGTGCGGGATGTCGGTTTGCCGGCTTTTCTCGCTTCGGCTCATGGGGTTGCTGGTCTTGTCTCTGAAATTCTATCATCCAATGGAAACAATACCAGTATACCTTTTGCAGCTGAAGCGTTGATAGGGTGGACAGCTCTCTTCCCGACCACGTCCGTGCCTGATAACCCAGACGTACAACGAGCCTGGGATGATATAGGGTGCAAGTCTATCCTCGATCGACTCATGGGCACTGCCGCTGGGGCAGACCTGGCCAGACTGAGGGCAGTATCAAAACCTGAGTCGGGGGCGTGGTTGCAGGCTTTGCCTTCACCACATATGGGAACACTGCTCGACAATAGCTCTATGCGTGTGGCTGTGGCGCTCCGCCTGGGCTGCGATGTTTGCCAACCACATCAATGCATCTGCGGCTCCATGGTGGAAGCCAATGGTCATCACGCGTTGAGCTGCTGTCGGTGCTCGGGGAGATTCCCTCGTCACCACGCCCTTAACGACATTGTCCGAAGGGCCCTGATTTCGGCTGACGTTCCCTGTATGTTGGAACCGCCGGGTCTTAGTCGTTCTGATGGCAAGAGACCCGATGGCCTAACACTGGTACCGTGGGAGCGTGGAAAGTGCTTATTGTGGGACGCCACGTGCGTCAGCACTTTCGCTGCTTCACATCTTGGAGGCACGATGCGGGTCGCCAGGGCTGCCGCTGAAGCTGCGGCTGACAAAAAGCGGGACAAATACTCAGTTTTGGACGCTAATTATTACTTTGTCCCGTTGGCGTTTGAGACCACAGGTAGCTGGGGGTTGGAGGCTATTGCCTTCGTGAAGGAGATTGGCCGTCGACTCCGAGAGAAGGGGTACGATGCTCGCTCCGGATCCTACCTGGCGCAAAGGTTGTCCATTGCCATCCAACGTGGCAACGCAGCGAGTGTCATGGGCACCTTTGCGTCCGGTACGATTCGGGGAGGGCTTTTTGACTAAGTAGAAGTCCAGTGTGGGGACTTTATTTTTGACATCTTTTTTTAATACTTTAATTTAATATTTTTTTGGTTTAATGTATTTGACTTTATTATGACTTAACTTTATATTAATAAACATAACGTTAGATTCACTCCACTTATTCTATACACCTTGGAATCAAATCCTGAATGTTAGCGTCTTGAAATTATACGCAAATAAACCTTCCTATACTATATCCTACACGGAGCAATGCCTATCTTTGTCTCAATTGAAGGAACCCGAAATCAAGGATCACGGTCTCCTTCAAAAGATTCATCACATCAGCTATTTGATAGCTTCCTCCACGAGCTACAAAAATATATAAAAATGACTTACTGATGTCTGGAATTAAACCTTCCCTTTTTACCAAGACTATTGGGAGGTCCAAAGATTCTTCCAAAAATTTACACAGCCGCAGATCACTTCGTTTCACGATTTTGCATGTTAGGCTTTTGCCCAGCAGTGGACCTTTGTTTTTCCGGGATTACCTGAAACTTTACAATCACGTTAAAATTCTATTTCAGCTCCATTGCCCTCACTATTCAACAAAACCTGATTCTTAGTTTTCTTCTGTTGCTTTCGTCCATAAATTTTTTTGCAACTATTTTTTTATCACAATTTGACTCGCAACTCTATTTTTAGCTATTATTCCCTTTTTTCCAGCAAAAATGTTTTTTTTCTTCATTCCCCTTTCCCGACTCTGTTCCCGACTCTCGCTCGACTGTCACCCCTTGTCATATTTTTCTACTCCCCGTTTCTCGCTACACTTCTTGACAGTTCCTCTAAATAGTATTTTATGCATTTAAAATTTTTTTAGGGTTCCGCAAGTGCACAGCCTCCCCCAAAATTTTATTATTTCGAAAAATCTAAGAAAACAATTTTTTTTGATTTTTTTTTTTTCGAGAATTCTAAAATTTTCAATTTTAAGTTAATTTTTTTTTTATTATTATTATTATTATTTTATTATTTTATTATTATTTTTTTATTATTATTATTATTTTTTTTTTTTTATTAAAACTCCTATATTGGCCCTTAAATTTTTATTCACAAATACAATAAACAAAAACAAATAACTAACCTACTAATATTATAAATCATTAAACTAAATTATTTTTTATTCAAAATTATTAAAATTATTTAACATGTTTATCTAAATTTAGATTTATTATAGTTCAACTTTAATTATATAATCAAATTAAATTTGTATTAAATTATAAATTATTATAGTTCATTATATTTTTAAAACGAAGTCAATTTAATAATGCCAGTCAATTCACTAACAAATTGGCTCTTTATATACTATTATCAAAATAACCATCTAATATTAATTATTAAATTAAAACTAATAAAATTATATTAATTAGGTTGTGACCAGGAATATCTCAATACCTCTAAAGTTAAAATCTATGAAATAGTCCCGTGAAAATCTCAGTATCTAACATCCTAAGTATAATATTTAGCCAAATGGACTGCATTATAAACTCCTTTGACACTTTGAGTTTCAGGGTCAACAAGAATATACACATTAGCATATTTTATTCCTCCAATTCGATATGGTCCATCATATAATAAATCAAATTTCTTAGTTTTATTTCGACTAGAATCCGATTTATTAAGCCTCCTTAATTTTACCAAATCACCAACTTGAAAATCTATCAATTTATGAGTTCTATTGAATCTATCCTGCCGCTTCTGACTCGAAAGTCTAAGGTTTTCTCTAACTTCCTCTCTAATTTGGTCTAACGTTTTATTCGTGAGTGCCCGTGGTAGAAAACGGTCTACTTTAAGTTTCTCTGAATTTCCAAATAATATTTCATTAGGAGAAAATTTCGTACTCTCATGGAACGTATTATTATACAATTCCTCAATCTCCAACAAGTAATGATCCCATCTAGTATGGTCATCATGACAATAAATTCTAAAGAATTTGTTTAATTCTTTATTCACTCGTTCTGTAGTGTTAGGTCGAGGATTACGAATAGTGGTATACAAAGTCTTAATTCTCAAAGCTCTGAGTCCATTTTTCCACTTGTGACTAATAAATTGTTTTCCGTTATCTGTCATAATAGCCTTAGGTTGTATTATTTCAGTGAACACTCTCATACAATAAAGCACTGAGTCTGCTGAAGCTCCACGAAGTCCGAAAAGTTTAATAAATTTACTAAAAGAATCCTGTATTACAAAAATGTAAATATAACCAGCCTCAGTTTTAGGTAGTGGTCCGAAAATATCAGCCATTACTAATTCACCCGGGTTTTCAGTTAAAATCGATTTACATTTCCCTACCCCTTTTATATAGTCAGGTCTAGAAAGCTGACAAACATGACACTTCTGAATACAAGACTTCACTGTCTTACCCATATTTACCCAATAACACCTTAATTGTAAATATTTCAAAGTTTTATATGCGCCAAGATGACCCATCTCTATATGTACCTGTTTACAAATCTCTTCTTGTAGAACCTTGGGCATAAACAAAACGTAATCTCCACGTACAGTTTTAAAATAAAGTAGATCATTATTGACAATACAGCGCAAAGTTATACGTGTAAATCTATCTGTTCTTTCGGGAACTCTAGAAACATTTATTTTCTCCCTAATCCCACATATGACGTTATCAAGCCGTTGATATTCCATCATACGTTGTAATTTATTTTTTCAAGTCACGGTCAGTAGAAACACCTACATACATAACAGTTGGATACCACACCTTCTCTTCTTGCAAAACTCCCCCTGGCGGATATCTAGATAAAATATCTACCCCAATATTTTCTACACCTTTTACATGTTCGACTTCGAAGTCAAATTGTTCAAGAAATAAAATCCAACGTGTGACTCTACTGTTGTATAATTTCATTTGTTTCATGAAAGTTAATGCCTTATGATCTGTACGGATAACAAATTTCGCTCCTCTTAAATAAGTCTCAAACTTTTTCACAGAATAAATAATAGCCCACAACTCTTGTTCAGTTACAGTCCAACGTAATTCAGAACCCCGTAGTGCACGACTACAGAATCCCAAAATTTTAACCTCACCATTATTTCCAATCTGAAACAATGATCCGGCTATTCCGATCCCTAAACTGTCGGTCTGTAAATAATATAATTTATCCTGATCAGGATGGCTCAATAGAATCGTTGTAATAAATTCTTCCTTTATATTATTGAAAGCTCGATCTAATTCTTCATCCCAAAACCATGTTTGGTTTTTCTTTAATAACCTAGTTAACGGAGCAGTCAAAATACTATAGTTCTTAATGAAACGTCTATAATAATTACAAAGCCCCAAAAATCCTCTTAACTGTTTTTGTTTCTTTGGAATAGGGAATTCCTTTATAGCTTTTATTTTATCCGGGTTAGGTTTAATTCCCGTAGTTGTAACTATATGCCCTAACATTTTTACTTCACTGCAGAAAAAGTTGCACTTTGCAAAATTACAAGTCATTCCAGCTGATTCTAAACGATCCAAAACTATATCAATATGATCCAAATGGTCTTGCCAAGTCCCACTCGTTAGGATTGCAAGATCATCCAAATAATTGACACAAAACTCTCTAACACCAGGACCCAATATAATGTCCATTGCGCGACAAAAGGACCCTACTGACGTTTTAAGTCCTTGCGGAAGCACGTTGTATACGTAAGACTTTCCATTAACTGTAAATCCAGTATATTTTTTTACTGTCCTCAGTCAACGGTATTTGAAAATAAGCGTTATTTAAATCAATCAGTGTTATAAATTTTACACCAAGAAAAGCATTAAGTATGTCAATCTGTAAAGGCGGTGCTTCTACTTCTGGAACCATATATTTATTGATTTCCCTAGCATCAAGTAATATTCTAACAGATCCATCGGGTTTTCCAGTGAAAGTTAGAGGACTACAAAAATTTGTAGTTTTTCTCGATATAATCCCTAATTCTTCCATCTCCCTCAACTTTTCTTCTACTTTTACCCTATGTGCATATGGTATAGGATAGGTTCGTTGTATCCTTGGAGTACCCTCAATCATTTTAATGTCATGAGTATAACAATTTGCCCTTCCAAGTTTCTTTGTAAAAACTTGCATATGGGATCTCAAAACATTAAAAATTTGTTCCTTCTCTACATCAGACAAATCCATTCCCAACCGAATACTTTTAAACAAATCTAATAATTGCTTTTCTTCACCGCCTTCCTTTTCGTTTTGTTCTTCTACTCCAGATATTAGATTTATTCGATTCTCTTCTAAAAACCCACTAGAAAGATTTCGAAACGGAATAGTAATTTCTCCTTGTCCAACGATACCCAATTCTAATGTTTGTGGTTCTTTTAAATGCAAAACAGCGTTGTGCGCAACTAACCAATCTACCCCAAGGATAGCAGAACAAGTTAACTTAGCAATCACTAAAAATCCCGTATCAATATCAAATGAACCACACGTCAAAGGTATAGAGACTAGTTTTTTTATTTGGAGACTCTTTTGTCCAACGGCTCCCCTCACACATATTGGTCTAACTGGTAACGCAGGGAATTCTAACTTTAATTCTCCTTGTAAACTCTCTAAGAATTCTTCCGAAATACAAGTTACTTCACTTCCAGTGTCTACCAAGAGAACTATAGATTGTCCCAAAATTTGTAACTCTATTTCTGATTTAAATTTGGGCCCCTCATTCTCAAAGCAAACCTCTTCATCATATAAAGAATTACCTTCATATTCTTTAATGAACTGGTTATACATTGGTTGATTTTGTTTAATCACGGAAACGTCAAAAACTTTAATTAAATCTAAGACTGTTTGTTTATTATTATATTCTTCTGAAGAATATCCTAAACCTTCTCTATTACATTTCGTTCTAGTATTATTCGGGGAAACAGGATATAAGATCCCTTCTTGGTCACAACCCAATCCTACCCCTGGCTTCCAACCTTGTTTTATTAAATATTTTACAGGAAAAAGATAATTTAATTTTTTGTTAATTGCAGCCACCTCCTGCTTATTGGAGATGGCCCCAACTAGTTTAAATCTTCTTCTTGAATTATTTCATTAGTGATCCTTCCCCTCGAAGTCTCCCCCTCGATGTGAGCCACCACTTTTGGTTTTTTATAAAATGGCTTGTCTTTATTTGAAACGAATGGATTTTGACGCTTTGTTCCCCTATCAGCTTCAATAGTGGAGTCAAAGGAAGAAGATCCACATTGTTTATTCACGTCATCCAATTCACGAAGAAACTCTGTTGCCTCAATCAAAGTATTTCCTTTCTTCATCCGCCAAGCATATTGTACATCCTTCGGGAAGTGTCTCATCAAATCCTCCACTATTTGCCATTCAGGAATTGGTCTAGACATCATCTTTGCTTGCCCTGCTAAACTAACGAAATGTTCTAGCATTGTTCCATTTTCCTTAGACCAAGTGCCATTCACAATCATTCTTCTCAAGGTGTTTTGTTCGGCTTCTCCCCAATAAGCATCCAAAAAATCTCTTTTGAAATCCGACTGCGTAAACCAACTTTGTCTATAAATTCTGGCCCATTTTCGAACATCACCTTCTAAACAACTGATTATAGTTTCAATTGTAGCATCTTCATTAGGCATTCTCCGTAAATAATTCTGAAGATCCTCCAAAAACGACACTGGATGTACCCCAAATCTTCCAGGAAAACGTGGTTTTTCGACTCTTGTATCAATCACCGGGCATATATTAATCGGTGCTTCATGCCTTTCAGACGAAGCTGATGCAGCGTTAGTTTCCCGAGCCTGCGACAGCTGATTCTCTAAGTTCGACACCTTCTGTGTCAGAATTCCCATGTTTCTTCGAAGTTGGCGAAACATAGTGGAGTTGCGTAAAGAAGGTCGTGGACGTTCTTCTTGCTGACCTGTCCTTTCTATTTCATCTTGTCCCTGAGATGTTCTAAGATTATAACGAGGAGGCATTTTCTTTTTTTTGAATACTGAAAGTTTATTACAAATTATAGGTTGGAATTTTGTTTAAATTAAAGAATAGAAAGTTTATCTAATATCTTATCCTTAACTTCCCAAAACTGTTGCTTTATGGAGCTAATATTTTGATCTCCATCGATAATCTCTATCCTGTCAAAAACTTCCTTTATATTAAGGTTCAATAACCATTCCTCATGAATGTTGTGAATCCTCTCTATATAATCTAACGTTATCCCTGTCTCTTCAGGTCGACCACGACTTAGGGCTCTCTGATAAGAAACCATAGGGGAAGTCCTAAGATAAACTACTAAATTAATTCGAGTAACAAATTGTTCCTTGAAATAAGAATAAGTTTCATCTAAAACTGCAAACTCAGCCGGGTGCAACAATTCACTCTCTTGCAATTCCCTAATAAAACAGTTTTTGGCTGAATAGATGGAACGTTCCATAACTTTAATCTTAGCGCTAGATTCTTTCGTATGATTCTCTAACATTGTTAGAAGAACATAATTTTGAAAACAGAAACCCCACTTCTTAGGATTTTCCTTAAATAACTGGAAGAGATTAACGCCAGATAAATTAGTCCATTTATCAATTGGTTCTGGTATTATCTCAAAATCAGAGTTGCCTTCCAAAGTTGCCAATAAACTAGACTTCCCTGACCCTATGTTTCCTTCTATTGAAACTGTAAAATTTCCCATCTTTATTCTGAAACAAGGAATGCATCATATTTTCTATGGTCTCCAAAACAAATAACCCTAAGCTAAAACCAATTCTAACGTCCCGCTTAACAACTTTAACTTAGATAGACTTTACTCTCAAGTACCTTCAGTTCAAAAAAACTCGAAATTAGTGTATTTTTCATTTTGTTTCTTTTTTTTCACTCTTCAATACCTCTCTCGCTTGAAACCAGCATATCCTGGTCACGGCACCAGCTGTACAGATCTGAAGTCCCTTCATATAGGATCCTCAAGTCAGATACGTGAAAGTTTTGGCCAAGGTTGATCGTCTAGAATAATATCCTTTAAGAATATTATATTTTTTTTCTGAATCCTACGTCATTCCGTTTTATATCCTTATAATATTTTGTAATTTACAGATTCTGCTCGGTGGAGAGTGGTAATAGAAGAATGAAAAAGAAACACACTTGTTAATTTAATTACTTATATTAGAATATAATCCTAATCTTTACATGTCTAATTTGTGTTATTTAATTTTATTTTATATCACTATTTATTTAAATTTAGTCTCATATTGTTTGGTGTAGTTCATCTGAATTCATGTAGATTCATCAATTTAGGAGAGGTTTCATCTCTTTTACAATGCAATATTATTATAGCCGTTAAGTTTCTGAAAAGAAACCTATGTTAATATAAACGAAGTAATAAAAAATAATGTGGGGACAATCCCCAGGTTTGGAGCACCACCTTCGCCCCAAACAGCTCGTCCTAGGCCTCCTCTACCCTAAGTCCTAGGTCCGAGGCATATCATCACCCAGTACACGATGACATGACGCTAAACTACCCTAACAATCCAACTGGATCGTCAGGATTCTGATCATCCTCGCGGAACTGGATATCCCATCGAAAACTTAAACTACAGTAAAGACTAGGGTTACTGTATGTGGAGAGTGGAACTAACTAACCACAGTACAACCCAGACGGTGATGATGTCTCCCCCCGGTATGTTCATGCCCCGCGTCAAAACCCGACTTCCACGTGGCCCACCTTTAAGGGACGATCACTGACTCATCCAGGGTTCACAGGGTATTGACTATTTCTTTTAGTCACCCATACCAGAGCTGGTCACCGAGCCCGCCAGGCACACGAAGCATACAGTCTTCCTTTAGGAAAACAAGGCACTCCTACAAAATGAGCTCTTCCTGTAATCCCTCCGGGCAGACAATGATCGACATCATCGAATCCCTTAGTTTGTTTTGAAATAAGTTAAACTGAAAATAATTAGCCAGCTCCACACGTCCAAGTGTGAAGTCTGTACTAGATACGGGTATAGTATTATTGCTTGCATGGCCAGCCTAGATCAATAACGGTTTTATAACGAGAGACATAAAGAGTTTGAAGGGCAATTTCCCTCCCCCCAGTCACTGAGTGACTTTATTGCACCAACAAGGTCTCCGTATATCCTTCATAGCTCTCACTTGTGATGCGTAGCTAAATCTCTTTTCCGTTACCAACCCACGCAGGACAAGGATTATGTAGAGTAACCCCAGTCTAAACACTCATTTAAATAAAATGAAAAGCATCTAAACTATAATGGGATTACCCAGCATATTTCGAAGAAGAACATATAAGAAGTAAGTATGACAAAAGATTACTGAAGGTAATCCTTAAATAAAAGTGAAGTATGATGACCAGAACCGAGAAGATACGGGATAGTAGTATCTAAGCTAGGTTGGGCCAAACATTTATGATTTAAGATCTTAAGGGAAAATCAAAAGCATCGAGTATTCAAAACCAAGAACACTGGGAGAATTTAGCGTAAACAACACTAGCTAAAACTCGATGTTCTTTAAAAGAGGACTCAAAAGAAGTATAAAAAATGGGATTATTGTATATACTTAAATATTCGGAACATATCTACAATGAAAGAAACTAAACATTATAATTTCCGTTCCATTATTGTTTTTAAGAATGTATTTAGTAATGTTAAAGGTGGTTTCACACTGAGTCAAAGTATAATTTTAAGTATGATAAATTATGACAAATTTTATTAAGGAAAAAATAAAACTTAGAATCTTATAAGGTTTAGATTCCTGTATGATTCAATGAAGATTAAATAGATTATTTAACTACTTTAGGATGACACACATAAAGTTCAGAGGTCCCCCAAGTTCGGAGTGTCGTACAGCCGTCGCAGCCTTACGGGCGAACGTCGTCAACACACTTTACAAGAAGCAACCCACGAACGAACGTAATGTCTCCATCAAGAATATTCTTCCTATTGATTCAGGACAATTCTAATTTATTCTTTATAAACAATCTAATGTCATTAGATTAAACTAGAATGTCCCTTCACATAAGAAGAAAGTTTTAAGTTGTCTAACTACTCTACATTTGGTAATCCAACGCTAAGATCAGGAGGTCCTCCCGCGGTATATGCCACTCAAACGACGCAACCAATAATGGGCAAGCGTTGTCAGCACATAACACAAGAAACACCAATTCCAAAATCCAACGTTAAAACACCTTGCTAATATCCCTCCATTTGTACCGGAATAACACCAATTCATCCCACACATACAGATGGGGGAAATCAGGATGAATCAGCGAAACCTCACACAAATAGAACGAGAAGAACTTTAGAATCAGACCTTTTAGGCTTGAGGGCTCCGGCCCATGAATGATTAAAATAAATAAATCCGAAGGTTGATATTATCAGATAGACTTAGACAGATACTCCAGTGACACGCGACATACATTTGCCACATCCAATATAGTGGACATCGGGGACACATGTCACGAGGGCATCCATCCATGCTTGGTTGAACTAAATAAACCTGAGAGCAGGTATTTCTTAATCTCAAAATCTGGGACTCCTATAGAATGATAGTAAAAGAAAAGATAAGCACCTCCTATGAACATGAGTACTGAAATGTAGTAATGTTCTCAGCATGTTCCAATTTTGGGAAATTGAGGCAAAAGATTCAAAATCACTATCAAAACAATTTATTATTATTTGAAATAATATTATTTATAATATTCACTCTACTTAAACTTACCCTTTATTTCACAATAAAATGTCACAAACTATATCCAAGTTTTAGTTTTCAGATATATTATTTTAAGATTTTGAATTGACGTTCTAATTCTTTTGATCTGACGGAATATTTTAAATTTTATCATATGATGACACTAGTATATTAAAAACTGGAATTTTGATTTAGGGCCAAAGATTTTATATTATTTTCTAAAAAGGTAATTATTTAATGTATTAATATTTTCTTCCATTTTGATTTTGGGTTTTGATTTATTTTTTGTTAAAGAGATAAAAAATTTATAAAGATTTCAAAATAGCGTCTAGCTTTGAGTAAAACTAAATCAAAAATGATTTATTTGTTGACTATTTGACAATAATGTCAAATAGACAATTCTACCTAAAAAAAAGTATAAAAAATATACATCGTCTAAAGTCTCTTTGAAGTGATGATAAAATATACATCAGAGTCCAGTTTCTATGATTTCGCCAAGGACTATTTTAATCAATTTCCCTGTAAAGGACAAAATTAATCACAATGAAATTTACATTACCTTTACAATCCAAGCAATACCTTTTTTAGCCTTCACGTTTTATCATTTGTGGTTTGCTATTCCATGTCAATAGAGTTCTTTGTAATTCCTGTACCTGTTTAGAAATAGAACATTATCCTGCCTAGCTATACGCGAACAAAGACAATTGCAGAACTAGTTTATACTTAATTAAGGGAAAAGGAAATCTTTATTACTATCTACAAATAACGACTCAGATTAGAAACACAGTATGTTTTAATTCTCGCAGAGTTATTAATGTTTACAAAAGAAAATCATTAAGAGGGAATATCAATTTACTTAAAGTATCACACAGTACAAGCCTCTTATGACCCCGCAGGTAGATCTGTAAAGCTGCAAATATTCTCCATTCAACTCTTCCTCTTTTGACATTGAAATCTGATTTTCTCAACGTTATTTAGCTCACACAACCTGGAAGAAACTATAATTTCATTAAGTCACATTTCACCTTATCTCAAATACACACAACAACTTTGAACCGAAAATAAATAAAAGATGGAAAACCACAAAATTGAATACTTACATAACGTTAGATTCACTCCACTTATTCTATACACCTTGGAATCAAATCCTGAATGTTAGCGTCTTGAAATTATACGCAAATAAACCTTCCTATACTATATCCTACACGGAGCAATGCCTATCTTTGTCTCAATTGAAGGAACCCGAAATCAAGGATCACGGTCTCCTTCAAAAGATTCATCACATCAGCTATTTGATAGCTTCCTCCACGAGCTACAAAAAATATATAAAAATGACTTACTGATGTCTGGAATTAAACCTTCCCTTTTTACCAAGACTATTGGGAGGTCCAAAGATTCTTCCAAAAATTTACACAGCCGCAGATCACTTCGTTTCACGATTTTGCATGTTAGGCTTTTGCCCAGCAGTGGACCTTTGTTTTTCCGGGATTACCTGAAACTTTACAATCACGTTAAAATTCTATTTCAGCTCCATTGCCCTCACTATTCAACAAAACCTGATTCTTAGTTTTCTTCTGTTGCTTTCGTCCATAAATTTTTTTGCAACTATTTTTTTATCACAATTTGACTCGCAACTCTATTTTTAGCTATTATTCCCTTTTTTCCAGCAAAAATGTTTTTTTTCTTCATTCCCCTTTCCCGACTCTGTTCCCGACTCTCGCTCGACTGTCACCCCTTGTCATATTTTTCTACTCCCCGTTTCTCGCTACACTTCTTGACAGTTCCTCTAAATAGTATTTTATGCATTTAAAATTTTTTTAGGGTTCCGCAAGTGCACAGTACCTACAAGAGTGTTTAAGAGGTAGTTTGGCGAAAGCTGAACGGTACCTATAAGAGTGTGTAAGAGGTAATTTGGCGAATGCTGAATGGTACCTACTATAACAACTGTTGGTTACAGGTAGCCCCAAGATGTCGCAACTGCCACCTATAGAATCGTTAGACTGCGAAGGTGACCCTTCATCTGCTGGCGTCCGCTGGGAAAAATGGCGTAGGGCACTCGAGCTGTACCTAACAGCAGCAAGTATAACAAAACCACATGCCAAAAGAGCGACTCTTTTGTATATGGGCGGCTTGGCCCTACAGGAAATATATTATAATATACCGGGCGCCCATATTGAGGAAGCCGACGAAGATGAAGATGAAGATATTTACAGCGTGGCTTTGTCTAAATTAAACGATTATTTCTCCCCAAAGCAAAGTCGTGTTTATGAACGACACTTGTTGAGGTTGTTAAAACAAGAGCCTGGGGAAAAATTCGAAAAATTTCTCGTGAGGCTCCGACACCAAAGCGCTAAATGCAAGTACACAGCTACGGAGGAACACATGATTGACCAGATAACAGAGAAGTGCGAATCTGTGGAGCTGCGCAAGAAAATTCTCACTTTAGGAGATGACGTCACACTCGATAAAATCGTGTCGGAAGCTAATGCTTTAGAAGCAGTCCAACGCCAGTTGCAAGGAACACCGCAACCGCTAATCAATCAAGTAAATGCTGTAGGATCAAACAAGAATACAGGTCCATGCGGTCGTTGCGGTGGGAAGCACGCCAGCTACGATAAGTCTTGTCCTGCTCGTGTTAGAAAATGTCTGAAGTGTGGCTTCATTGGCCACTACCGTATCCACTGTAAAACGCCTCCTCAAAAACGGAAAATCAACAAAGATAGTTCCTCAAAACCGGAAACCTCGGAGACAAAAAAATCAAAGCCCGATCCTAAGCGTAACAATGATGTTCATTATATTTTCCATATTGATACTGATGAGACTATACAATGTACTCTAGGGGGCGTGAATATTGACATGCTTATTGATTTGGGCAGCAAGTGTAACATTCTGAACGACGCTACGTGGGAAATGCTCAAGTCATCAGGAGTCAAGGTCGTAAATCAAAATAAAAGCCCAGACAAACATTTCAATGCTTACGGCAGCACAAATCCACTCGTAGTGCTACGATCATTCGAGTCTTCAATTCAAATTGACGAAAATCAGAAACTTGACCAAGAGACATTTTATGTCGTTAAAAACGGCACCAGAAATCTACTCGGAAAAGACACCGCCATCAAGTTAGGTGTTCTAAAGGTTGGTTTAGAAATTAATGTAGTTAGTCAGACAGAATTCCCAAAGTTCAAAAACATCAAAGTACAGATTCCTATCGATAAATCTATTAAGCCTGTCGCTCAACCTTGTCGAAGAATACCAGTTCCCCTTGAGGAGAAAATTGATCGGAAAATACAAAAGTTACTTGACGCGGACATAATTGAACCTGTAAATGGACCATCTGATTGGGTCAGCCCACTAGTGCCAGTGCTAAAAGATGATGGAGATGCTCGTATCTGCGTGGACATGTGGCAGGCTAACAAGGCAATCATTAGGGAAAAACACCCTCTACCTACGATGGAACAGCTGCTTCCAAAGTTTAGGAACGCGAAAGTGTTTTATAAATTGGATATAAAAAACGCATTCCATCAAATTGAACTTGGCGAGGACTGCCGACACATAACAACATTCATTTGTAATCGCGGGGTATTTAGGTACAAATGCCTCATGTTCGGCATCTCGTGTGCCCCAGAAATTTTCCAAAAGACATTAGAACGGATGCTTATATCCTGCGATGGTGTAGTCAATTTCATTGATGATATAGTAGTTTTTGGGAACGAAGCCGAACACGAAGAGCGATTGAAAAAAGTATTGCAAGTATTAAAAGAAAACAACGTTCTCCTTAATGAAGAAAAATGCGCGTATGGAATGCGGCAGATAAAATTTTGGGGCATGTTTTGTCACACGAAGGGGTTAAGCCCCTTGATAAATACGTTAAATTACTAGAATCTTTCAGGGAGCCCAAAACATTAGGAGAAATACAAAGTTTCTTGGGACTGCTTAATTTTGTTGGGAAATGGATTCCTTATCTAGCCACGCTTACAGAACCCATGCGCGAATTATTGCGACTAAAGTTGAGTCAAGGGAGTGATATATCTTCAAAATGGAGTGAAAAGCACTCATCGTCATTCACGTTGCTTAAAAAGGCTTTAACGAACATTCGGACGTTAGGCTATTACGATCCTCATGATAAGACACAAGTATTTGCTGATGCCAGTCCCGTAGCCCTAGGAGCTGCATTAGTCCAACACGGTGCTTCCGGTCCGCGTATCATCGCATACGGTAACAAAAGTCTAACAGACCGCGAGGAACGTTATTGCCAGACGGAAAAAGAGGCTCTCGCGTTAGTTTGGGCAGTAGAGTATTTTAATATGTACCTTTTCGGTAAAGACAACTTTGAGCTGGTGACAGACCACAAAC
This sequence comes from Athrips mouffetella, assembly GCA_947532105.1. Classification (NCBI taxonomy): domain Eukaryota; kingdom Metazoa; phylum Arthropoda; class Insecta; order Lepidoptera; family Gelechiidae; genus Athrips; species Athrips mouffetella. Next base: position 5,681,107 of record OX383975.1, on the reverse strand, counting down.
CTTTAGAGGTAATCTTTGGACCGAACTCAAAACCTTGCGCAAGGATAGAACGCTGGGTGTTGCGCTTACAGTCTTTTAGATTTAAAGTACTTTATAGCCCCGGGAAAAACAATATTGCCGACCCCCTTTCACGTTTATGTCCCCAACATTCAGCACCACGTCCTTTCGATGACGACAATTACGTCAACCTTGTAATCGATCAAGCGCGTCCCATTGCGGTGACTTTGCATGAATTAAAAGTCGCATCTTCCGCAGACACGGAGTTGCAATTAGTTAAACAAGGCGTTTCTAACAACGGATGGGACCAAAGTGTAAACAATTATAAAGTTTTCGAGCACGAATTATGCTTTCAAGACGAAATCGTGTTGCGACAAAATAAGATAGTCATTCCATCCAGCTTGCGGTCAAAAGTCTTAGATGCTGCTCACGAAGGCCATCCTGGGATCGTAGCTATGAAATCCCGGCTACGATCTAAGGTTTGGTGGCCTAAAATCGACAAAGATACAGAAAATTATGTAAGATCTTGTAAAGGCTGCACTCTGGTCTCAACTCCAAATCCACCTAACCCCATGCATAGGCGCGAATTACCTCTGGAACCATGGGTGGACGTTGCTATAGATTATCTTGGCCCCCTACCGAGTAATCACTATCTTCTCGTTGTCATCGATTACTACAGTCGATACAAAGAGGTTAAGGTCACCAAGTGTACGGATTCGGCGCACACTATAAACTTGCTCAAAGAAATTTTTTCCAGATTAGGCTCACCTGTTAGCATCACGGCCGATAACGGACCGCAGTTTACTAGTACAGAGTTCAATCAATTTTGCCGCGAGTACGGAATACGACTTTTTCACAGTATTCCATATTGGCCTCAGCAAAACGGCGAGGTTGAGCGACAAAATCGTGACATACTTAAGAGGCTACGAATCAGTCAACACCAAAAATCTGATTGGCAAACAGATCTTCTTAAATATTTAACAATGTATAATAGCACTCCCCATTCCACAACAGGTAAACCCCCAGCAGAGCTATTTTACCGGCGCCAGTTCAGGGATAAACTTCCTTCCGCAACCGATATTGAATTCATCCATGAGGACCAAGAAACTAGGGACCGAGATGCTACCATGAAAGCAAAAGGGAAAGACTATGCGGACAGGAAGAGGAAGGCCACCGAATCAGATATTGGATTAGGAGATAAAGTATATATTCAGAATATGATTCGAGAGAATAAATTGTCTACAATATTTAATGATACTACACACAGTAACGCAGAAAAATGGAAATGACACAGAGGTCAGGAACGACGAAACAGGACACAAGTTGTGCAGGAATATAGTACATCTTAAGAAAGTTGAAGGGAAATGGACAGTTTGCTCAGACGAGAACGATAAAAATAAGGATAACTTAAATACTACAGATGATGATGAAAAGACTATTAATAACATTAATATGTATTTACATTAGTTGATTGTTATGATTTATATTGACGTTAAAATCCTCATAGAATGTACTTAATTTCTTTTCTTTCAAATAATCGATAAAAATAAGGATATCTTAAATACTACAGATGATGATGACAAGACCATTAATAACATTAATATGTATTTACATTAGTTGATTGTTATGATTTATATTGATGTTAAAATCCTCATAGAATGTACTTAATTTCTTTTCTTTCAAATATTGTAAAAGGTAGATGTAGTGTATTGCTAAATAAATACTCCCGCGCGTTCGATATCGCACACCAGGGGGCGCTGTGCGGACCAACCGAGTTCGTGGAGCATTACTCGGTCGGCGATACGAAGTGCGGGTGTGCATGTAATATTGTGGTGTTAAGACGTCCACTGCGAAAGACGTCCTCTAAATATCTCCTTGCTCCCATCCTTCCCGCGATCCTGACCAGATCGTCGGTGCCCTGTCCACGCTTCGTCTTCTGCCCTCCAAATCTTCTGCTAAACTAAACATAGCTAACTAAATTGGCAGTGGGCACGACACATCGCAAGACGAACCGATGGCTGATGGCATTGGAGCGTCACAAAGTGTATATAGGGTGACTTTTAATTAGTTCTTGATAGGAAAAGGTATGCATTTACTCATGATACTGAACAACTTTCCCCAAGGAACATAGGTCGAAATACGAAAATCAAGTTTTGACCTCCCATAGAAACTGCATCAGCTAATAGCGCATTTTGTATGGGAGGTCAAATTCAGTCAGCTAGACGATACGTCTATACAGGGTTATTTTTGGACCCCTGGCCAAATTTTAGTATGTTGCTCAGAACATGTATCTGAACAATTTTCCCAAAGGAACATGGGTCGCAAACAGAGAAAAATATTTGGTCGTCTCATACAAATCTTGTGCCGACAATAGTGGGATTTGTATGGGACGACCAAAATTTTTTCTCGTTTTTCGACCCATGTTCGTTTGGGAAAATTGTTCAGATACATGTTCTGAGGAACATACAAAAATTTGGCCAGGGGTCCAAAAATAACCCTGTATAGACGTATCGTCTAGCGGACCCTAGCAATAGGCCGGGATAACGCTAGGCAGAAGAAGAAGATAGGTAGGCAATCGTCACTCAAGTAAAAAGTCACCACTGTAGTATTTTTGCAAAATAATTTTATGATCTGAGTGTAAAAAACTCCTTGGTATTATACTTTTTTTACTTACCGCACTAGTTCGGTAAATAGCTACTTACGAGCAATGTTTACGTCCTTGTAAGTACGTTTTTCGAGCAAATGTTTTGAAAAGTAATTTTTTTTTTTTTTCTCGCAATTTTATGACGATATCGGCGCTTTTCTCTTGTTATCAGGGTGTGTACTCTCAAAGTCCGATATATCGAAACGATACTACTCGAAACATGCAAATGCAAAACTTCGTCCCTTGACAATAGAGTAGAATATTGGTTGGATGAATTTTCAAACTGCATCCAATCAATATTCTACTCTATTGTCAAGGGACGAAGTTTTGCATTTGCATGTTTCGAGTTGTATCGTTTCGATAAATCGGACTTTGAGAGTAGACACCAGAATCGGCACGGTATCGTCACAGTGGACAAACAACCTGGCGCCTAAAAATATTTCATCACAGTCGTAGCTGTAATGAACACCTAGGTACTGTCGTCACCGCAAGCTGTGAATAGCACCAATTAGGAGGTCGGCTGAACGCAGGGCTGAGTTGTTTGCCCTTTTTGCTGCACGTCACTCGGTACATAATGTAAACACTTTTTAGGGATCCGCAATTTTTACACAACATTTTTAATGTAGTCAATGGGCTTACTTTTGACTTCCATCTAGCTGTGACAATGAATCGAGTTTGCCTAGAAGAAGCCTATTCACTTGCCACTTGAATTGGTTCGGGTTATACAGAGTAAGGAACACAGACGCAGGCAGAGATTTCCAGTCCATAGCTTTGCGCATTACCGAAGTGCTTTGTTTGCATGTGTTTAATATTAACCAAGTGTGGGTAGTATCCTGCGGTGCGTCTGGACTTTCGATGGGACAAAAAACTAAATCTCATAGTACGAAATTTAAAAAACATAAAAATGTATGTACATCTACATCAACTCGCTGTTGAAGATTAATATTTAAGGTATAACAAATTCAACATGTCTCTTGTAATTTAGTAGTAACGTTGTACCGGGAAAACCACAATGAAGTAAAAAAAATTACCATATCAACAAACACAAAGAATTTTTAGCTAATCCGAAAATCCTTTTAATTAGCTTCTAATGATTGTGTAAACACGAAGAACTTACTGAGATAACTATAAGAACTCACTGCAAAATATATTTAGTTTCGTTCTTTCCTACTCAAATCGTGTAGATATCTTAGTAGCCACATATACCTTACGTAGTGGATTCATTACATCAACTGTTCGATCAGAGTGAACAAGATAGGAGAGTTCAAAAAAATATGTTTTTTTTTGGGAATGTTGTTCAGTTACGTTAACTGATCAAGCCTTTTAAGTTTTATTTACACCGACCGTTACACACTGTTTACATAGGTAGAACCCTAATAGTGAGAACTGTTACGTATTTTTTCTTAGTGGAATAGATCTACAGATCTCTCCGGAACCCTACGATTATTGTGACTCCCGCTTGCATTCAGCTCAACTTGTTCAGTTTTTATACAACGAGACTTTTTTAAGCTGGAGTCTAGAGTAGACCTTTTTTATCCACCTGGCGCAAGCAAGTCAGCATTTCGAACCAACGTAATTATTTTCATTCATTCCCGTGAATTTTTACTTAGTTTGACGTTTTCTGTTGCACTTTATAGAAGCAACAATTTACTTACCGTGTCTTTTTTCCTTGTTTTTCTGTATTTAAAGTAATTTTAGACAAAAATGGCGCAGTATAAAGCAATGACCATAATATACCTACACTATCCAGATTTAAAAATGATTTTTATTTTAACACTTCCTGTGTTCGGATAAATCTACAAAGTAGAAAATCGCAAAATTTCACAACCACAGGCAGGATTCGAACCTGCGTCTTGCGTATCCAGATTTCAGTAAAAAGGACGTCAGTAACAAATCTGAGAAATCAGTGTAGATGTATTACATATAGTGTGGGATATTTCACAAAAAGCCACCAAAAACCGTGAACCCTGTTTTAGCCTAATCAAAAACTAGACAAAGCCTGTATTAAAGGTACCAGATACTTATGTACATACATAAATAGATAAATTACAACGCGATATAGAATATGTAACTATAAAACACAGAAAGAAATCAATACAGGGTGCAAAAAAGTACGATGATACTTCTACACCACTACATAATACATAGATTGTATGAAAAAAAATTCTTAAAAATGTAGTTTTAGCTCAAGAAATATTGAAGCGCCTGGAGGATTAAATGGCATCTATGATTACTGAAATGTGAAAAGGTAAATCAAATTTCATGATCACCCAGAAAACAAAAAAATAAAAATAAAAAAAAGTATTTTTGGTATATTTTCTACAATCTATCTATTAACCCGTCAGGGATCATTGTATTTTTACACGCTGCATAGTAAAAATACCTACAGCTTATTTATTAATAATGTATGGGATTATGGTAGTTTTAAAGTTAAATCTCTTTTAAATCTGTTGCCGGCAGTTTCTGTCAAATTAACTATAGTACCTGGTCGACCGAGCTTCGCTCTATAATACCCATTTCAACATTAATATATCACCGGGTGAGCGTGCTATGCTACTCGACAACAGATGGCGCTGTAGGTTTCTGTAAAAAACGCGGTATTTTTTCAAAAATGCTTAATGATACGGGAAAAAAAATTCCCAGACATGAGACCTAGCTAGATCGATTTTTCGTCCCCAAAAACCCCCGGATACTAAATTTCATCAAAATCGTTAGAGCCGTTTTCTAGAAACCGATTACAAATATATACATATATATATATATATATATATATATATATACATATATTTATACTACCTGGGCGAACGAGCTATGCTCTGTGTGATTGAAATAAAATCGGGTGAGCGAGCTATACTACTTAACAACAGATGGCGCTGTTAGTTTCTTGAACGCACTAAAGCACGCTAAGAAATAGTAAAACAGACGGTAAAAATGAATTTTCCCAAATATGAGACCTAGCTAGATCAATTTTTGCCCCCAAAAACCCCTGTATACAAAATTTCATCGAAATCGTTAGAGCCGTTTTCGAGAAACCGATTACAAATATATATATAGGGTGACTTTTAATTAGTTCTTGATACAAAAATTTTTGAATGTACTCATGATACTGAACAACTTCCCCCAAGGAACATAGGTCGAAATACGAAAATCAAGTTTAGACCTCCCATAGAAACTGCATCAGCTGATAGCGCATTTTGTATGGGAGGTCAAATTTGGTTTTTCGTATTTCGACCTATGTTCCTTGGGAAAAGTTGTTCAGTATCATGAGTACATGCATATCTTTTGCTATCAAGAACTAATTAAAATTCACCCTATATATACATATATTGCTCGTTTAATACTATAGGATAAGTATCAAAAACAGATTCAAGAGATTTTTAAGTTTAATGACACTTTCGGCAACAGAAGGCAGCGGTGAATTACACTTTATGTTGATATCAGCCATGATACATGTGACGTGACGAGACGGACAGAAACATAAGAAGACAGACGCCGGTGCGTATGCCTTTTGTTTGCATAATTACCCCAGAGGGAAGGGTAACTTTACCCCAAGTTTAGGGTAATTTCCCTAGATAATGTTCTCGTCAACAATAGGCTTCATAGCTTGAGGGTAAAAACCGGCGTAAAAATAAATATGCCGCAGTTCTGAACCCCGTAAAGCCTTATAATATAAAAATAACTACAATGTGTAAAGGTTATAACAAAAAAACTGGTCGTTTGAAAATATTAAAAAAGTTCATCTTTACAAAGAAATAGTTTCTTCATGGCAATTAAAATATTTAATAATTTACCTAGTGATATAAGGATGCTGCCTCTTGTCAAATTCAAAGAAAAGCTACATTTTTGGCTGTTAGACAAATGTTTTTACGCGGTCCGGGAATTCGTACAGTAATTCTGATGTTCGTTCGTACTTCAGCTGATCATTATTAATTTAATACTATCCTAATATAATTATTGTTATAATTGAATTTGTATGCTTGTGTGTGTATTAAGTCTTTAGTAATAGTGTTGTAAACTTGTAATTGATTTAAATTAATGTTGACTTTAAAATTTGCATGCTGCTGAAGGCAGATTTTCGCAGTACTTAAAATAAATCTTATCGTAACATCTAATTATACCGACCGGAAATCAGTGCAAATAAATGATTTGATTTGATTTTGATTTGGTTATCTTCATACAAATTGACTGGATAAATTTTCTTTTTTATTTAATTTTGGTTCTTGTTTTGAAATTTTCAGCCGAGAGGTTTTGCGTTGTTATATTCTTAGGTAACGATAGGATCAACTGACGCAGGTTATTTCTAAATATTGAAAAAAAATAGGCTGACCCTGGCCTTTGTTTTTGTCCTGGCCTTAGTTTTATGTTTAGCTAACTTTTTTTGATGGGGAAAAAATGTTAAACTCGCGTCAGATGTCGCGTCAGATGTCGCGTCAGATGTCGCGTCAGATGTCGCGTCAGATCTCGCGTCAGATCCGTAGCCTGATCGAAAAGGCGTCAACTGTCAACCGTATTGTTATTACAATACGGGTTTTTATATAAGTGACATCAAAGAAGTACGCGACCAATGGCGCGATTGACCCTTACAAAAACATAATATTCAAAAATGCAAGTTTTTACTTCTGCCGACACTCCCGAAGAGCAACCCGTCCTTTTTTTTAACAGTTAAATAAACATTTAGACTAGTATCATTTTGAAATACAATAGTAAAGAAAAAAAAGGTAATAAAAAGAAAATATGCCGAGTATTAATAAGGGTTTGCGTAGTGTTGAGTTTATAAGTAAGAAAAAATATACTTGCGCTTAATTTTTTAAACATTTCCTAAAGACAGAGTCAAAACAATTGTAGTTTGCATTTTCTGCTTAACAAGTCGTTAAGTTTTAAGTAAGTTTCAACTCCAACTTTAAACAAAGTTTCAACTTGAGAGGACAAGTTCCTGACACCACCGCCATACAAAAATATAAAACTTTCGACAGCTAAAATTAATCTATAATCAAAACGTAAAGTCAAAAGCAGGTCAAATTAGACACTCACAGTGCTAGTTCGCTCTCTACGCCGACTAATATATGTGCGGTACAAAGTCGAATGTGTCTAGATTGACGTGCTCTTGACTGTACATGGATCTAGAGTTCTGCCCTGCGGCTTAGCAAGCATTGAACACGTACACATGGCCGAACGTCAGTGGGCACACTTTGACCTTGAGCGGGTCTGTAGTTACGGGAGTTTGTAGCGTAGCGCTGGTTCAGCTTATTCTGGTTTTCTTTCTACCTGCGTGCTGCCGTGCGTACCTGTCATACTTAGTTCATGCAAAAATCCCCAAATTATCCAGGAAACGTTTCCTTTCCATATCCTTTTTCATACAAACCTTTCCCTTAAAATAACGAACATAACAAAAAATAAATCAGTCAAATTGGTCTAGTCGTTCTTGAGTGATGCTCCGTCACACACAATGCGGAAATTGATTCATACAAAATTCATACCTCATTTGTTCAGATGAAATGATGGCCTGGGAGTGCGTGTCTTCTGTCTCGCACACTCTAACTTTATATCTGTATATTATTGAAATATTATTCAGTATTAGTTATCCCTATCGAAAAGTGGTCATACTGGGAAGTGGTCATTTTAGGAAGTGGACATTCTGGGAAGTGGTCATACTGGGAAGTGGTCATTTTGGGAAGTGGACATTCTGGGCAGTGGTCTTTGTGGGCAGTGGTCATTTTAGGAAGTGGTCATTTTGAGAAGTGGTCATTACGGGACTAAACATTGTTAAGGTAGTTTTAAGAGTGGAGGTAGCGGAATTAGCGGACTACATTATTAGAGATTTTCGTGTTTGTTTCATAAGTGAAAATTTTGGTGGTTGGTGGACATTCTTTTAAAAAAATTAAAATATACCTTTCATACGGAAGATTCTCTTTAAACTACTCTCTTAAGAAACTTGAGCAGTCACTTGATAGCATAATAAGCTGAGTCCAGGTGCCGACTACTTCCCAACTTAAGCCGGTAATTGAACCCAGACAGACTGTCAGTATTCGGAATCTACATTTACCTTACCATGCCAGAAATGATTATAGTTAAGTTTCTAGTGATAAAAAAGCATTTCAGATTTTTTATTCAAATGTTAGGTATGGAGATTCTGACGATACCTCTAATGAATTACGAATTTCTTGCATAAGGTGTCAGCAGGCCTGTGACACTCCGCATTCTAGGTATTAGCCTAGAAGTCGACTGGGTGAGGCAGTCGATTTTGAACAATTTTACATACCTACTTTCATCTCGCTCAGTATGTCATAAAGTGACAAAAAGCCCGCCTGTCCGCGACCACCCGCGATTTAAAAACGTGTCCTAAGCGGTGCACTGCAAGTATCCACTTTATGCTTAGACCGTAAGGTTGAAATTTGTCGGCACCCCGCCTGGGAGTGTCGTATCTGTAAACGTTAGTCGTATCTATTATGTAAGCTGTGGTGTCAATTTGGCCCTAATAGGATGTTTTCAACGACCTTTTGCAATGACCACTGGATGGCGCTGCAAATCAGCACGAAGAAAAACCATCATAGCGCCACCATGTGATTAGTATGAAAATTATTAAGTCAGTTCGATAGCTTCTGTCAAATGCCTGACATTTTTTTTCTTGTAAAATGATTTTATACCTATATTTTACAATCATAAAAAAGAGATTACCAACAGTGATTATTGTGCCGCCTAACGACACTTAAGAGAAAGTAGTTGACAATTGTCACAGAAAATGGCCCATTTTAGCAACACACCTGCGGATCTTTCCGTCGCGGAGAGTTCTGCTCTATATGCCCGCAACGCTTTTACATCTGGCGAAATTCCGCTGGTGTTTTAGTATTTGATGACATGTAATTTATATTACCAAATAAATGATTTTGATAATGTCATACTTGACAAATTTATCGGTCGTGGAACTCCTCCTCTTTCCCGTCGGGGTAGGCAGAGACCACAGTCGGAACCAACTATCCGAGTCGGAATTTCCGCAGGTATGTTGCTACCATCGCAAGAAGAAGCACGTACCGGAAGACGAAGCGTTGGCAGGCCCCAACAGCAGCAGCGCAGGACTGGTCGTCATGGAGATCTTTAGGGGAGGCCTATGTCCAGCAGTGGACGTCTTTCGGCTGATATGGTGATGATGATGATGATGATGTTGCTACCGAAGAAGGGACATATTAGAGAGAAGGACTTGGATGATAGTATGTAGCATAAAATGTGTAATAAGCAGTTTCCTTAACAGATAAAGTATGGTGTGAGTCTTAGAAAAGCATCAAAATTTTTGGATTCGCCATAATTCGTATAATAATATGACTCAAATGTAATAATAAAAAAAAAAACCGGTCAAGTGCGAGTCGGACTCGCGCGCCGAGGGTTCCGATATACCTATAGTATTTTTGGAAGCAATAAAGTCCATTTTCAGGACCGCAAAACTAAATTTGTTTGTAAAGGTTTTTTGCAGATTTCTGAAAAACTGTGCAACTTAGAAAGATCGTTTTATTTTTGCTGTAAAGTTTATATAAACTTCTGTCAACTGTAATTAATTCAGATTTTTCCTTACTCAAACTTCGGAGATAAGGGGGGGGGAATGGTATTTTTCTTGACATTTTTCATCATAACTTTAAAACTAAGAAATTTAAAAAAATACAAAAATATATTTTAAAATGTACAAGTAAAGCCCTTTCATATGATACCCCACTCGACCTAGTAGCGACAATTTGAAATTTGGCCCCCCCTATTTTGGCCCCCTTTATATTAATAATCATACTTTTTTCAAAATTTTTTCTTGTGCAATTAAGTTGGGCAACTATATTCTAAAACTATTCCAAATTTCAGGTTGATAGCATAAGTGGTTGCTGAGATATAGAGGTGTGACAGACAGACGGACAGACAGACAGACAGACAGACAGAGCGGCACCATAAGGGTTCCTTTTTTTTACCATTTTGGTATCGGAACCCTAAAAATGGGATACTTTATAACGAAATCGATTTTCAAATACAAAGAAATCAAAGGTAACGAAATAATTAACAGAAAGCGTTAAATTTATTTCCAGAAAGCGTTTCAAAACTTTCCTGGAAATAAATGCTTTATTCTCCAGTTTTACAGAGTACAGACAGATCAATATCAAAAGCATTAGATAGAGATAGTCCGGGTTTATTTGAAGCTCACAGCGAAATGCAACGTCGGCTCTCGTCTTACTCCCGACATTGTGCAGAACAGAACTAAATACTAATAGAACAGCCATTCTATACTTTATTCATAATGATTTGATGCTTATGATATGACTGTGAGGTTGGCCACTTAGCTGGCAAAGCCTAACAGAGAATCGGATCTGGTTTGCTTTCTGGGTGCTGTAGGAACGAAATAAGGCTTGGGAAATAATGATGAATATCATTTCTTTAGAGATGAGGTCGACGATGGGATTAGCTTGCCCAGAAGCAGCCTATTCACTCGCGACTTGAATAATTTCGGGTTATATGAACTCGGGAACACAGACGCAGACAGAGAATTCTACTCCTTAACCGTGCGCATAATAGAAGATGTTTCAAAGCGTTTTGTGCGAATGTGTAGAATATATCAACCAAGTGTGGCTGATATTCTGCGGTGCGTCTGGACTCCCGATGGTAGAAAAGGGATGGTGGAATGATGGTGAATAATCATCATGTCAGCAGAATCAGGGTAACAGGTAAGGCCTATTTATATTTACAGTAGCCTGAAAATTTAATTGTTTCCCCCTTTTAAGGGTTCCGTACCTCAAAATAAATAGTACACTTACTTTCTCGCAATACTCAAGAAAAATCTATCAACCGCAAACTTAAATTTGTAATGCCATACGCATAGTATGGAAATAGAAACTTTTATTTACGTTTTTCCAAAAAAATGTTCGAATGAAATATAGGTACAGATCAATTTATAATTCAAATTGTCAAACATTAAAACAAACAAACCTCAAACGATTTCGAGTAAATTACATGTCATGTTTAACTTTTGGTACTGGAACATCCTTTATATGAATTTTCACAGATCAATGGATAATACCGTAGGATACTTGCATGGAGATCTTTTTAATTCCCCAACACATGCTCCTTATGGATAATTGTTCAGTTTAGTCTACCGAGCAAGCCCTTTTGTTTTTGATACACCCTGTGTACTAAATTTATTTAAAAAAATCATAAAGAATATCCAGTCAGGTAGACAACCAATCCAGGATGAATATTAAAGAAAATTTTTATAAATTCAATGGAACCAATTTTAGGTAAATCACATATTTACGATTTGGTGGTACAGGAACACCCCTTATATGAAATTACAAAAATCAATTGATACTGGCGCAAGATATCTTACATGGAGATGCTTGGTCATGCAAAGTTTCATCAAGATTCTATGAGCCGTTTTTGAGAAAATTTCAATTTTTCATTTTCGTTGTATGACAGCTACCATCAAAATGAGAGCCAGCAAGAAACCACGTAGACCCCTTCGATGGATTTGCATAAAACTCCTAAATTCAAAATATGGTGTCAATCGGACTCGTTTTTCCGTTTAGCCGCTAGGCCAAAGCGTGACGGACAGACCGACCTACGGACCGACCGACCGACCGACGGACGGACATTTTTGGGAGACTTGTTTTTTATGATGTATAAGTGATATAGAAGACATTTTTGAGAAAATTTGAAAACTTTTTTTTTCACGAATACAATACCTTTCTCGCTCCGCTCGAAAGTTAAAACGGATCCCTTATAGGATCACTTTGTTGTCCGTCTGTCTGTGTCTAAGACCCTTTTTCTCAAGAACGGGTAAAGGTATCAGGTCGAAATTGATAACGAATATTAAGGTCTATTAACCACACAAGATCTAAAAATTTAAATTTTTTACAACGACGCAATCAAAAGATATGGCTTTTTATGTACTTATCTCCATACATTTATGCACTAAAGCAAAATCTAGAGGGTACTTTCCGTTGATCTAAAATTATGAAATTTGGCAAGGAGCTAGGTCTCACAGTACAAATAAAAGAAAAAGTCTAAAATCTATAAATATTACAATTGTTTTTACAACTAATCCCGTTTCAAGAACTTTTCTATAAAAGAGAGGTCAAGTTGGATGGTCGTGGAGTTTTTAAAGTTTCATAGAGCAAAAGCTTTTATATATCATATGGTAGATAGGTACGGAACCATTAGGGTGCGAGTCCGACTCGCACTTGGCCGGTTTTTTTTCAAAGATAACGATCGTGAGCCATGTCCTGCCGACCGATTTTGATTAGATTTTATATTACGTCCCTACACTCATTGCATAGCCAAAATTAACTTTATTCTCATCCTTGATGGTGCCCTCTCTAGCTGCCATGAACCAGAAAAAACAAATCGTAATTTAATTATATTTTTGGCTTATGGTACTACACTCACCGGCACGGAATTTAACTACTTGAAACTCACTATTTTATCTCTTTTTTTATCTCTTTTAACAATAATTTTGGCCATGTCAGTTGATGCGCAGAAGTTAAGTCATAAGAAAATAAGTCATTTTTTGACGTCCACATAGTTAATGACAAGGTATAACTATGATACATCATTTGAAAGGTGATTAATTTTGATTTTATGTGCTGTATTGTTGTCATGACAGATATTCTGATCTCCAATATTATAATATTTAAGTCACCAGTGTTTACTAACTTTTCATAGTTTTACGATATTGTTCATAAATGGTTGTTGTATTGACTCCTTTGTACGAGCTGACAGAACGCGGCGGCTTTTCGACCAATCCCAGCGTTTTATGGAAAGGGTAATATTGTAGTGGGAGAGGTCTCTTGAACGCTCGAGCCAGCCTCGCTCAGGCAGTCGTATTTTGTTCTTCAAACTGGGAGATTCTACCTTTAAAAGAGTAATCACGTATTGTGTAAAATTATGAAGACTCTTCTTCATATGTATGGTATTGTGTTAATGTACCAATTTTAACACTATGTAAAGTGAATAACTTATTACACAACGTAAGTAGACTTCGAGTGTTTTATTTAACATACCTATTTCTCAACTCCCTCTCATTTGTTAACATGTCAGAAGCGGGATACGAGCCCTCACTTCCCACAAAGTGGACTGATAATGTTCAAAAATACATCTGCTGTATCTCAAAAACTGACTTGTTAGAAATGAGTGGAAAAACTGGAAAATCGACTACTTGTTTTTTTTTTCTCATGTGGTATTTTTTTTCACCTTTTTTTTAACGTTGTGTTAAGGACGAGTGATTATTTAAAGTAAATAGTTATGATTGTATACTACCTACATTTTAAATCATTTTTGCACAAAATCGTTAGACGTTGCTAACGAATAAGTGTACACAGTTCACTTTACCCTTTATTATCAAGCCTGAGTTTAAAACAAACAACATTTCATGCTTTCATTCAGACAAATTAATCTCTTAGTTGTGTTATATATGGTTGTAATAATTTTTTGTGTAGGTACGTATTCAAAATAATAGTCTGATGGTCTATTGGTTCGTATTCCCATGCGTAGTTCACTGTTTAAATTAATTATGTTCTTTATTTTGTTTGAAATTTACTGCTACAAACCACAAAAAAAAACACGTAATATCTACGTAATATTACGTTTATAGCTTTCATTCAATTTAAAGCCTTAAAAGCGTTTCAAATATTGATCGCTTCTATACAATAGATACTCGCGCTGGAATTTTTACATTTCAGCACGTCATAATGGACAAAACCCGTAACCATGGCAAGGTCGAGCTTCGATTCGAGCGTTGCCTAGCTGTGCAGCGCAGCAGACTGCGCCGGGCGAGAAGCAGGCCAAGCAGCCACCCTACAGCAGTCGGGGCCTCGTGGACAGCAGGCCATGCAGCCAGACCACAGCAGTCGGTGCTTGGTGGACAGCAGGCCATGCCGTCAACCCACAGCAGTCGGTGCCTGGTGGACAGCAGGCCATGCAGCCAGCCCACAGCAGTTGGGGCCTCGTGGACAGCAGGCCATGCAGTCAACCCACAGCAGTCGGAGCCGGGTAGACAGCAGGCCATGCAGCCAGCCCGCAGCAGCCCATGCAGCCACAACCACAGCTGGCAGTCGGCGCCTGGTGGACAACAGGCCATGCAGCCAGCCCACAGCAGTCGTCGCCTGGTGGACAGCAGCCCATGCAGCCAGAACCACAGCTGGCAGTCGTCACCTGGTGGACAGCAGCCCATGCAGCCAGAACCACAGCTGGCAGTCGTCGCCTGGTGGACAGCAGCCCATGCAGCCCGAACCACAGCTGGCAGTTGGCGCCTGGTGGACAGCAGCCCATGCAGCCAGAACCACAGCTGGCAGTCGTCGCCTGGTGGACAGCAGCCCATGCAGCCAGAACCACAGCTGGCAGTCGACGCCTGGTGGACAGCAGCCCATGCAGCCAGAACCACAGCTGGCAGTCGTCGCCTGGTGGACAGCAGCCCATGCAGCCAGAACCACAGCTGGCAGTCGGCGCCTGGTGGACAGCAGCCCATGCAGCCAGAACCACAGCTGGCAGTCGTCGCCTGGTGGACAGCAGCCCATGCAGCCAGAACCACAGCTGGCAGTCGGCGCCTGGTGGACAACAGGCCGTGCAGCCAGCGCCACAACACAAGGAGACTGGTAAGCGACAGGCTGTACGTGCAACCAGCTGCCACACGCACAATCAGCCCAGTGAGTAGTCAACTCCAGGCATATGGAGGTAACACCAATGACTTGGTTTATGGTTCTTTTTATAGAGTCTCAGTAGTTAGGCTTTGTAGTTAACCTTCCTTGACCCTGATGCGGCAGACACCCATCACAATGCTGTGACTAATTTCGACAGTACAAAAATAAAAATTCTAAACGATGTCGTTAAGTTTAAACAATTTTAACAATCTTCTGTTGGACTAGGAAACAATGTCCCAAAATAGCATGGAAGATATACCCATGGTACTATTTTGTTAGAATGTTTCAAGCCAATTTAGTCCTATACTATTAAACGAGCCATAATATATTTGTAAAATGTTTGTCGATAACGGCTCTAACGATTTCAATGAAATTTACCATACGGGGGTTTCCGGGGGCAAAATCGATCTAGCTAGGTCTCATGTCTGTTTTGCCCCGTGTTTCTTAGCATTTTTTTTAAAACATCGCGTTTTAGACAAAAACCTAGAGCGCCAATTGTTGGCGGCTACCATAACTTGCTCACTTGAGGCGGCTAAGAGCGAAGGTCGGTCGACTAGGTACTAAATCTTAAAGAAATAAAACTACATATCTATTCCAAATCAAACAAAATGTCCAAATTTAAATATTAAAACCAAAGAAAAAAAAACTGCTAAAGCAAATAAAATAAGTTTCATTATAAATATCTGAACTAAGCTGCACTTCTCTTCAGAATAGGGTAGAATAATTTATTAATCAGTAGCTTTACAATTGAATATTTACAGGTTTATATAACAGTGACTAATACCGTTAAATTAGTTCAAGGCACATATGAGACTAGTCACAATTTAAAACTGAAAACCTACTCATCTCAAAACATACCAATTTCTATAAAAAAAAAATCGTAGCTTATGTTAGGGATAGTGATGTATTTTTTTTAAATATGAACAGTTAAATCTGTTCTGTAGTAATTGGGTAAAACAAAAAATATATTTTGGAAGTTCTCTTTAACCTTTCTTCAACATGCTTATTGAATTACTAAAATAAAATAAAAAAACATATACTTAGATCAATTATATCAATAGTTTAGACTTGACACGTTTGAAAATAGGCCGAAATGACAGCCTGGTCGCTAGGAATCACAATTTTATTTATTGTTAATTAATTGTTAAGCCTTTAAGCAGAATAATCACGAACACTAAATATCGTTAGTATTATCTGCGCTATGTCGGTAATTAAAACATCATCATATCAGCCGAAAGACGTCCACTGTTGGACATAGGTCTTCCCTAGAGATCTTCTTGATGCCCGGTCCAGCGCTGCTTGCATCTAGCGGCTTCCCGCGACCTTGACCGGACCATCGGTCCACCTTCTGAGGAGCCCGCCTACGCTTCGTCTACTGGTACGGGAGTCGCCACTCTAGTGCCTTTACGCCTCTTCGGCGATCGGTTCGTCTTGCGATATGCCCTGCCCATATGGTGAGCCCTGCCAGTAAAACATAATTAATTAAAATCTTCAATAAAACAATATTCGTCAGAATGTGATTTTGGCCGACTTAAAGTATGTGAGTATTGTTGCACTTACAAAAGAGACTGCTGATATATGCCGTGGTAAAGTGACGATTGTAGTATATTTATTTTGGCTAGACGGTGAACACTGTACTTCACTATTTTTCGTTGCTGTTGGTCACAATTCACACTAATTGTATTCCTTACTTGAGTAACTCTTTTAGTAAGCAAGGTTTAAATTACTTTTAAATAACAAATTTGATGATTTTGACAAATACCTTCTTTTTTCTTAGTTTTTCTTCGCCTGCAACTAAGGGCGGATTGACTTGTCTTGGTTATCTATCACCAGTTATCACACAAAACAAGCATAGTATTTGAGAAACTAAAACTATCCTACTAGCACATGATACTTTGAAGCAATAGTTGTTAAAAATCGCTAATTACCATAAAGTTTGTTGATTAACCAATCACGTTATACAATCGCCCGACTCTTGAAATCTTATCAAAACAACGAAGACGGTCACTTTTATCGATTAATTATTATTATAATATCACTTTTATCGACAGAAGTGATGTACACAGAAGAGAGAAAATGAAAATTGTTCGGTTGATAGCACACTAATTAATAGTTAAGACTTGATAAAGCCCAACTCAATACATTAGATCAACTTTCTGATACTTTTATATATTACCATACCTATAATTTATTTAAACTTTCCCAAATTACACGTAACTTGACTATAATAGTATAGTAGTAATAAAATAGTATAGATAAACATGTATCACGATTTCACGTCACCAATTTTGGTTTGACAATGTGTGCGTTAATTTGAGTCAAACCAAAAAAAATATATATATTTTGGTTTAGAAAAATACTGTATTATACATTGAACGGTAAATATCAGTTATATTAAGCAGAAATAAAAGCGAGAATATTTTAACTACCTATTACCCGCGACTTCGTCTGCGATGGTCTAGCGAAAGAGTAAAGAAAACACATTTTCCATAGGAAATACTAAAATTTCTCCCTATGTTTATCTGAATCTTTTCAAAGCTAGAGTGAACAAGCATTAGCGAGGCTTACTTCCTTTCATGCTTACATGCTACATCAAAATAATTATAAAACAAAAAGATGGTGTAGATATTGTAATTAATTAATTAATAAGAAAGAAAGGAAAGAATCATAAGAAATATGACACTTCAAACGAGTGTGAACATCCTCTAGAGTTCTTGATACTCGATTGGACACTGGAAAATATTGATTATAATCCCTAATTACTAATTATAATCCCTTTGTAAATTTCTCATAGAGTTTCCGGAGAATTTGTGGAAAATGTATTGCACTTTATGCAGAATTGCCTTAAGGCGTAAAGAGCTACATTTTCTTCATCTATTGCCTTATCTTCAGAGGTTTTGTGATTTTGTAGGGTGGCTCTTTATTGCACTTCAAGTTATTGAGACGTATTACTTAAGATCCATTACAACACATGAAAATGCGGACTTACCTCGAAATGGAACTTCTTCCAGTCAATTATTGAGGCTAAAGGTGATATACATTGCAAAATAGATGTGCAAGTTACCTAGCACTGTGCAAATCCCTAACTAACAATACAGTTCAAGAAGCTTAATAAGAGTTCATGAACATTTAAATGCAAATTTGGCTAACTAAATATTACTTTAGTTTAAGTGTCAACATTTTAATACCTCTACTGTTCCCAAATTGTACTTTTGAAACTCTATTACCATGCCATAAAGTGAGTGTTCCTACTGACGTGCAGTTGGGTGTACCTATTAACATAACACCTTTCATTAAAGAAAAGGCCTTTGTTTACATAATTATGCAATATTTGTATAAACAATGATACCACGTTTCAATAAATTTTTCGCATCTATCTTCGGCCACTGAGATTAAAATTTGAATTAATAAATCTTAAATATGCGACCATTATTAATAATTTGCTAATTATTTATAATCACACCTAAACTCTTTACTTTATAGTATTTTTACTACATTGGGCATAACCTTAAAGCCTTTGTGACGATAAATAAAGCTTTCATGAAAATAGGAACCTTTAACCTTGCACTTAGGAACTTACCTATTGCCTTGTTGCGAAACTTATGCGGCCTTGTAGCCCAACTCATTGACATACGGCCGTGTAGCCAAATTCATTGACATATTATGGTCTTACAGCCCAACTCATTTACATATAAATAACAATCTTTTATTTCAGATTTCAACTCATTGTCATATAAATAATAATCTTTTATTTCAGATTAGAAATAATGGCCTTGATGCCAAACCATGGCATTGATGCCAAACCATGGCCTTGATGCCAAACCATGGCCTTGATGCTAAACTCTGGTCTTGATGCCAAACCATGGCTTTGATGCCGAACCATGGCCTTGATGCCAAACTATGGCCTTGATGCCAAACCCTGGTCTTGATGCCAAACCATGGCCTTGATGCCGAACCATGGCCTTGATGCCAAACCATGGCCTTGTTGCCAAATCCTGGCCTTGTTGCCAAATCCTGGCCTTGTTGCCAAATCCTGGCCTTGTTGCCAAACCAAAACCATAGTGCCAAATTGTGGTTTTGTTATCTACAGTTCTACATAATTTTTATCACTATCATTGTTTGTTTGTTGCCATGTTGCCTTGTATCAGACTTAATATTATCATAATTTTATTGTAAGTAGTAATGTTATGTAGGCATTGTTGCCCTATGTAATAAATAAAATCTTTTGAATCTATTGTACTTAATTCGTACTTTACGTGATAACAACGGATGTAAACAAATTATATTTCAAAGAACTACGAGTTCCCAACCTTTTTGTTATTTAGATTTTGTATGAGACGTCTTGTAAAATTCAACATCAATATTTCTTGACAATCTTTATTAATTCTGTCAGATTACTTCATAATTAAATCTTGTGTTTGATAAATTTCACATAATGTAAAAGCACTGTTAAATGATAACATTCGGATCTCTATAACTTATAAAGAATAGTGTTGTACATGTATTCGTTTTTGAGAGACGGTACGAGGACGTACCTATCACAATCGGATGGCCGACTGTTGTCATGACAGATATTCTGATCTCCAATATTATAATATTTAAGTCACCAGTGTTTACTAACTTTTCATAGTTTTACGATATTGTTCATAAATGGTTGTTGTATTGACTCCTTTGTACGAGCTGACAGAACGCGGCGGCTTTTCGACCAATCCCAGCGTTTTATGGAAAGGGTAATATTGTAGTGGGAGAGGTCTCTTGAACGCTCGAGCCAGCCTCGCTCAGGCAGTCGTATTTTGTTCTTCAAACTGGGAGATTCTACCTTTAAAAGAGTAATCACGTATTGTGTAAAATTATGAAGACTCTTCTTCATATGTATGGTATTGTGTTAATGTACCAATTTTAACACTATGTAAAGTGAATAACTTATTACACAACGTAAGTAGACTTCGAGTGTTTTATTTAACATATTTCTCAACTCCCTCTCATTTGTTAACAGTATTTTGCAGCACGACCAGGGCATAACATAAAAAATATACTTGAAAGAAAACAAAAATTGTGTTATTTTTTTAACTAAAGAATTTCAAAATTAACGAACATCTTACTGTTTTGCCTTAAAAGAGACTTCTATGTCGTTTCTTACACACTTAAACAAGCTTTAAATTGTTCCTTGGATTGCGCTGTACCATTCCGCAAAAACGAACCACTTATTCAACTTAGACACATAGACAGTTCTCCTTATTTTCTTTGTTTCTGTTCCGTGACTTCCTAGTATCGTTTACAAAAGTACAGGGTATTACACATTTCAAATATGGACTCGGAACATTGAGCACAGATGTTAAATATAAAACTGTGGGGTTACGACTATCCTAAATTCATAGAAATATGGGACCCTTTTAGGTCCTTGAAAAGCTTTTTTTGTAATAAACATTAAAGAAATATGCAGAGCGACCAGTCAACTGAGAAGGTTCGGTTGTTTAGTTTTCAGTATTGACTTATTTTTGTTTAAAATAGTTGTTCAGATCGGAAGAAGGACAGCAGTATTCTTCTGCACATTTTACTAAACTCTGTGGCGTGGTGTTGGCAAAGAATTTTACCAAGCCATCTCTACCCGTGGGTGTAGTAAGAGGCGACTAAAGGATTAACAACCAGAGGAGGGGCAGCAGCGTCCGTGTGACTTACATATTACGGTCACCAAAAACCGCAGACCATGGTTCCAGCCGCAACGCTAACAATCGTGGTGACTATGGTACTTCCCCTCCACATTGTTCTAGCAAAAACTAGAATTTTGGAGGAAGCTCCCTGTGCTACAGAGGCCGTTTCATGGGATGTTATAATAATAATATAATAATATAATATCGCGTTTAGTGGACCAGCCACAAAAATAACACGTGTGCTGACTATGTTGCAGCCATTTTTGATAATGGATGCAACATAGTTACCGCAATCAAAGCTATATATCTACTATTGGACTTTTTATTAGTGTCATTTTAATATAGATGATGAGTTTAAAAAAAAACCGGCCAAGTGCGTGTCGGGCCACGTGCAGTATAGGGTTCCAAAGTTTTTTTAAAAATTTTTCATTGCAAGGCGGGTTTTGAGTAAGTATTTCATAACGTTTATAACTTAATTTTTTTACCTTCTAATGCTCAGCGACGTCCTAGTGACGTCCCGTTTTCGGCTATAGCTCATTAACCTGCTAAGCCTACTTAACTATGATAGATTTCCTTTTAATTTCATCATATATGCTACTACTGTGAATATTTTCACATTTCTAATACCTAACAACCGTTTAGCCGGCAGGGGGGGCAGGACACTCGACTCCAACAAAAAATTGCGCTTTTATGCTTAATATTTCGCAAAAGGATCCCTTAGTTGAAAAATCATCTTAGCAAACTCATATTATTTTTTAAAAGACCTATCTAACGACACCCCATACTATGGGATAGACGATAAAAAAAAATTCATCCCCATTTTACTTGTGATATGAAAAAAGGCGGCTAAGTGAATTTTGCCCATTTTGAGGTTTTAATACCACAGAAGTAAGCAAATGATTCTGCATCGACGTAGCTTACCGGCGTATTTTTACGATTTATAGTTTCTGAGATACATCAAGCTTAAAAGCAGTTAAGTGACGGTTTTTTGATAACAGTATAAGCTAAAAGGCAGTTTTATTTCATCAGTAGACTTCAAAGCGGCTTTTAGGTGGCTTTAGCGTTCTTTTTGCTTTCTGTAATTATTTTACTTTATAATAGAATACTAAGTAATATGGCCGCAAAATACACAAAAGAAGCTTAAATGGGGCTACACGCAAGTAGCCCCCTTATTTCCTAGCAATAGATTTGTAAAATATTTTTTCATAATACGCAATAAAGCAGCTACATGCAGTTACTGAAACTAAAAAGCGGCTGAGTGAGTTAAACTGCTTTCAAGCGTAGTATAAAGCATTAGAAAAATATCTGATTTCTAAACAATTAGGCAGTCACGGCTTTGTAGCGAATTATAATTGATAAAATTAAATCGAGATACTAATAGTAATGGGGACTAAATCGCTGTACTACGCATAAAGGCGGCTAACTTTTTCAAAATCGATGTTAAGTTAGTTGAGTTACGAGTCCGTATCGAGCGAGTCGACCGCAGTCTTAAGGTTCAACCTTCCCTATTTGCAGCTTTACACTCGTCAATTTAAATATAGACTTCATTAACACGTAAACAACGTTCACATATGCGTGCCTTGCAACGTGGCTGTTACGACTTACGGTGACCACGAAATTCACAAAAAAGAGAGAGACAAATATCAAAAAAGTAAAACGACCACCTCATTAAATATTGTCATGTCTAAAATATTGCAAATTTTCATTTATTTTTGAAAAAAAAATGTAGCAGTAAATTGGTAACAAATGGGAAAAATGGACAAATGATGGTAATTTTAGAATCTTTTTCTTCATTTATAATAATTAAATTAAAATTGTATCTTGACCCCATAACTTCTTACATCTTGTTTAATACTACTTTTTTTTTGCCAAGATAAATGCCATAATTTAATGTAAATAGTGGTTACAAAGTTATTCAGTCTAGAGGTCATTCAGGAAGGATTAGCTTTAATTAGTGTGCTTCCTGACGGTGCGGAAGGAAGACGCGTGCTAGAACATGGTCACTTTCGCGCACAACGTATTTAAAGATAAGCTTCTATCACTCAACAATTACGTTAGTTTAGTATTTGTTTTTACGCCACTTACAAAAAAATATATATTGTCTATTTAAATTAACATATATTAATAATACACAAAACAAACCATGTGAAAGGGAGTTAAAAGCTACGTTTGTAGGTAATTAAACGATCATACGGTACTTTTTAATAAGACGATACCTTCATTGATTGTCTTTATTATCGATAATTGTAATATAATATTATTTTAACATTAGCAAGCAATGAAATCGATTTTATGTGTGATAAATTATAAGGAAAAAAATTTTACTACTTGTTAATTTCTAATGGAGAAGTTCAAAATGACGAAACCGATTCTAAAAAATCTTTTACCTATAAAAAAAACTACATTATAAAAAATAAAATAAAATAAAATAAAATAGTTTTTATTTCTGTAGACATGTTTTCTTAACTATAACGTAGATTGGAGCCTCCATTTAAGCAGAAGTTGCCTGTGTTTGAAGGCTCCGCTCCTCCTTAAAAGACGCCGCAGTTGCAGACGGCATACAGCCCACCCAGCTATGTTTCTTCATCATATTTAGATTAGAGTTTATTATAAGAAAATGCAGCTGGGTGAGCTGCACGCATATAGTAGGTACATAAATGAGGTATTAACATAATTTAAACTTAAAGTAAAATTTATCAACTGAAAAAACAAATAAAACGGTTGAGAAAAACCTAGTTGAGCTAATAAACCTAATTAAGCAGGTTAGAGAACCTTATAGCCTAATAAGTAAGTAAGTAATTACCGCACTCAGAGACGCCACACAAAGCCAACCGCCAATCAAGTCTCGCGCTGTCATATTCTTATTCAATGAAACTGAAAAGGACAGCACGAGACCAGACAAACGAACAACTTCAAGCGACGTCCCCGAGCATGGAAGCACTCACTTAACCTAATAATATCTTATAAATTAATAAATTGAGGGAATAGTTGTTTGTATGTGCAAGAGTAAATATAGTGGAATATGTGTGTGTGCGTGTATGTGTGAGTGTATGTGCGTGTATGAATATAAGGATGTGGGTGCGTGTATTTTGTGTGTGTGAGTATGTAAGTGAAAGTATAGCTATGTAACACGTTCCAATAAAAGTTCAGTTTCTTCATACGATTTAGTCAAAAGCCAGGTCATGATAATTTTCTTTGATTCGTAATATGTTTTATCATAAAAATAAATTTCTTTGTTTATTTTATTATATAGGAAAGCTGAGCGGGAATTGTATTGCCTGCTAGCAAACGTAGTTGTAATGGATGGTATTGGGGCTACGATATCTTTACGCCGCTTTTTGGATAAAGAAGTGTCAAAAGGTAAGTTCTTATGGGTTTTAAGAATTGTCATTGATATATACAATTTCCTCACAGAAAGTAGTCCACTAATCTGATATAACTTATCAGTGGGGAATAGTCTTTTCTTGAAGTACATAACCTTGATTAATGTTCATTATTAGCGGACTACATGGGCGACATTTTGATACGAGGAAGAATTTATTCACAAGTAGTTTAATTATTAATTTTGTGGAGAAACAACAGTTAAAATCAATATTTAAGTCGTAAAAAACTTACATTAAATGAGAAAATAATATAAAGGTGATTGTAAGAATTAAAATGCACTTTTTTCGGATTTAAGAATAGCTCACTTTTATAGAGGAAAGAAGTTGGTTGGAATGTGTAATACTCCAGATAATGAAGATGCGAGTAGCTTGTCTCAGCCAATTCAATTGAACCAATGGTCACAAACAGTACGACCAGCAGGAGGTATACAGGAGACAAGAAAAGCGGAAATACTTAAAAAAAAACTAAATAAATTTATTCCATAATAAAAACAAACCTATTGGAAAGATTTACGTAATTTTATGTTTTAACTAAGTCAATTAATGATCTCTGATTTTATTGCATTTTCTATGATTGAAAGGTACCTAATTTTTATTAAGTCTATGACCTTATTAAATTAAATTAAAATCATTTTATTTTCAGATTCTTAGTCCCATAAAAAAGTACATTATTATAAAATAAAATCACAAAAAAATAATTCACAATAAAAAATTTCAAAATCTAAAATAAATACAAAATAAAAATATTAAAATATAAAATATATATTATCTTTGACTATTGAATTTTAATATCTGTAAGACAATACTGTAATCAGATTTTTATGAAAATAATAGTGTGAAGAAATCAAAGTAGTTAAGTTCAAAAGGGTTCCCAATATAATAGGTCTTTACCTATGAAATTGCCGTTTTGTATGGCGAATTTTAAGTAAACTTAATTTTCAGTACTAACATTTTTGCATTTTTCTTAGGATTTATAAATCCAATTTTTTTTTAGGCATTATTGGGAAGACATTAAGCTAACAGAAGCTTAAATTTAATTTTCGAAAAATATTATTAGTAAAAAAATATAACAAATCTAATGATGAAATCGGATGACGTTTAAGACGAACAATTTTCGAACCTTTAATTTTATATATCAAACAACTTTATTTTATGAGGAAATTGATAACCTTGAAGTCAACTTTCAAATATAAGACAAATGAAAAAAATATCATTGGAATTACAGGAATTATGATCTCATAAATCTGTAAGAAAATTTCGGCAACTTCATAGGTAAAGACCTATTAATATGTTTTTAGAGTTGATACTTTTTTTTTGCCTTATGAAGAAAGTTCTGAGTTAAGTATGATTTTTTGGTCTATTTTACGTTTTACGGACTATTATGTTCCTCACAAAGGAAAATCTAAGTTAGAGAGATTGTTTTTGTGTCAATTGTATACAATACGGGTCACTTCGTGCAGCATAAAGGATAGAGTTTTAAAATTTTGTTACATGTTTTTATTTCTCAATTATAATACGGGTTATTTTGTGTTATAAACGAAAGTCTGATTCAAGGAGACTGTTTCTAGTTTCGTCTATAAATAAATATGTAAAAAAGAAATATGTTATTTATTATTTTAATATTCCAATCGATTTTCCCTAAAAATACACGCGAAATTTGATTATAATTACAAATTCAGAGAACTCTATCTGAACAATTTTAGTCAATTCTGTAATTTTTATGATTAAATAAGAACATAACGCTCAATTTTCATAACATTGTTTTTAGTATATTTTACGAATAGCTATTTATGTAATGTATAACTTACTTTAAAAAAGGGCGGCTAACCGTAACATTTGGGAATGAAACTGCCTTCTACGTTAGTTTTCTAATAATTTTACATAGTTTAATGATGAAAAACTAAGCAATTAGGCGATTAAGTCAGATAACGTCTATTAAGAGTAGTAATTATATTTAACAGAAACAATTTAACGGAAACTAATAACGGTTAAAAGTCAGCTTGCCGCTTTTCAGCTTATGATTAATATTAGTACTACAGAAAAAGGCCGCTAACGTATGCTTAACGGCTTTCTATCCTATGATAAATTAAAAATATTTCTCGTAATACTTACGTTAAGTACATTTTACTGTTTTTCTAAAGAACTAAGCAGTATTTTTAAAAAACTGTTTTGACAGAAGATACGTGATGTAATTTCTTATTACTTAAACGAAGGTATATTTTTTTTATCTTTGATAGAATTCGAGAAAACAGGTATCGCGGTTTTTTTGGAGTTTTCTCAAAATGTACATTTGCGGCTTAGCCGCCTTCTTTAATATCAGGGCAGTGTACGGGAGGTACCCTAAAAAAAATTTTTTTCAAAATTTATTCTAGCACTTTGTCGGCGTAGATCAAATGTATATCCATACAAAAAATTTCAGCTTTCTAGTACAGTCAAAATTTGCATTACCTGACCCCTGGGGGGTCAGGTAATGCAAATTTTGACTAAAGTAGAATGGTAATTTAGAAGTAAAATGGTAATTTACGTTCTGAAAAGCGCCATCTATTAAGTAAGTTGAAAACTATGCTGTCAAACCTGATCTGGGCTCGTTACTCGGTCAGATCGTATTCATTTTACTTATTTTGTGTTTTCTTAGATTCCATTAAACTATAATTATGTTTTCTAACAAAAACAATTTTATGAGGTTGTTGGGTATCGAACCCGATTCGTTATGATTAACGCAACACCTTTAACCAATGTTTGATGAAATTTGTCATCATATGTTTTGATCAGCTATGATAGCAGAGCAAGTGACGCGAACATATAACAATGAAGGTAGTTTGCTAACAATTTAACAATGAGGTAGTTTGCATCAGGATACATATCCAAATTCGCTTTGAGATGCTCTTAGTCACACGATTTCTTCAATTATTTATCATGTGTCATTAAACTGATTTTTAAAGTGCCAAATTATAACACTATGGGAATAATAGTATTGAAAGTATTATTGGAAAGTTTAATATCGCAGTAAGTAGGAAATTTGTGCAAAATAAATAAAGCAAGAGTGAAGTGTTGTGGTGTTCTCATAATGTATTTGTTTTCTCCTTTTATCAGATAAAACGGTGCGTTTGTGGGTTCGAAAATACGAAAAACTGGCGATGTTAATGAAGCTACAGCAAAGGAACATCATCATCATGATATTGTCAAAGTATAACCCGAGGATGTAAACCTATAACATATCGAAATCGAAAACATTTTCGTGCAGCTGGTCAAAAAGAAATAAAATGTCCGTAGCTCATCGTGAAGCAAGACTTTGAAATTTTGATTGGGAGAACGAATACACTTCACTAAAGAAATAAAATTCATTTCGGATAAAGATGGATGAGAATCTAGTAGAGTAAACATGTCAACCAACCCAGGAGGAACCTTTGATCTTGCAAGTATTAATATTTTTATATTTTGGATTGTTTTTTTTTTGTTATGAATTTTTATTTTTGTATGTTTTTTTAAAGAATCATTTCAAAAATCTCGAAAGATGTAGATACTTACATGTTGGTTCTTTTGAGATAAAAAACGATGATTCTTTAGTGTCTAGTTTTAAATGAAATTTTTAATAAACTGTCTAAAAATAATTATATTTTGTTTGTTTTAACACCATATTACTTAAACTATGAATTAATATTACAATTAAAAAAAGTGAATAAGAGACAAAAAATATACATAGCTCAGATTTGAACTGTTAGCTCATTTTTGTCATGCAACGGCTGAAACCAATATGCCAGCCAGGCTATAGAGAAGGTGCATGAAATAAGCATACGCATTTTAGGTTATGAGGATCTTATTGCGGTTTATTACGTAGTTTTATTATTTAAAAATAGATGACACTATTTTGGACAGTGGCCTGGTTGTGTAGGCTGTTTAAACAGTTCCTCAATTTCTCGAAAGAGCGCGGTAGGGTAACGCGCTAGGGGGGTGAGTTTTATCGGGAGCAGACTGTACTAAGGGTCTCTGAGCTAAACCGCGGACAGACAGACAGACGGACATGACGAAATTATAAGGGTTCCTTTTTTACTACGGAACCCTAATGAAGCGCAAGGTGAGAAAACTGGTGTTAGGAAATATGATAAAATAGCATATCATTCCAGGCCGTAAAGTAGTTCCACGCTTTTATTTCCCAAACTAAACTCGATTCCACGATATGGATTCTCCTAAAAAGTTAATGTACCTGCTGTAATAAAAGCTTGGGTTACGATTATTGCCCACAAACACATAACATGGGTTAATTTTGCTGTGTCATTTCGTATCATACTTTATGCAGGAGTAGGTTTTGGATATGTTTTTAGGGTTCCGATTCCAAAATGGTAAAAAAGGGAACCCTTATGGTGCGACTTTGTCTGTCTGTCTATCGGTCTGTCAGTCTGTTTGTCTGTCACACGTCCATATCTCACCAACCACTCATGCTATCGACCTGAAATTTGGAATTGTTTTAGAATATAGTTGCCCAACTTACTTACTTACTTACTACGCTGGCTCAGCGACGCAAAGTGAGTCTTGGCCTCCAATACGAGATGTCGCCACTTCTCCCGGTCTCGTGCGGTCTCTTGCCAGTCCCTAGCTTGGAGCTCACGTAGGTCTGCTTCCACCGCATCTTGCCAGCGATACCGGGGGCGCCCAACCGGTCTTTTGCCTGTTGGACATCCTAGATAGGCTTTTTTGACACCACGATCGTCATCCATCCTAATAAGGTGGCCAAGCCAGCGCAGTCTATGCGCCTTAAATTCGCCTATGATGTTGGAGTCAGCCAGGAGGTCTTCGAATTCGGTGTTCTTGAGGAGTCTCCATGTTCCATTTTCCCTATGTCTTGGGCCGAAAATTTTGCCCAACTTAAATGCACATAAAATAATTTTGAAAAAAATATGATTATTAATGTAAAGGGGGCCAAAATAGAGGGGGCCAAATTTCAAATTGTCGTTACTAGGTCGAGTAGGGTGTATTATTCATGTAAATAAAGTATCATTCATTCATTCATTCATTATCTCCGAAGTTTGTAAAAGGAAAAAACTTAACTTTACAGCAAAAATAAAACGATCTTTCTAAATTGCACAGTTTTTTAGAAATCTGCAAATAACCTTTACAATCAAATTTAGTTTGGCGGTCCTAAAAATGGACTTTATTGCTTCGAAAAAAAAAATTATATCAGAACCCTCGGCGCGTGAGTCTAACTCGCACTTGACTAGTTTTTTTTGACGTGGATACGTCTATGCTTTAGTATTGGGGGTCATTTTGTACACCCAACTGCACGTTAGTAGAAACAGTTTGGATTTTATGGCATGGTAATAGAGTTGCAATTGTTTCCAATGACATGCGGTTGACCGTACAAAGTGGATATAGGCCCTCTGGCAGCAATAATTGGTACAGTCAACGACTCGTCAAGCGTGACGTTCGCATTGTGATTCAAGCCCGTACGTTTATTGAAAATAAGAATGGTACCAAGTCCAATTTGTCAAACTTGATGTGCTCTTGACTATGCTACATCGGGTATTGGATGAGTCAGAGAGTGAGAGAAGGGGGTTGAGGGGGTGATAGCGTGAGGGAGGATGGGTGAGGGGGGACGGTGAGGAGAGCGGTTGAGGGGTGGCGTGAGTAGACCTGCTCGTAAGCGTTTATATCCTCTTTCAATTCAATTCAATTCAATTCAATTCATCTTCATTCATTCTTTGACCTGCTCTTGACTGTACTCGTACTTACCTGCATAGACGCATATTCACGTAAAACTTGCGGCCGTATCAAGGATAGAGCAAACCAGGTATTTTTTGTTTAACTACTGTAGCACACATTATTTACACCTTTTAGTTCCTTGAAGCTGTTCAGTTCCATATTCAGAATCTATAGTTTCAGTTCCAATGAGATAAATCACCCTGTATAACAGTAATCCCAAAAATATTCCAAATAATGTAACTAGATTATAATTACATCAGTGTGGGAGCAGGACGAACGATGCGTAAGATATTGGAGCGATAGAGCAGTGTGGGAGCAGGACGAACGATGCGTAAGATATTGGAGCGATAGAGCAGTGTGGGAGCAGGACGAACGATGCGTAAGATATTGGAGCGATAGAGCAGTGTGGGAGCAGGACGAACGATGCGTAAGATATTGGAGCGATAGAGCAGTGTGGGAGCAGGACGAACGATGCGTAAGATATTGGAGCGATAGAGCAGTGTGGGAGCAGGACGAACGATGCGTAAGATATTGGAGCGATAGAGCAGTGTGGGAGCAGGACGAACGATGCGTAAGATATTTGGAGCGATAGAGACAAGTATCGCTCCGTCATGCTCTCACGCACAGCTCTGTCCTACTGTCATTCTAATCAAGGTTAGGTATTCTGACTAAATAATTTTTTTTATTAGCTTATACTGTCCCACAGCTGGGCAAAGGCCTCCTCTTCGTTCCTCCAGCTGTCGCGGTCCATAGCGAATTCTGACCAATCGCGACGGTACGTGTCTAAATCGTCACGCCTATGGTCACGCCACCTAGATATTATTAACAAAGGAAATTTTATCCTGGGGTGAATGTAGGTATTGTTGGTTTCTTAGACAAATGAAAATCATTAATAATTTAACTCTTAACTCCTTAACCAGTCACTCACCTTTACGGTGAATAAGGGACGACACGTGTGGTCAACACAAGTTTATCACGTTTTGCGTGGGCAGAGTAAAGGTTAATAAGTGTTTATTGTCACATAGTCACGAAATATAGCTGTTTACGAAAACAGGGTCTTTTTTACCCTTAATAATTTGTTGTAGCAGAACATCATCATAACATCCCATGAATCGTCCACTACAGGACAGGGAGCTCCCTCTAGAATTCTAGCTTTTGCTGGAAAAATGTAGAGGACAAGTACTACAGTCACCTCGCTTCGTTACGGGTGTCACCATGGACCGCGGTTGTAGGTGACCGCAGTAAGTAAGATGTTAGATACAAAGGAGGATGCTGCTGCCCATCTTCCAGTTTATAACCCTTATTCGCCTCTTACGACACCCACGGGTATGTAAGGGTTGGTACTATTCTTAGCAGAACATAAAATAAGTTTAATGTTTTAGCAGAACATAAAACTAAAAAACTTTCCCAAAGAAATATGGATCAAATATTGAGAATTTTAGGTTCCCCTTACAAAGTCCTCTCTATGAATTGCAGGCGCAAGGTCTGTATGAAAAGCAAAATAAAATCTTGGTGTTTGACCTAAGTTTCTTTGGCAAAATTGTTAAGATTTCTCTTTTAAATATTACAGGTTGTAAGGGTCGGTGTACCTAAAACTGAAAGGGCGTGCTCAGTCAACGAAAGTGAACAACTCTCCCAAAAATCATTTTTGGAAAAAAAAAAATTTTGTCCGCTCCATACAAACTGTTCGATCAACGTCAGCAATTTGTGTAAAGGTCAAAATTTTTATTCATATCTCAAAAAAATTTCTTTAGGAAAGTTGTTTAGTTTCATTGATTGAACGCGCCCGTTGAGTTTTCGGTACACCGTCCCTTACACCCTGTATAATAAAATTTTGCCCAGCATTCAAAAAAACCCTAAATCCAAAAATTACGAAGTTTTCAAAATCTTACTTTCTTTTTTTTATTTCCTTGCATTCATAATTTATTACTTCATTGCAAAGCGGGGCTTGAGAATGTTCTTTTAACTTCAAGTCCCTGTGAATCCCCGAGGTTAGCGCAGGCTAAGTGAGAATGATTGTTCTTTATACTACAAAGCTTTTAGTTTTACACAAGGACAGTTATTGGCGCTAGCAACTGCGATAAGATCCTTTAAACTGAAAGTCTTGCTAGTGAACGCTTAGAAATACGTGCAGACTAAATGAAAGTGATTCGCCTTTTAAAAACACTGACATTACATGAATTTAGTTACTAGCGCAAGAACTCGAACGGCATAAAAAAAGATGTAACTTTAGAGATAAATACAATAACGCATAATTTTTATACTATCTATTAGAAAAAATCTGTCTATTGCCATTCGGGCTCGCGCACCATCTTATCACTAACAAATTCAGTTTAAAAAAATCAGTGTAAACTAAAGTGATAGTAGTGGTTGTTTAAACTGAATCAAAAATTTATTGCAATATCAATATCTATATTCAGTTATAACTTGTTCGTTTACATCCAAGACACAAATGAAAAAATGCACCTGAAAGTCGAAATACTGCAGCTTGATTAAAATGTTAGAAGTGTGATAACAGGACGTAGTTACGCGTTAAATATTGGAACAACAGAGACACGTTTCGCCCCGCTTCTCTCAAGTAGCACTCCTACTGTCATTCAAGTCGGGCTACATTATTTTGACTGTAAATCATATCTTATCTAGCCTCTATTGTCCCACTGCTGGGCAAAGGCCTCTCTCTCTTTCCTGCATTGGTCCCTATCTAAAACCCGCTCTTGCCAGATTGTAGACGTTTAGATTTGTAGTCAATCTAACGACGCCTTTTACAGTAAACGTAAATGCTTTGTGAAAATTTTGAAGTCTTTTTAGCATTATCGGGACAGTACGAGTAGCTTTACCCATGTGAACACTCCACGGCAATGTAAAAGGTTTCCCTGATACAGTATTAATCTCAACGGACCGTGGTAACATGAGAAATTAATTTATTCCACTCCTCTTATCTCTTGCATTTGCAGAATGAACTCTTATAATATTTTAGACATTACCATTACTTGACTACCTCGGTTAAGCTTTTAAAAGTGTTAATAGGATTACCTAGTAAGAGCGCTTTTAAAGCTATATATGGGTAGATCTACAAAGTAAGGAATTTTTAGCGGCTCTGCCAAATTATACAAAAAAACCGGCCAAGTGCGAGTCGGACTCGCGCACTGAGGGTTCCGTACCACCACATAAACATAATTGTATTAGTTGAAATTTCAGTAAGTTAATGTGCTAGATTTTTTGAGTCCGATACGCGCTTGACCAAATTTTATTATTTGTTGTTATTTTTTAGCTTATGCCCTATAAACATACCAATTTTCAAGTTTGTAAGTGTTCCCGTTTTCAAATAGAACTAAAACAAAAATCGCCTCAGCGACCATCCAACTTGACCCCTCTCTTATATGAATGTTCTTGAAACGGGAGCTCACCACAATTGGTTACCATTAGTTGTGAGAAAAGTTGTAATATTTAATGATTTCAGACTTTTCCCATTATTTGTACTGTGAGACCTAGCTTCTTGCCAAATTTCATAATTTTAGGTCAACGGGAAGTACCCTGTAGGTTTTTCATTTTTGAATAAATGTATGGAGATGAGGACATAAAATGCCATATCTTTTGATTGTGTCGTTGTAAAAAATTGAAATTTTCAGATCTTGTGTGGTTCATGGATCCTAATATATGGTATTAATTTCAACCTGATACCTTTACCCGTTCGTGAGATAAAGGGTCTTGACAGACAGACAGACAGACAGACAGACAGACAGACAGACAGACAGACGGACAACAAAGTGATCCTATAAGGGTTCCGTTTTTTTCTTTTGAGGTACGGAACCCTAAAAAATGTTTCAAAGTAATTTATTTGTATGGAATACTGTTATTTTAAGCTGTTTCTAGTTGGTCACTGAAAATAATTAATATTAAAAATTATTTACACAACGAAATCTTTGCTCAAAGTGTCAAATTCTCAGGATCCTGTACTGTCCCTCGGACAAATTCTAGTAAAAAGTGCGTCGTGATTTATTAAATTTTCTGTATCAAGGTCACATGATACCCAAATTAATGAGTTTACTATTTCTTCTTGCTAGGTAGAATAATTATTATCTTATTTTCCCAAAAATATATTTAAAAAATCTTGTCAACATTTTGTCCCCACGATTTCATATCAGGATCCTGGTCGGTGTAAAATAAGCAAATACCAGCTAGGCTTTTTGGTGTGCGATGTTGCCGTTCAGCTGAGTCGATCAGACGTACGAAAGAGACAAATAATATCATCTAGCTATTCGCACCTAGCGCGTTGTTTAGTCAGCCCGTCGCGGTCAGCAAGGGAAGTGGTGTCGTAATCAGTGGAGTTCCCAGAATCCTGGTAAGATATTTTTTTACTTAATAAATAAATAATATGAGTAATTATAGCGTTTTGATATGCAAGTTGCTGACGTAAAGCCATAGTTTTGCTTCATTTTGGTTTAATGTTATAAATACATCCGTTTTTTTTTTATATTAGATAGAAATTCTCAGGATCCTGGTCTCAGGTTCTTGTCAAATTGAAACCCAGTATACTGAGAACCATCCAGGATCCTGATAAGTTCATACTAAAACATCCGTCTGGTTTCAGCAGGGGAGGTAATGTAGGACGGCAGTAGTTGGTTTCGACTGACTTGGAAAGGGACCAAAATTGTTAACTACCAGAGGGGTAGGATGCAAGTTTGGTCCCTATGCGACTGACGTGGTCGTAACGAGCCTTTCGGATCAACCGCTTGCAGGACTTTGCAGCAGAATTACTTCGCGGTCAAGGGCTTGAACCCAGGCTTGGTACGAGTATGCAGACTGCATTCGAGCCTCAGCGCGAGCGCAGTCCGCATTGAACCAAGGTCGGGCTTTGTGACCGAGCGGTATATCGGAGAACGGAACGTAGTATTATTCCATTCCCTGCCGTATCACATCTGCAACCGCTTCAGCTGAACAGGTGGGGTCGCCCGAAGAAAAACACACTGGCTGCCATTGGTAGGATGCAAAGAAGTGCCGCATCTCATCCCAGTCTGCTGACTCGTATCGCCAAACTCGCCTCGTGCCTCTTGGGCTATAATCCGGAGGAGAGATGATCGACACGGACTTCACCAGACAGTGGTCGGATGTTCCCAGCGGGGCTGATATCGACACGGAGTGCCTGTCCGGATCTGTGATCAGCAGCAAGTCCAAGCAATTGGGCGTGTGTCCGTCAACGTCTGGCACCCGCGTAGTAACATTAACCAGCTGGGTGAGATCTAGCGACAGTACTAGTTTGCGCGCCTCTCTCCCAGCGTGGTCAGTTTTCTGGTATGGGAACAACCACTCGCTGTGGTGGGCATTAAAGTCCCCCAGAAAATGAAGCTGCGCTGATGGGTACCGTTGTTGGGCACAATCCGCCTTCTCCGTTAGCTGTTCAAAGAGCCTGGTTGTCTCTTCGTCACTGCTGTGCGACCAATAGACACCGACGTACAGAGATTTCTCGACCCCGGTGTCTACCAGTAGCCAGATTGTAGAAAACCCGGAATCCTCAAAGCAACGGAAACGCCGATAGCAAATGTCATCGCGAACGTACACACAGACCCCAGCTCGTTTTTTGAACTTGTGTTCAATTCAATTCATTTATTTTTCAGTCATATGGTTCCAACGAGTATCCTGGGTAGTTGAGGTACGCCGCGTCCGACGGTGTTCCTATTTGCGTGTCTGTTAAAAAGAATAAGTGCGGCTTCTCGGTCTCGAGATGATGATGGACCGGGTCGATATTTGAGTGCAACCCCCTGATGTTTGTTAGGTGCACTTTAAGCGGGAGCTAGGAAGTGCCGCCGTTTGGTAACTTTATTCTTGTTTTTGACTTTTGACATTTTGAGGAGTGTGTGTTGGGGAAATGGAAGAATGGTCGAGACGCTACTCCTTTCTCTAATTGGACGTTTCAGCTTATTCGACCTGTGAAGAACTCATCTGGAGACTGCGGGGACGCCCGAGCCCCCCCGAAATGGGTCCATCGGGTCCTCCCGTCCAGTCGCCAGCTGGCACAATGAAGCATTTCGGGATTTTTCGCTAGTTGGCGGGGCAGCCTTTCCCACGTCGGCTTTCGTGGTACTTGGGCCCCCTACTACCTGCGGTGAAATAATATTATTATAATAGTAGATTAAAGTGTCTTTAAGCCTCAGACTTCATATGTTCATGTTGTTTACTATCTTTAAGAAGATTTTACTTTATCAAACTTAGAATTATAATACATAATGCTCGATGATCATTTGATGTCTAGATTTACTGTTTAAGACTGTTTAAGTATAGAATTAGTATCTAAGCCAAGCATAAAGCTATTTTTTGTTATTAATAAAGGTACTGGTACTATTAAAACTTAATTTAATAATACAAATTCTAAAATTTATGTAATACATGATAAATAAACGTTGATCTCTATAGGTTTTTGTTGTTTTTCTCAGTTTCCTGGTGACCTTCTCAGTTTCCTGTGGCTTGATTTCCTTAAAATGGCCATAAATCGAAAACCATTGAATATTTTGACTGTTCCGATCTAGATGCGCTAAAAGACGTTGTACTCATGTTATTAGACTGAATTCCGCAACCAGAATGTTTAAAAAAATGTTAGCCGATATCAAACTAAGTTTCGTCCATAGTTTGTAGATCTACCCATATATATTGTCTTCTTTGTCTGAATATAGATAGCGTTTTAGCTAATTTGCGTTATTAAACCTTTTACGGCCTTTATTAAAAGAAGTTAGAACAAAAATTGATAAAAAAGCAGCTTTTTTACAACTAAAGGTGAACTGTATAATTTTACATGCTCAATCTAAATAAATTACACTTTCATTGCATCAGTTATACTATCTGGATGATTTTCATTTATTTATTTCAATAACAAATTACATTGTATGTGAAATTTATATACAAAAAAATTAAATAGTAATAATAATCATATTAAGATTATTTAAATTGGTACATGTACCTACTTATAGGTAATGTTAATTATACAGTTTACACAGAAAAAATAATAATAATTACAACATCATTAGCAATGATTTATATGATTACTGTAATCAGCAAGTATGTTTTTTTCTTAGTGATTTTAAATACACATAAACCACCCACCCGCCCCTCAACGGGATCTAACTACCTCGCCGGTAACGCGGTAAGATAGCGGTTACACGGTAATTCTGGCATCAGTCAATTCCATCAGACTGGAAAAAACCAGACTGATGCCAGACTGATAGCTGATGGAAAAAGCTTATTCTACCAGCCAAAGTTTACTTTAAGTAAAAAGGTTGTAAGAATTGTTACCAGCAACACCATACCTCATCTGAAAAATAAAATCTGGGTGTCTACTCTCAAAGACCGATATATCGAAACGATACCATTAGAAACATGCAAATTCAAAACTTCGTCCCTTGACAATAGAGTAGAATATTGGTTGGATGAATTTACAAACTGCCAGTAGTTAGCATCCAACCAATATTCTACTGTATTGTCAAGGGACGAAGTTTTGCATTTGCATGTTTCGAATAGTATCGTTTCGATATATCGGCACCCTGTATCAATCGTCAAGCACGTATCTTTTTTTTTTAGGGCTTACTCTTGACCTCGATCTTGTCTTGAAGACAGAGGTCGACTATGGAACGAGCTTGCCCAGAAGAAGCCTATTCACTCGCAACTTGAATAGATTCGGGTTATATGAGCTCGGGAACACAGACGCAGGCAGAGAATTCCACTCTTTAGATAGAGTTTTTAATAATCTTCGACACGAAATAACCAAACATACATATTTACGTATTTACAAACATACATATTTTATTGTGTATTACTCTTCATCCGTTTTGTAGCCCTTAGAGTATCCAACTGCTGAGAAAAGGCCTACCCTATATTGCCGACACTACGATTAAGGAACCATTAAAATCACATCAGCAGCTCATGACATATTATTTTGAAGAAAAAAGTGATGAAAACGAGTAACTTTAAGTAAAATACGTAAAAAGTGCATGTCCGAGTGTGATTCAAAAACCCATAGGATTTCTTAATCTAAAGTTTGGCAGTGTAACGCGAGTTGGCAAACGAGGGTTTAAGTTTAATAGATAGAAGGTTATTTCAGTTCATACGTTTTGTAGCTATAGGATTTTAAATATAAAATAATGTTTTTTCGTATTAAATAAATATCCTCTGACTTGGCTTTTTTTACCTAGACTGCGGTGAGGATTTTTTTAAGTAGGTAACTTGCAGGAATATTTGGATTTATGGTGCCAGATTGAGCATCTTGAAAAATTGATTTTCCGCTTTAAAAGGCGATCACAAAAATATGTACTTATCTGTTCAAGTAAATGTTAAAGAATAATTTGACGAAACAAATCTATAAACTAAAATAATAATAATAACAAAAACCCGACTGCATAACAGAAAAGTTGATTACAATCTAGGATCTATAGGATTTGGTTAACTTGAATGTTATAAGATATTGCAGACTAGTACGAATAAAATTATGTGTACAACTACAAAAAGTGTTTCTGGCCCCGCAAAAATCCAGTTAACCAAATCCTATATATCCTAACTTTTCTGTTACGCAGTCGGGTCTTTAAATATTATTTTATTCTCTCTTCAGATAGGAAAAGCAGTCGTACTATCTCTGAAATTGTTATTCCTAACTCTCGTCTTTTGAAGCGTCCTTGAAGTGTCGTTCTTCTCTTTTTCCTGATAGGACCCAAAGTTATGACTTTGTATTTTCTAATATTCGTAGTCGTAGCTCGCGAATCCACGACGCGGCCGCTTTGTTTGCTCCAACATAATTAACAGCCAGCCATTGTCTCTGGCCCCGTACAGACGGACAAAATTATAAATTGGTCCTTTCCGCATAGATATACATAATACTGAAGATCTATGGTCTGCTAAAATTAAATAACTTCTACGCGACGGCGTTTAATATTGTAAAAGTCGTGTCGATGTAAAACTTTCGACCTGTGTGGTGAGGTCAATTTGCAGAAAAAAGCTGTATGGCTTTCTGGCATGA
This sequence comes from Athrips mouffetella, assembly GCA_947532105.1. Taxonomy (NCBI): domain Eukaryota; kingdom Metazoa; phylum Arthropoda; class Insecta; order Lepidoptera; family Gelechiidae; genus Athrips; species Athrips mouffetella. The sequence goes on along the minus strand of OX383975.1, from coordinate 5,642,081 downwards.
TCTATTACGTAGTGTTCCTTCTAAAATTAGGCCATCATCGTAATAGGTCCCTTCTAACAGCTGTCAAACGTATGAAAACTTCCAACCTGCAAAGTTTTTCTATGGGTTTTTTTGTACACTGTTTGCTTATTATTACGGAATTTCATGATGATAATGTTAATAATAGGTCTTTACCTATGAAGTTGCCGTTTTGTATGGCGAACTCAATTTTCAGTACTAACATTTTTGCATTTTTCTGAGGACTTATAAATCCAATTAATTTTTTTTTAGGTGGGAAGACATTAAGCTAACAGAAGCTTAAATTTAATTTTCTAAAAATATTATCTGTAAAAAAATATAACAAATCTAATGATGAAATCGGACGACATTTAAGACGAAAAAATTTCGATCCTTTAATTTTATACATCAAACTTAAAATAAAAACTTTATTTTATGCGTAAATTGATAACCTTGAAGTAAACTTTCAAATATAAAATAAATGAAAATAAAACCATTAGAATTATAATAATTATGATCTCTTTAATCTGTAAGAAAATTTCGGCAATTTCATAGGTAAAGACCTATTATAAACATCACTAGTGGTGGTTGCTTAACTTCTGTGGTCGGAAAAAAAACCGGCCAAGTGCGAGTCGGACTCACGTTTTAAGGGTTCCGTACCCATCCACCATATTTCTTCAAGATTTTGCCCTTTGATTTTAAAAAGTCCATGACCACTCTAATCTGACCCCTCTTTTATATGAATATACTTAAAGCGGAAGCTCACCTTAATTGGTTATTATTACTCGTGAGAAAAGTTTTAATATTTATTAGACTTTTTCCTTTGTTTGTGCTATGAGACCTAGCTTCTTGCCAAATTTTATTATTATAGGGCAAAGGGAAGTGAAGTACCCTATAGGTTTTGGTTTGGTTCATAGATGAATGGAGATGGAGACATAAACATCCGTATCTTTTAATTGTGTTGTCGTAGAAGCTTGGAATTTTTACTGCTTTAAGGGCTTAGACTTCTATATTTGATATAAATTTCAATTTGATACTTTTGCCCGTTCGGGAGAAAAAGGTTATTAACAGACAGACAGACAGACTGAGAACAAGATGATCCTAATATTGTTTCCTTTTGAGATACGGAACCTTAAAAAGAACAATTATCTAGCAGAAGCGATTTCTTTTTCATGATGACGTTAAGATTCGTCTACAGTTTCTTTACACCAAATATTTTTGCCTGTAAAAAACGTGTTACAGGAAAACATGCCTTTTCCGCGCCTACGAAAATAATTGCCTTAGTTTTTTTGCTGTGGCCTTTGTTACAAGGTAATCACTATTAATCTTCTCAGAAAAAATAAGGTGAATTACTTAGCTCTCAAGCAAAGACAATATATTTATTGTCCCAAATTAAAAATCAGAAAGCGAAAAGATAGAATGTAAAGTGTGTGTAGAGTATAAAAGTAATAATTTATTTTATTGCAATATAAATTTAATTATGACTTATTGTTTTATGCTTGTTAAACTGTTTAATTTGTTTAATGCTTGTTAAACTTATAATAATACTGTGACTTATAATTGTAAAATGAATAATAATAATAGAGTCCTGGGTTAGGTGGGCAAATTTGGCCACATTTAAAACTTTAATATACCTAGTAGTTTAATATGCAAGTGCGCTATGCTAGTCATTGCACTGAAGGTTCGGAATTGCAGCCCGAGCCGTAGGCGAATGCGTAATGAAGTTAAGAGTGTAATGAATTCTTGGCTTGTCTTTGGCTTGTCTTTAAATATAAATATGGCATAGTATTTTGTTTTTTATAGAACTAATGCCAAGTTTCGTTAGTTAATAAATATACAAAAATCATGAAATTAAATTTATTTATTTATTTATTTATTTATTTATTTATTATAATACAATTAAAACGGTATACCAATTACATTAATTGTTCGGTCAAATTTGTCAATACATTAATAAAATAACATTTAAGTCTAACATAATATTCAACAAAAATACAAATCTACTGCACTTGCACAAGAGAGGACGGACAATCATCCCTCATCTCACAGAACATCAAACACTCACTCAGAATTACCTTCCATTCATCCACAAAGACATCACATTCACGCCTTTGGTCCAAGAGGGCATTGAGAGATCGCAGGATCCTGCAGACAGGTGATCCTGCACGAGCCACGGTGCGGCTCGGTGGCAGCGCGAACGCTAGGGGGCGGTGTCGTAAGCCGAGCGATGCATTGTGGTACCTACAGTTTGGGACTTGCAACCTCATCAGCTGATCATGCAAGTCTGGTACGTCGATGCAATAACGAAGCACCTTCAGGCCAATATTCATCTGTCCACAAGCCCTACGGACATTTAGCGAGTTGAAGCCCAGAGTTCCGAGCAGAAAGGGTGTGGGGTAAAGGAACGGGTAATATCCATACTGGCGCTTAAATAAGTATCTTAAGAATGCTTTTTGCACTTTTTCGAGCATTAGGCTGTATGAGGACTCATTCGGGTTCCACACACAGCTACTAGCTTCCAGTTTGCTTCTGACTAGCGTACCATATAGCAATTTTATGACGTGAGGTGTGTGAAAGTCTCTCGAGTTTCGGAGAACGAATCCCAGCCGTCTGTACGCTTCCTTGGCTAAAGCGGATATATGTTCGTGAAACGTCAGTTTGGGATCAAATAACACACCAAGGTCTTTCATGATAGTGTTCCTTATAATTATGTCTCCTCCTAGTGTGTACGGATGGTGTAAGGGACGCAGCTTTCGACCGAACGTCATGACGTGGCATTTGTTAATGTTGAAATGCATTTTGTTTTCTACGCTCCAGGCATATATAGCATCGATGTCCTGTTGCAAGCGTCTGAAATCTACTTCGTCCTTGATTTCCAGGTATAGCTTTAAATCGTCCGCATACAAGAGACATTTTGCATATCTAACAACGGTGGCTAAATCGTTAATCATTATTGAAAATAACAAAGGTCCCATTATTGATCCTTGATTTACACCCGACCTAGTGTGATAAGGCTTGGATGTATAGCAACCATATCTGACGTATTGCTGTCGATCTTGCAGGTAGTCAGCAAACAACTTAAGTAGAACGGGGTTGAAACCTATATTGTACAGTTTGCTAAGGAGTATGGTGTTGTCAACTCTGTCGAATGCCTTCTGAAAATCAAAGTAGAGGACATCAACTTGGTGTCTTTGGTCTAGGCTTCGCGAAATATAATCCGCTACAATTAAAAGGTTTGTGTCAACCGACCTACCTTGCCTAAAGCCGTGCTGATTATTGCATAAGAAGGGTTCAACCTGTCTATAAATATTACCATGAAGCATACGCTCGTATATCTTGGCCGGGGCACAAAGAACTGCTATGGGGCGGTATTCTTCCACTGAGGAACCATTGTTAGACTTGGGTATAGGTGTGAATCTATTCAAGTCGCGAGTGAATAGGTTTCTTCTGGGCAAGCTCGTCCCATCGTCGACCTCATCTCTGTTCTCAAGATTAGATCGAGGTCAAGAGTAAGCCCATTTCAATAAAAAAAAGTGTGTTTAAAAAGCTGGAATTCAGACTTAAATGCTGCTGACAATTCATTCAAATATAATCCCAAAGTAGGCAAAGCCTGTACCTATAAATAGAGGTGTTTTTAATACAAGGTGTTAGGGACAGGTTGACAAAAACTAAAAGGACAAAATCAGTCAACGTAACTGAACAACTTTCAGAAATATCATGAAAAAAATCGTCCTCTCCATATATGCTGTCCAATCAGGTTTGCAATTTGGTATGGAAAGACCGATTTTCTTTTCCATTTCCTGAAAGTTATATTCTTTGAAAATTATTCAGTTACGTTGACTCCCTTTCAGTTTTTTCCAATCGGTCCCTTACATTCTGTAGGTACATGCAAGAGTGTTGAAAAATAATTATCTATCTACTATCCAATTTCGAAACCAATGACAGATTTAAAATAGAGGTCATTGTCCGCTAAGTTTTTCATTTCCTTGCAGCTCCATACTACGAAATGTAAGGAAATGTGAAGGGATTTTCATAAATTTTGCATTCAACATAGGCTAAGGCAAAACTTCCATAGTACCACATACAGCCCATTTAAATAAACTTCATTCTAAAAACAAAATTCGTTTTTTGAAAGAGGTTTTAAAAGAAGTTAACAACCGCAACCTCCTTGCAGCAACGCCAGCAACCAAGCACACCAAACATAAAGAAAAGATGAAGCACACATTCCGACATAGAATTATAATACACTACGTATTCCGACACTTCCAAAAACAAGCAGGCTAATCAAAACGTAGTGATTTACCCCCTCTCTGGACAAATCCACAAAACTAAATGATACTCAAGTCTGAAATAAACTATGGCTGTTCATATTCATTCATTATTCATAATTTCAGCATCTCGCCGCCGAGTAGACAAAAAACTTGTGGAAACAAGATTGTAAGTTAGCATTTTTTCCCTGAAAAAGTTTTGATGTTATTAATGATGCGGTGCCGTAGGAAATATACTCGAAAATATCTTACGGAAATATCTTAACAAGGTTATTTTGCGAAATAGGGCCTCGTCATAATATTTCATGGGATTTATGGGTTCCTAGTACTATTTTAATAAGTAATTGGGTTGTCAGACAGCCTCAATGGACTGGTTGGAGAGTTTGGTTGTCGAGTCGGAGTTTTTAAGTTCGATTCCCGGTGTTAGAAAGTTGCAAGATGAATTGTGTCATAATTTTCATCGTTTGTTATCCAGAATTTGACAAGGGAACTGGTTTATACACCGAGCAACTACTATTTGACCTCCACTACCCAAAGGGCAAACTGTTTCTAGATTAGGCTTTGCCGGGTTCCAAACCAAACCAAAGAAGTGGCCAAGCCAGGCTATCAGAGTTTTCAAGCCGCCAAATGAATGCCCTCTGACTTGGATTAACAACTTCTATCATTGACAGCAGCCGGGAATAACGGCTTGTTGTACCTTTCGAAGCACGGAAACGCTCTTGTTGTTGTGCCACAAGTGGTTACCCATCCGGGTTCTGACCAAGGCCAACATTGTATAGCTTTAAAAAGAGCAACTATAATACCATGACTATGTAAATCCCGTTCAAGGATCTTTTATTCTATAAAACAGTTTATTTTGTAAACGAGCCTTTACGTAATAAGGAAAATATCTTTGATTCATCTGACAGTGAGTAAATTACACAATTTTTATATAGGCTATGCTTTCCGTTCTGTAGTATTACCATGGTGGATTTTTTATATTCACCCTCTTCGGCCCATAAACTATCTTTCTGCAGAAAATGATGTAGACGACGCGATCGCGCGGTCGGCTTGGGTTACCATGATCTTTGGTCGACCGACGCAGACGAATCGTAGAATTCGCATTTTACAATCGGCCAAAAGGGCATATTGTTCGATTACTGCATTTTAGGCTCGTTAGCCAAGGCAATCCAATTGGTTGGGTAAGGTTATCATGCGACCGCAACAAAACGCTAGAACGAATTACGCGCTGTTTTGTAAAATGCATTATGTAAATAGCTTTAAAAAGTTCTCAGCATATTGTAAAATGTGTAGCGACGAAGTGTACATTATGTCTGCGACAAATACATTGCTGCGTGAAAGACAAGCCAAAAATCACATGGCTTAAGTTGCTGGGAGACTTACAGAACCAAAAGTTCCAATATCTTAACTTCAACCAGCAATGTATGTCGAATTAGTCTTTGGATTTAGAAATTTACCATTTAAGTGTAAACGGAGAACGGACTTTCAATTCAGATTTTTATTTATTTAATGTAGATTCTTTACAGACTTCTTATTGAACGTCATAAGTCATAACATTTAAAACATAATGCAAATATAGCGAGTGTACTTCGTAGCTTTTCCAAGTAGTAACTGGATCGTGCTATGGCAGCGTAAAGGAAACTGCAAGAAACGGCAAAAAATAATCCTTCCACAGACGCCTAATTACTTCGCCCCCGCAGATCTCCACCAACGTCTATCACTAAAGGGTCGAAAACATACTGCTTGAACTATAATTTTCTGGGATCAAAGACTCATGGCTCAAAGCTAAATTACGTCGATCCGTTGCTCTGTTTCTGCGTCATAGAGTAGTCAGTCGGCGGACCCAGGTTAGCTGTTGCAAGGAGAACCGCTGGGGTTTTACTGAATACTACAGATGTGCATGTGGAGCCGCATTATAATCTATATACCTGCTCCACGTGCCCCGTAAGATATCTGGCCAACATAATTTTAAAATTTTATTTAACCTTACAAACTCAAAGAACGAAAACAATCGTAAAAGTAAACAGAAATCTAACCTGGCACACGCACATCTCGCACATACTCACACACACACACACACACAATTATTCATGTTATTATGCATTCTACTCTTTATCACATTTAACATTTACTAATCTAATCTGTACATATTTTAGAAAAAAAAATGTAGTTCATCTGTATGTTTTAGTCAATACTGTTTTTTTTAATTGAAAAAATTTATGTGTTTGCATTATAGTGAATTTCGTTATAGTGGACGCCGGCGATACAGGTTTACCTAGTGCGGGGTTCAAGTTATTGTAAATTGTGCAAATGTTTCGTAAATAAAAATTTCTATTTCTATTTCTAATTTGAGATACCAACAAAACATTTTCGCGTTTAAAATATTATATGACCAAGTGAACCAACGCTACGCTAAAAACGCCCGAAAACTGTTCAACTTTTCTTTTTATGGTGTATAGGCGAACGCTTGACCTCGATCTAGCCCTGAGGGCAGAGATGAGATCAATGATGGAGAAAACTTGCCCGAAAGAAGCCTATCCACTCGTGATTTGAACAGATTTGGGTTATATGAACTCGGGAACACAGACGCAGGAAGAGAATTCCACTCCTCAGCTATGCGCATTATAAAAGATGTTTCAAAGCGCTTAGTGCGAATGTGTAGAATATAAACCAAATGTGGGTGATATCCAGCGGTGCGTCTGGATTCCCAATGGCAGAAGAGGGATGGAAAGATAAGCTCTTAGAGCTGTTATGCACAGTCTCCGAAGTACAAACTTTGCGACGGTGGGCCGGACTGTGAAACTTGATTTGGTTAAATAAACTTCTTGGCTCTACGATCTATCGAGTCAAGTGCGGCTAGTTGGTATTTGGCTGAGCCATCCCACAGGTGATAGCAAATTTATTGTGCATGCAAAGTGGAACTTATGCTTTGTATAAAACTAGAAGCAGTAGTAACGCTTTACCTTGTTGAGGATACCCAGCTTTTTTGCCGCAGTTTGGGTTTTTGACTTAATCGCGATATTCAAGGCTTCTTCTGGGTAAGCTCGTTCCATCGTCGACCTCATCTCTGTCTTCAAGACTAGATCGAGGTCAAGAGTAAGCCCATTATCAATAAAAATAAAAATAAATGTTGGCGCCAAAGTTTAGGTTTGTACACAACTTCATGCCAAGAAGCTCGAGACTGTCAGTGACCGGTACTTTTGTACCTTAAAAAGTAGGCGCCAGATTGAACGGGCTCCTTTTGGCGGTGAACAGACACGCTTGTGTTTTGGTGGCGTTGAAACTCACCAGATTTTTGTCACCCCACTCGGAGATAAGACTTAAATCTAAGTTTATTCGCTCTACCATGGCCTCTCTCAAAGAAAGTTCTTCGTCACTGCTGGCTTTTGTGCTTGACGTATATTTCTCCACGACAGTACTGTCATCTGCGTACCCAGCAATACCAGGACCAAGTAGGTCGTTGATGTGTAGCAGGAAAAGTGTCGCAGATAGAGTAGACCCCTGAGGAACCCCGGCGTCAAGGTCAAATATACAGCGTGGAATGGAAAGGTGTGATAATACTAAAGGGCTTGAATCTGCCCATGAAAAAAAACAACTTTTCCCAAGGAACATAGGTCATAGAACAAAATACATTTTTGACCTCCCATAGAAACTGTATCAGCTGATAGAGCATTTTGTATGGGAGGTCAAATTTGGTTTTTCGTATTCCGGCCTATGTTTCATAGGAAAAGTTGTTCAGTTTCACGAGCAGATTTACATCCTTCAGTATTATCACACCTTTCCGTTGGACGTTGTATTTGAGTATGTTCCATTCCATAAACTGAACAAGGTTTTTTTAAAATAACATGGACTGTAAATAAAATAAAAAAAATCCATACAAAACTATCTATTGGCGGCGGCGGCGCGAGATTTGTATGGGAAAGCCAAATCTTAAAGTAACATACTCAAATATTCGTAATATTATATTGAATAAAAAGCACATCACTTGGTTTTAACAACTCAATATATAGCACAGTTATATTATTCCCAAATAATTATTAGCAGACAAGTTTCAAGTAAATTTTGGTGAAGGCACCCCTCTCGTTTAATTAAAAGAAAATGGCCTTAAGCAACTAGACTCTTATGTTTGCTAGCATAGAATTTTAACTTCGTTCAATTTTACGTCTACGAGTAAGCATAAGAAAGTATTCGTGCTACGAGTACCCCAATGAACTAGAAAATTTTATATGGAGACCTTAACAGTTATTAATTATTCATTGTTCAAATGCCGGGTTAGCTAGAATAGCTAGTGTATTTACCAGATTTATGTAGTACCAACACATCTGTACCCGTGGGTGTTGTAAGAGGCGACTTAGGGATTATGAACTGGAGGATGGGTAGCAGCATCTTTTTGTGTATCGTACCATCTTACATACTGAAGTCATCAACAACAGCGGTCGCTAGCCACAACGTTTACTCGTGTGGTAACAATGGTGAATCCCCTCCTTTTTTTAGGGTTCCGAACCTCATAAGAAAAAAACGGAACCCTTATAGGATCACTTTGTTGTCCGTCTGTCTGTCAGGACCCTATATCTCACGAAAGGGTAAAGGTATCAGGTTGAAATTAATACCACATATTAGGATCCCTGAAACAACCCAAGATCTGAAAATTTAAATTTTTTACAACAACGCAATCAAAAGATATGGCATTTTATGTCCTCATCTCCATACATTTATTCAAAAATGCAAAACCTACAGGGTACTTCCCGTTGACCTAAAATTATGAAATTTGGCAAGAAGCTAGGTATCACAGTACAAATAATGGGAAAAGTCTGAAATCATTAAATATTACAACTTTTCTCACAACTAATAGTAACCAATTGTGGTGAGCTCCCGTTTCACGAACATTCATATAAGAGAGGGGTCAAGTTGGATGGTCGCTGAGGCGATTTTTGTTTTAGTTCTATTTAAAAACGGGAACACTTACAAACTTGAAAATTGGTATGTTTATAGTGCATAGGCTATAAAATAACAACAAATAATAAAATTTGGTCAAGCGCGTGTCGGACTCGAAAATCAATTATGTTTATGTGGTGGTACGGAACCCTCAGTGCGCGAGTCCGACTCGCACTTGGCCGGTTTTTTTTCATTTCTAGTGGGGATGCCGCAGCTCACGCGGATGGGTGATCACATCACGTATATGGAGCTATTTCACCCACTATTCCAGCTAGAGTCGCAGACGACGTTCTAAATTCAAAATTATTCTGCGCACTCGCAATATTTTGACGGTTTTCATCACTTAATCGATATCATCGATAAATAAATCTTTTAAAATTAATATCCCTATTTGTGGTGTACAGCAGGCAATGCTAGTGGCCAGCTTGGACAATGGCTGTCAACGCATCGACCACTACCGAGATGGGCGAGGCAGTCAGTCTCCGTCGGGCCGCGCTACTGGACACACGTCTAAATAAGATAGAGCTATTAAGTTATTTGTTATTTCATTCACCAATATACATACAGTACTATCTGGAAGTTATGGTGTTGTGTATCATTGTAAATATATCCCGAAACACACGAGGCCCGACGGGACACCACAAATGGCGACAAGGATAAAAAACCGTAAGTAACTAACTACAAATAAGTTCAAAAAAAAAAAACAAAATGTCAACTAATGTGTGTGCATGTTAAAACGAAAGTATTATCTTTGTCCTATAAATTACAAACAATAGAATAATATTGGTTATCAGAACAGAGAACAATGAATTTGTAAGGATAATCGATGCAACAAGTAACGTCCATAAAGTCCATATGCCTTTGCTGTAATTACTATTATTACGGGGTGCCTGTGCGATCAAGCTCTATTCGTTTACATACTAAATCAATTTTTCAAGCCCTACCTATAAACTGTTAGTCTTTTTTCAAAAACGCAATTGCGAAAAAACAAATATAAAATTAATGCTTGAAGGGTAGGTAATCGTAATGTATATAATTTTATTGTAACGAAAAAGTTCAAAGTAAACGAGATTCAACGTGTATTTTATGTTTCGGAATTTGGGAATACCTACATATTTAGTTTAAATATTTGTATCTGAGCAAAAATAATACCATGCTAAACGGGGCTTAAGTTGGAATGGCTTACTCCTAACCAGTAAACCAAACCATAGAGTTACCATTATAGTTTAAAATGTAGGTAACATGAACAATACCCACATAATTATTTAACAATTCCGTAATAGATTGAATCGGTTTTCATTCCCTTTTGTTTAAATAAGTGGGGGTAGTCGTAAGAAAAAATATGTAATTATCAGGCAGAAAAGGGCAGTAAATAGTATGTTCATATTTGTTGCATCACTAATATTATGAAACTCAAAGAATAGCCACGCATAAGGAACAAAATATAAAGAGAATAAGGGAGTCTAGATGCGAAAGCATAGTGGTCAGCATTGGATTCGTGCTGTTTCTGGTATTTGTTGTATGTAAATACAACCCATACTGGTTAATCCAGTCCAAGAGTGCGGGTTCAATTCCGGTTCGCGTCTTAAAAGACTTCCCATATTCATAAAGGTAATATGCGTGGGCGAATGGCATGTGTTGTTTTGGGCCATGGTATGAAAGAGTGCCATGAAGTGTCAAAGAACACTACAATAAATTGTATAAGAAGAAGTATCGTGGGTCAAAAGACGCCACGATTGAAAAAACAATTAAAACAAGGAAGGAAACAAACAAAGCAACACATGGCCACTCGTTATATTTAAAGGCAAGAAAAGTCCGGGTGGATAATTTGATACCTACCGAATTCGATACGATTCGGGAACTGATTCGTCTGAATTATGAAAAACTGAATGATTCCTTGTTTAGTTGAAACGAAGTAACTAATGGACTTCAGAATCATACACACATTGGCTGACTTGACAGTCAAGTTATCAATAATATAAAAAAAAATAATAATAATAATAAAAAAAAACTTTATTATTATATTCTTTATTGCACAATTAACAAACAGAGAATTATATACAAGAGGACATTTACAAAGGCGGGCTTATCTCTACAAGAGATTTCTTCCAGCCAACCTAAGGTCGTGAGAGAAAATGTTCGTTTAGCGGGACACAAGTGTGCAGTGAGAATTTCAAAAAGAAAATATAATATGTTTTTACACGTATATACTACTTAAACTAATATACTACTAACTCCCTTATAACCACATGTGGTGACAATTTTATTTTTGTCAGAGTCAAAGTCAGTTCAAACATGCTGAGTATTTGGAGGTGGTATGGAAAAACTTCCTACCTATAGTTTGAACTTTAAATAGTTTATGATACCGTACAATTTTCAATATCATTTGGTGTAACTACTAACATCGGTATGTATTCAATGATCTCACTCAAACTGGAAGGTACGCTACATAGACAAAATGTGTATTTTCATTTATCACATCTTAAAGTTACCTTGATTCTATTCTATGGGACTAGACAACCACAAATTATACCTACCTACCTACCTATTTTGTTAAATGACTACATCAAGACATAGGATAATAAATAAGTAAATAAAGTTCAAGAAGCAATAGATTTTAAGAAAAATTTAATAAATATTTTTACAACGTTTGAAATAAATTATGTGTTGCAACTGACCACCACTAGTGGTTTGCCCATTAACAACGATAAAAAAAAACTAGCCTATCATTGATAGTAGGTAGGTACCTATTTCGGTACAATTATTGCATACTTAGATATACACTTTTGTTGGTAAGTAACTTGGTTCCTGTAGGCATAATCAAGGCTACAGGAATTTGAATAACAACTATAATAATCCGGTCACCTTTGTAGTAAATAATCCTCGTAGGTAACTATTGAAAAGTAGTTTTATTTTAGGTATTCTTGTGTAACTTTCCTTATAACATAATTTGTAAAGCAACAAAATACTCTAAAAAGCGTTGTAGAAATAAAGATACTATAACCTTACTAAAACGTAATAAGGAGTATATCTGCTTGAGCAAATGAATATTTCTCAATGAAATACCAATTTAATTTAATTAAATAGTTTGATTTGTCGACATACACGGTACAGGTAAGATAATGAAAATCCACAAAGTGGACACAATTTGTAAGCAAAAGTCTTATAAAATGACACCAGGGTTTGTAAGGTCGGTCATCGACCTTGCAACCCACACGATATGATCATGATGACCATTAAACGAGCAATATTATTTATATATATATTTGTTTGTATAAATACCATAGACCTATATACCATAGACCATTGTTATATTATACCATTTGAATGCAATAAATGAAATATGGAAATATTTGTAATCGGTATCTCCAAAACGGCTCTGAGGATTTCGATGACATTTACCATACGGGGGTTTTCGGGGGTGAAGGATCGATCTAGTTGGGTCTCATGGCTGGGAAGGTTCATTTTCCCTGTGTTTTTAAAATTTAAAAAAAATACTGCGTTTTGGTCAGAAGCCTGAGGCGCCATCTATTGGCGGGGCTTGCTCGTATTGGGGCGGCTATTATGGAGCAAGGCTCGGTCGCCCAGGTACTTTTAAGTTAATTGTGGTAAGATTCTTTACATATCAATAATACTTTCAACTATTTCTCACAAAACAAGTCGTCTTATGTAGACTCATTTCGAATCCTTTGTAGTGTTGGGTCCAGTACACATCAATTTACCCACCCACACAAAAAACAAAAACAAAAAATAAGAATAATAATATTTATTTAATTTTTAGACATCCAGATTAAAAGTACCAATAGTTGAATTATATTGAAAAATTACTTGATTTTATAAGCGACTGATGCCTCCTTGTTTTCATTGCTTAGCCTGTGCCTATATAATAGATACCTATGTAATAAATAAACAAATAAATACTTAACGACCAACCAAGTAAGTCCTGTTCATATAGAAAGTAACTCAATAAACCATTATAATGTGGGTAGGTACATACGGCCGCACATCAGTAGAAACACTTTTGGACCTTATGGCGTGGTAATAGAGTTGAAAAAGTTTCTACCGACAAGCGGTTGATCGTACGTCCGTAGACACCGGTGGCGACACACAGACCGCATGTACAGTCAACGACACATTAAGTTTGAAACTTACACGACACTAGGATTTCGAGCGTTTGAAGACGCCGTAGACTCGCTCTATTTGCATTGTATTCTGCATGACATTCAATAAGTATTCTGTAAAGAATCTACATTGAATAAAATTATCTGAATCTGAAATAAAAACAGAATAAAGTACAATGTGTCAGGGTTGATTGGCTGTTGACTGTATCTATACCATTATGTCAGTGTATCCACACCAAACACTTCTCGCATCGAAATAGTGATAGGTACGAGTAGGTAACTTAACTGCATACCTAGAAAAGTTTTATTTAAATTCAAGTTATGATACTACCTACACCTAGACCAATGATATTCTAATAGGACCGTGACTTCTGATGTATGTGTGTAAGTAGATACGCTTACGCTTATGTTGTTTCTTTTGCGGTCTGTGGAAGCTCGTGGGGTGTGCTGGCGTACTTCAGGACTTACCAGAGTAATGATCAATGTTTTTAAACAATAGAATTGGCAATTGCACTTTGTAGTAGAACGGTCGGATTAATCACTACTGACCTGACGTACCTAAACAATACTCACTATGAGAGTGCAATTGATAACCACACAGTGGCAGGGTCGCGATAATTACTGGTCAAAATTATCGGACGGTGCTAATTAGAGGTCAAACCTCCTGGCAGTAGCCCTTTTGCGCATAAATACCTACTTTGCGTAAAGTGAGTGCAACTGATAACCACTTAGTAGCAGGGGCGAAATAATTAGTGGGATCATAATTGAATAATTATTTGCCGGTGCTAACAAAACCTATTTTTGGCAGTGGCCCTTGTGCATACCTATTTTGTAGCTATGCAAAGTTAGTGCAACTGATAACCACCATAGTGGCAAAGGTGCAATAAGTGTTAGACGAAAATCTAGATATTTATTGACCGGTGCTAATAAAATAAAAATAAAGAAAAACAAAACCTATTTTGGCAGTGGCCCTTGTGCATATACCTATTTTGAAGCTATGCAAAGTTAGTGCAACTGATAGCTACATAGTGGCAGAGGTGCAATAAGTATTAGAGGAAAATCTAGATATTTATTGACCGGTGCCAACAAAATAATAATAATACTAAGAAAAAAAAAACAACAACAACAACATTTTTATTTTTGCCTTCTAAAGGTATTATTTATTGATATATTATTTAATCGCCACACATTTTGATGACATGGGTGATCTTGTACTTCGAAGAGTTCGTTCTAGGTCTGGGTATAGATCGTAATTTTAGTAGTAGAACACCAAGAATTCGTTGACTCTGCAAACCATACGGAAAATGATAATAATATAATAAATACATATCTGAAGAACTTGTAATTGTTCTGCATTAGTTGTGATATGTGTTCGTGCAATTTATAAAATGAAGCCTAGAGAATCTCTTCGAAATAAATTTAAAGAAATCAACATTTTGACTTTTGTGTCGCAATACATTTATGAGAATTTAATATATTCTAAACGGAATATACATATTTTTGATAAAAATTGTGACAGGCACAGTGTCAACATAAGAAACAAGAATCAACTTGCTTCTCATGTCAGCCGTATTCACAAAATTTGTAAAACATATAAAGGTCAATGTATACGCTTCTATAATAAGGTACCCACTGATATTGAAAGTTTACCGTTAGATAAATTCAAAACTGTAATCAAGCAGAAATTATGTAAGAAGGGTTATTATAAAATATCAGATTATCTAGAAGAGAAAAATCCATGGGATTAGACTACGGTTCTAACAGGCTAATTCAAAATTAAAACTGACCTATGTATGTTGTATATCAACCTTTTACATTCAAACATATTTAAAAGAGCGCGTGGGTTTTTATTGTCGCTTCTTTTTTTTTTTTTTTCCCAAAATGGCGCCACATTGTTTGTGAAGCGATGTAGTTTAGCTGACGTCATTAAGAGATTTTAATATCCAACAATGAATAAACGATTTTGATTTGATTTTGATTTGATTTGATTTGAAAGCCATATTCCATTTATTTTCAATAGGAAGTCTTTGTTTTCACCTTGCTTACCACCTGCAAACCTATGGAAACCGGTGGTGTGAAATAAATAAAAAGAAAAAAGGTAAAGGAAAGATTGGTCGTTGTGTTCCTCATCCTTGCCTTCCTCTAAAGGCTTTAAAGTAACACAGGGCTTTAAAATTAGGTCCTCCTGGATATTCTTGATTGGCTGCTGTAGGCAGGCTTCATTGGTGAATGGTTGTTGTGCTGTGTGTATTGTTTCAGATATAAAACAATTAAAACAAGGAAGGGATGTGGTGTACAGCAGGCAATGCTAGTGGCCAGCTTGGACAATGGCTATCAACGCATCGACCACTACCGAGATGGGCGAGGCAGTCAGTCTCCGTCGGGCCGCGCTACTGGACACACGTCTAAATAAGATAGAGCTATTAAGTTATTTGTTATTTCATTCACCAATATACATACAGTACTATCTGGAAGTTATGGTGTTGTGTATCATTGTAAATATATCCCGAAACACACGAGGCCCGACGGGACACCACACTATTATAAAAGTTTTGTAGGCACCAGTCATTGGTAAGTGCTTATTTATTACTTCTTTTATCTTTAGGAAAATTTTCAAAATTGTCTGTGATCTCTAAACATTGTATATTATTTCAGGTGTCTACACCCTGTATTATAAATTGCATTGTACATACCAATAAATAATCTGTAAGTACAATCTCTTCTTCTTTGTTCCTGATCCATCTCCCACAACTCCGCAACGCAACTTCAGTGCCTTTCGAACCCACTAACATCCCTTGGCGTGACCTTCGCACTGTGACCGTGTGACCGTGACCGTGCGCACGCATGCACGCATGCGCCGTGTGGGGGCGATCGGCTCATTCGAGGGATGTGGACACTGCTCTCAACGAAACCTGCCGAATAGTTACGGGCACCCTGAAGCCAACACCGCTAGGCCACTTATACTCCTTTGCTGGAATAGATCCTCCGGACGTCAGGCGTCGGGTAGCCTGTGCTATTGAGAAGCAAAAACAGGAATTAGACAGCAGACACCTACTTTACGGCCATAACCCACCCTCACGCCTTAAGAGCCGTCACAGTTTTATCAAAGACACCATGCCGCTCGATTTAGATCCATCCAAGGCTAGGGTAGAACTGTGGTCAAAAAGGTACCCTCCTGACAACATTCATATCCCAACTGCCGAAAAGCTGCCACCAGGTCACGATCTTCCTTGGTCCATATGGAAGTCACTAAACAGACTGCGGTCGGGCGTTGGCAGGTGCGGGGAACTCATGAAGAGGTGGGGCTTCTCTGATAACGACAAGTGTGAATGCGGTATTTTGCAAACCATGACACACTTGCTGTCGTGCCCTACTTCTCCAGTTTCCTGCACTCGGAGAGACCTTTTTGAAGGCAACCAAAAGGCTATTGATGTAGCTACTTTTTGGGCTAAGCGTTTATAGTCAGTTTTGCCATTGACTCGAAAAGAAGAAGAAGACCTTCCACCGTTCTCTCACAAGGTCGACGAGCCCATCCAAAAATATGGCCAGTTTTATGCGGCGAGCTATTGTTTAATATTCTATTGGATTCATCAATGTATCCTCATTTTGAAATCCCCTCCTAAATGCCACGCTTTTTCGCTCGAGTTCTTGAGGGAGCTCCTTGTCCTGCAGTGGACGTTCCATATATAAATAATTGTAAATGTAAGAAAAGTTTTAGTATTTTTTTTGTAACGGTAAATCTTTGGCCATCTCCGCTCCCGCGTCAACCACTCCCTCGTCTTTCCTGGTCACTCCTCTCGTGTCTACTCTAATTCCTTCTCCATTCAAGCGGTTAGACTGTGGAACCTGCTTCCTGCGAATGTGAGAAGGTCACCCAACATAGCCGCGTTCAAATGTTCACTGAGGAAACTATGGGGTCACAATACTGACACTTGAGCAGCAAGTTGATTTATATATTTTGGTATTTATCTCATTACTTTATATAGTTTATTACAATATGTTTGTCATATATATTTTATTTATTTATAGGTATTATATATATATGTATTACTATTATTATTGTTATAAGTAGGTAGGTTATTTTATTTCTTGTGTTTATGCATTCATTTATTTATTTATCCGTTGTACTGAGTAAATAATATTATAATTCTTTATATGTAGGTATTCTGCAAAAATATTGTCAACTCCTTTAGCCTCTCTAAGGTTGGCTGGAAGAAATTCCATTAAGGGATAAGTCCGCCTTTGCATAGGTACAATTCTCGTTTGTAATTTGTCTCCTTTCATTTGTGATGCAATAAAGAATATATACATACATACATACATACATACATCTTTCTACATAGCTTTTTTCAATAGCGTTTTTTATACTGCACAGAGGTATTACTGTCGGGATGTACTTCTTCGTTAATTAAGCTATCTTGAAAGTGCAAAGACCTCGTCTCGAGACTGAATGAAAATGTATTCTTACACATGGTTGAAAGCAAAAACATTTCATATTTGAAATTATATTCTAATGAAATGTTGTAATTTTGTTTTAAGTTATACTTGAAGAAAGCATTTTACTTTCTAAAAGTAAGAAAGGAGACATGTACATATTCTAATATATTTTTCAATACATTTGCTCGAAAAACGTACTTACAAGAACGTACACATTGCTCGTAAGTAGTAACTTACCGAACTAGTGCGGTAAGTAAAAAAAGTATACTACCAAGGAGTTTTTACACTCCGATCATAAAATTATTTTGTAAAAATACTACAGTGGTGACTTTTTACTTGGGTGACGACTGCCTACCTATATTTAATATAAAATGGAGAGTACCAGGAGAACATAAATCGACAGGAGGCTGAGAGTACCCATGGTTGGTTCCTTTAACAAGTGTATTACTTATACCTGTTTACTCACAAATGTATTGAAAAACGTCGTAAGATACACGGCCGTAAGGGTTATATGATAAACTCGTGCCGATGGTAAACCCTCGACTTCGTCTCGGGTTTACAAAACATCAACTCGTTTTTAATAACCCTACGTACGGCACTTGTATCTTAAACTACTATTTTCGTATTTCAACATGTTTCTTAGGAATAAAATATAAGTTTCATGAAGTAGTATTGCGTTAGATTTTGTTTCCATTACACAAATCACGCTCTGTACAATTCTCAATTTTATCCTTTAAATTTAGGTACTCACCCTTTCATTAGTTATTGTCTCGCTTTTCTACTCAAAGTGTCGAAATTTCTCTCAACAATAGAATGTTCGAGAAAAAAGGCGAAAAAAAAACACAAAATTAAAATTCCTTCCGACCCAAATAATTTCGCGAGTCCAACGCGTTCATAGAATGCTTTTAAAATTTATTCTAATTTATATTTTTCTTTAATTAAATAAGACACGGGCGATGTAGCTTGAACGTGACTTAAAGAGGGGGGGTTGGAAACCATTAGAGAATAGGGTAGGGTTCGTCTTCTATTTATTAGATCTTTCCAAGTAAATAAATAAAATATAAATAAATATTGTTTGCTTTTAGGTACACCTTGAGGTTTTATAACAACCTATCGTTGGGAAACGTTCTATTGAATTAAGGCCACCGTAATAGGTCTGTTGTGGCAGCTGTCAAACGTATGAAAAATTAAAACCTGCAAAGAAAAATGAACCCCGTGCGTTTATGTTAAGGAAACGTCAAAACAGACTTCTTACGTTGGTCCTACTCTAGTAGGTTTCCGGGAAGACTGGAAGGATTGCACCAGCTGACACCAGAGGCTGAGACATGGACTGGAAGGATTGCACCAGCTGACACCAGACGCTGAGACATGGACTGGAAGGATGGCACCAGCTGACACCAGAGGCTGAGACATGGACTGGAAGGATTGCACCAGCCGACACCAGAGGCTGAGACATTTACTGGAAGGATTGCACCAGCTGACACCAGAGGCTGAGACATGGCTCTATGATAACGGTTTTAACTTTTAACTCGCAAGATAAAAATAATAATATTTCTGCAAAGTATATCCATGGAAAATGTTTAAATAAACCCTTTTAAAAGCCGATATTGTGGGCATAGGCGTACCCAGGATTTGATTTCGGGGGGGGGGGGTTTTAAGAGACAATAAAAAATTTTTAAATAGGGATCTTTCAGAAAACGTTATTCTTCTATAAACAATGTTAAATTTCAAGCTGAATGACGTCCACTGCTGGACATAGTCTCCCCCTAAATATCTCCAAGAGGACCAAGTCCTGCGATTCACTTCCACCACATCGATCCACCTTGAGCGGTCCGCCTGCCCAAGCTACGTCTTCCGGTTCGTGACGGCCACTCTACCACCCGATTGGTCATCGGTTCCTCCAGAGATGCAGTGGCGTATTTAGAAATATGGCGCCTCTAGATGGCCAAAAGCCGGCCAAGTGCGAGTCGGACTTTCGCACTAAGGGTTCCGTATTACCAAGCACGTAGATATAAAAAGTCTAAGTAGGGGGGCGGTTTGGAAATCGGGACGGAATCAGATGTAAACGCGAGCGCAGCGAGCGCGAAAATTATCGTTAGAAATAATCCAAATTGAAAGACAATAGTAAACTTTGTGTACTGTCACGAGTAAACGCGAGCGCAGCGAGCGCGAAAATTTTTGTTAGTAATATCAAATTGAAAGACAATAAATACATCGCAAGTGCGGAAAATATCTCGAGACGAGTGAAAATGACATCTATACTTCAATAGGTAGTTTTTCTTATCAGGGCTTCGTACCAAAGGTGTCGGTCCGTCCGTCGACTGGTATACCTACAGGTTTTACACCCAAACGGTTGGAGCTACAGTCTTTAACTTTTCACAGTATAAGCATGTTGTTGACTCAAAGCAATCCAAATTATTAAAAAACATTTTAAAAGGTTTATAAGGGGTTTTCCCATAGGTACAGTTCTCAACCATAATATCATCGTTACTGGATGGCTTGTTGTTCTTAAGCTGTTTGAGAGCCATACTAACCTTTGTATGGTGTCGGGTTATACTAGGCCTTGGTCTTTGTTCAGGTTACTAACGCCTTCTCCAGTAGGTCAGGCTTGGATGATACGGTTTAGTATTAGATAAAATAAATCTAGTAATTATTAGACGGAACGACGTAATAAGCCTTAATAACTCTCCACTCAAAGAATTTCACTTTTTACTCTCGCTACCTACGGGAACCAAAATAGTTGCAAATTTCACAATATTTCATAGAGATAAGTTCTTTTCTTCATTTCGGGAGGGGGGGGGGGTACCCAGGGGGGGGTTTTGGGGGTTTGAGCCCCCAAAACCCCCCCCTGGGTACGCCTATGATTGTAAGTACAATCGGCCTCACGTCATAGCCAAGTCTTTAGTTTCGGAGGTTGTAGCGTAGTGCTGTTTTAGTGATCGTTACTGGTATTGTTGCCACGTACTTGCTGCCGTTCGTACTTTTTCACGTTTTTATTGTTATACTTATTATGATAGTTTTTTACTGCTTAACGTACAGCCATCGTCACATCTAGTCTGCCTGATCAAACTTGTTATAGCCACCAAAATGTCTTCTTTTCTTTATAACATACTAGCTGTTGCCCGCGGCTTCGCTCGCGTGGATTTCGTATTTATGTTGTTACCGGTTTTCCGAAGTAATGAGATATTTTCCCGTCATTTCGGGGTAATTTTAAACTAAGGAAAAACGGGACTAACCCTGCTCAAATCAATGAGTACAATTCAAGATCCAGCTAAATTTTATATAATATACAGACGTTACTCATAAATTCCTCAGAACAGAGGAACTTAGCAGCAGTATTATGCCTTAAAGTTGCCACTTAACCTAACAAATGTAGTGAGAGATATGAGAGACTCCTTTACGTTATATTTTAAAACAGAGCCAACTCGCAGAAGTAATTGAGAAAAACAAAAACCCTCTCCCCGTTCCTCTCTCTCCCTCTATCTCCCTCTCCATCCCTTTCCCCCTCCCCCTCACTCTGTATCCCCCTCCCCTTCTAGAAGTAATTGAGAAAAACTAAAACCTTCTCCCCGTTCCTCTCTCTCCCTCTATCTCCCTCTCCATCCCTTTCCCCCTCCCCCTCACTCTGTATCCCCCTCCCCCTCCTTCTACCTCTCCCCCTCCCCTTCCCCCCTTCTCCCCCTCCTTCTCCCGCTCCTTTCCCCTCCATCTCCCCATTTCCCTCCCTCTCCCCTCCCTCTCCCCTCCCTCTCCCCCTTTTCCCTTCCCCTCCTTCTCCCCCTCCATCTACCTCTACTCTACCTCTTCCTCTACCTCTACCTTTACCTCTACCGCTTCTTCTGCCTCTACCCCTGCCTCTCTGTCCCCCTCCCTCTCTCTCTTCCTCTCCCTTGCCCCTCCCTTTCCCCCTCCCTCTCTCCCCCATCCCTCACCCCCCCTCTACCTCCCTCCCCCTTCGCCCTCCCTCTAACTCTCCCTCTCGCACTCTCTCAGATTGATTTTAGACATTTCAAACCTATCGCACCCCAACCCCATCCCTAGGGATTATGGTATTTCACGTCCACCACGTTGGATTTCAAAATTATTGTAGTTTTCGTAATCAGCGACCCGATAAATCATACAAACGACACCCATATTGATTTTTAGACATTTCAACTCTATCGCACACCAACCCCATCCCCAAGGGATTATGGTATGCCACATCCACCACGATGGATTTCAAAATTGATGTAGTTTTTGTAATCAGCGACCCGATAAACTATACAAACGACACCCATATTGATTTTTATACATTTCAACCCTTTCGCACTTCAACCACATCTCTAGGGGATGATGGTATTTCACGTCCACCACGGTGGATTTCAAAATTGTTGTAGTTTTCGTAATCAGCGATCCGATAAACCATACAAACGATACCCATATTGGTTTTTAGACTTTTTCACCCCATTTCCCTCTTTTAGGGGTTGAATTTGGGGTGAAATTTCAATAACAGTGATGTACATTCCACAGAATTACAACCCTAATGCCTAAACAATAATTTTTGTGGATTTTACTTTGAAAATGAAGGATTTTCAACTTCATCCCCCTTTCCACCCCTTAGGGTGTAGGATTTTCAAATACCCCGAGACATGTCAAACTTAGTTTTTAGTCGTCAGCCTAAATACAAATTTTAAAAATCCTAACTTCAAAACTGACGGACTTTCATACAAACTTTCATCCCCTATTTCACCCCCTTAGGGGATGAATTTTGGAAAATTCTAAAACACGTACTTTTTTATTTTTTACCAAAAGCTTAAATACAAATTTCTATAATTCTACCTTTAAAACTGAAAGACTTATAGACCTTTTTCACCCCCTTGAAGGATGATTTTTAAGAAATGCTTAAAAACGTGTTTCTTTATTTTTTATCAGAAGCTTAAATTCAAATTTGTGTGAATCTAGCTCAAGAAACAAAGGACTTTCATACAAACTTTCATCCCTTATTTCACCCCCTTGGGAGATGAATTTTCCAAAATCCTTTCTTAGTGGGTGGTTTTGACGCACAAAGAACCTGTGTACAAAATTTCAGATCTGTATCTATAGTGGTTACGGCCCGGCGTTGATGAATCAGTCAGTCAGTCAGGACATGCTCTTTTATATATTTAGATTAGTACATGATGCTTAAGTTCACAAGAGACAGCTTACATAAGAGGTGCAGAAACAGGTGCCGATTGAATTAATTAGGCAGTTTGCAATAAAACTTATTAACGTCTATTTTTTCACTTGTGAGTGTTCCTCATAATTATGTACTTCGTCGGATAAACTCACGTTTTATATTGCTGGCATAGGACCGATTAGGGTTGGTGTTCCGAAGTTTTATCGGAGCTCCGATGTTATCGAATTGACAACAACAATTACGTTAGGAAATTCACTTTGTATGGGAATTTTCTTTTCAAAGGCCGAACCATAGACTAATTATTGGCGCGATATTATAGTAGTTTCACTTCGGAATACGGCAGCTAATTCGATCTTATACGTGGATATCTTCAGGAAGTTCAGCAATCTCACGGACCGCCGTCTGTCATCGCCTGTCCTTCGATATTAAACGCGAGTTTATCCGTCGATCAAACTACACAATTAAACGTAGTCTGAACTAAATCGCTTTAAGCCGTATGCCTTCAGGTTCAGGCCATCTCATTAATTTCCTTTATAATTTGTCCCAAAAAAAACCGGCCAAGTGCGAGTCGGACTTGCGCACCGAGGGTTCCGTACCACCACATAATCATAATTGTATTAGTTGAAATTTCAGTAAGTTAATGTGCTAGATTTTTTGGGTCCGGCAAACGCTTGACCAAATTTTATTGTTTGTTGTTATTTTATAGCTTATACAGTATAAACATACCAATTTTCAAGTTTGTAAGTGTTTCCGTTTTAAAAATAGAACTAAAACAAAAATCGCCTCAGCGACCATCCAACTTAACCCCTCTCTTATATCAATGTTCTTGAAACGGGAGCTCACCACAATTGGTTACCATTAGTTGTGAGAAAAGTTGTAATATTTAATGATTTCAGACTTTTCCCTTTATTTGTACTTTGAGACCTAGCTTCTTGCCAAATTTCATAATTTTAGGTCAACGGGGATTACCCTGTAGGTTTTGCTTTTTTGCATAAATGTATGGAGATGAGGACATAAAATGCCATATCTTTTGATTGCGTCGTTGTAAAAAATTGAAATTTTCAGATCTTGTGTGGTTTATAGATCCTAATATATGGTATTAATTTCAACCTGATACCTGTACCCATTCGTGAAATAAAGGGTCTTGACAGATAGACAGACAGACGGACAACAAAGTGATCCTATAAGGGTTCCGTTTTTTTCTTTTGAGGTACGGAACCCTAAAAACAACATTTGTAAAATATTTAATACTAGCTGGGGCCCGCGACTTCGTCTGCGCAGGTTTATAAATTGTAGCCTATGTATTGTATAAGTTATAATATTGTAAAGTTTCATTAAAATCCATACAGTGGTTTTTACGTGAAAGAGTAACAAACATCCATCCATCCATACTTATACTAACTTTCGCGTTTATAATATTAGTAGGATATGATGTGTTCCAATATTTAAAGTGTTTTTAAACTTACATTTATTAAGAGCTACACTGATACCGACAGACATGACCATGGCCATCCATGGCTTTAATAGATATAAATATAAACAAATATTGGGGGACAATTCACACAAAGTCAACTGACCCTAAACTACGCGAAGCCTGTACTACAGTTACCCGAGACTGATATACAATAACATCCAGCCACAGTACAAACACTCGTAATATCACACAAATGTATTGAACCCACGACCCACGGGATATACTCGCTCACTACCAACCAAGCCAACGGGCCAGTCAAATATTATAAGCAAGCTTTTACCCGCGGCTTCGCTCGCGTTATATAGTCTTTGAGACATCCTAGGTGTCTTATATAAAAACCATGCATTTTTTCGGGATAAAATGTTGCTTATGTGCTAGTCCAGTGCTTAATATATCTACCTCCCAAATTTCATCTAAATCAATTAAGCAGTTTAGGCGTGATAGTGGAATCAACAAACAGACATCTACACTTCCGCATTTACAATATTAGTGAGATACCGAATAAGAGTAACAGTTTTTATACTATCATACATTCCGCTATAACTACCTAAATCAATGATTTAAACTCTCTACGTTTCCAATTATTCTTGTAACAGTCGCTAACTGTAGGACCCCACCCTATTTTCTCAACCAAAAGCGGGAGAGAAAGGAAGCAAAGTGCTTCAAAATAGCCCCGTAGATAAGTGTAAATATTAGGTGTCTTATTTAATTTTTCTAAGTGAGAGAGCACCTTTTTGCGTAAAGAAATCTTAGGGATTCGCCTTAATACTCTCTTTTGTGTAACAATTTTGTAGCACTCAAGTCTCTATTAAGGTAAATGTCTTTTAATATTTATTTATTATCATGTCTTTTTATGTCATTAATTTTATTTGGTCAGGTAAACGACCGACACACAGCTAGTCCCAATAACGGAGTTTTTAAATCAACTACTTTCTGACCGCTCTTCAGTCAGTCCATAAAATGCGCTCACAATATTCTTCTCAAATAATATTATTGTTTACAATAACATAAAGGTACACAAAAAGATTTATTCCCTGGGGGATGAATTTACCAGAAGCCTAAACACCATTTTCCACATCCCTTACTTTAAACATACATGACGAACTTCCATACAAACATTTACGCCTTCATTCAAGGAGTGCGTCGTTTCACTCAACACGGGTACAAAAGACCGGGCAAAACGCCACCTTTAAAAAAAACTAAATATTCATAGGGGTGTTTCGTAGAAGCTATTTTGATTACTACTTTAGAACACCAGAATTGATTGTCTCATTTAAAATAAAACAATTATATTAAAAAAAGTTTTATTAGGAGATAAGTTAACATTAAAGAAAAATAAACCAGACCAATTCTCAATTAATGTGTCCCGTGTGGTGCCGGCAAAGAATAGTACCAACTCATACATACCCGTGGGTGTCGTAAGAGGCGACTAAGAGTTAACTGGAGGATGGGCAGCAGCAGCATCCTCCTTTGTATCTTACATCTTACTTACTGCGGTCACCTATAACCGCGGTCCATGGTACCAGCCGTAACGCTAACAAGCGAGGTGACTATGGTACTTCCCCTCCACATTTTTCCAGCAAAAGCTATAATTCTAGAGGGAGCTCCCTGTCCTGTAGTGGACGTTTTATGGGATGTTATGATGATTCTCAATAGGACCAAATTAAAACGGGACCACCTAGGTACTCAGCCTAGGAATTAAATTCGTTCAATATCAAATAGGTTCAATATTGGCGGAAATATCACGTAACAAACATACAAAAAGCAAACAGTCGAATAGTGAACCTCATTCTTTTTTGAAGTTGGGTAAATAGAAATTATTTTCTGCTTTCATTTAATATTTTAAGATTTTGTAGCTGATTTTACTTTGTACAGAAAAATACGTTTGGACGAAACGCCCCATTCGTAACATAGGTTTCTTAAAAGGTAGCGTTTCGCCAGATCTGACAAACACGTATCGGGCGAAAAGGCGCAACTCTTTGAGGATTAACTTCTAATACCCTTGTTATCTTGGTCCCGTGTGGTGCCGGCAAAGAATAGTACCAACCCATACGTACCCGTGGGTGTCGTAAAAGGCGACTAAGGGTTAACTGGAGGATGGGCAGCAGCATCCTCCTCTGAATCTTACATCTTACTTACTGCGGTCACCTACAACCGCGGTCCATAGTGCCAGCCGTAACGCTAACAAGCGAGGTGACTATGGTACTTCCCCTCCACATTTTTCCAGCATAAGCTAGAATTCTGGAGGGAGCTCCCTGTCCTGTAGTGGACGTTTCATGGGATGTTATGATGATGATGATGATGACCCTTGTTATCAGATTTTTACTCCTAAACAGAAGACTCAACATCAATTTTTTTATTCCTTTACTTAATTTTAGAGTAAAGAACTTTGAAACCTTTAGGAGAGGCTATGCATAAATCTGTCAGTCATATTAAGTAAATGTCAATTCATTTTATACATAATAAAGGATGTGAATCTGCCCATGAAACTGAACATTTTTCCCCAAGGAACATAGGTCGAAATATGAACATGAATTTTTGACCTTCCATAGAAAATGCATCAGTACCACCCCCTTTTCAAAGGTAAAACACACAATACACAAACAGCATACTATAAAAAAAACTCATTGTGTAATCCATTTGCTTTGTTTATTCCAACGCTTATCAACACATTTTGCAGCCATGAGGGTGTGTCCCACTATTTCCATGATACTAAAACCACAATACATTTGAAAGAATAACATTGTGTTACAAACTTGTTTTTTTTCTGACAGCTTTAGCCGACTGCTTTTGCTATAGCTGCAAAACGTGTTGGTAAGCGTTGGGAAAATGGAAAAAGAGGATCATAAACACAATTTTTACTCTTTTGCAAAGTTACGACAACACTTTTAAAATATTAGTAACGCCGTCAAAGATGAAAAAGCATTTTTTGTGTAGGCAACGAAGCAGTTGACCCCAACATAATTCTCTCAGGCAGAGTTTATTTGACAGGATGATAAAGTATCATGAATTAAATGTGAATTCAAAATATAAAAAAACAATTAACAAAAAAAAATTTAATTTATTTTTTGTAATTTTTGTATGGAAAAATTAAAAGTACCCACAGATTTATAAAGGAGAGCGTCTCTGTGAAAGTACCACACGAAAGTTCCGATGTTTTATTGATTTTTTTATAGAAGGTTTGTCTTATAAAGTGTAAGTACCTGGGCGACCGAGCTTCGCTCTATAATAGCCGCCTAAACCTGTAAATTTCATCGGGTGAGCAAGCTATGCTGCTCGCCAACAGATGGCGTTGTGGGTCTAAAACGCAGTATTTAAAAAAAAAGCTTAAAAACACCTGGAAAACGAATTTTCCCAGACATGAGATCTAGTTAGATCGATTTTCGCCCCCGAAAAACCCCCTTATGGTCAATTTCATCGAAATCGTTAGAGGCGTTTTCGAGGAACCGATTACAGTTAAGTATATATCTTGCTCGTTTTATAGTATAGGATACCCCAGCAAAGATTCATCGACTGAGGATTTAATGCGGGGGTCTTCATACAACGATCCGCTTCGTTGCCTAAACAAGTTTTTATGAATACATCATCAGCGAATATATAGACATGTCATTGCAGGAAACTGTACAACTTTCCACATTCAACAAATATAATAATAATACAAACATACCATGAAACATCGGTAAAAAAATAAAAACAAAATTGGCTTCCCCATACAAATCTTGCGCCGTCATGCGTCATACTAGAATTAATATGGGGCGACCAGGCAAATTTCTGATTTTTCGACCTATGTTTTTTGGGTAAAGTTGTTCAGTTTCATGTCCTTAGTACCATATAATATATAATATATATAATACTCAAGTATAGTCTGATAATTTATCAATATATATTATAAAAGAAAGTGTACAATGTGCGTGCCGCTAAAACTCGGAAATGAATCCCGGTTAGATCAAGGAAGTTATATGTTGTGGCCTTCTATCTCCCGTCCATGAAGAAGGTTCCCGTTTTTACCTGAAGGGCGTACTTTTGAAGCTGGCTGGAAATTTCACCCTCTAGAAATTTATAGAAATGTCCAGAACATCCGAGAGCATCCCAAAACATTTTGGAATATTGTGGAATGATCGGGAACAACCCAGATCATTGTGGAACATTCCAGAACACTTAAATGTTATGGAGTATCCTCGCACATTGTGGACCATTCGAAGCCTTTTTTGTATGAGTGGAGCTACCTATTGACAGGGGTATATAAAGCAAGATCTGTCATGGGTTCGAACGTTCTGGAATGTTGTAGAACGTTCAGGAATAATCTGGAATATTCGGGAATATCCCAGATTATTGTGAAACTTTCCAGAACAGTCTCGAATGTTGTGGAATATTCTGGAACATTGTGGAAAGTTTAGTCTTTTATTCCAACTACTACATAATCTCATCAACTCCCTGAGCGAAGCCGGGTACCCCAGCTAGTTATTTAATAATATTAAAATAATGACGGCTATTATTACAGTATCTTACAGTAATTCCCGCACAAATCCAGGTAAGTGACTCATTATCATCATCACACAGGAATTCCAGCACAAATCCCGGTAACTGACTACGGAAGTCTTATGTAGTTCCGTTTGTTTCAAGTGGCATAACTGCGTGACACTACCAGTAGTGTCATGGGGGATTTTCCTTTCCCAAGACACTACCGGAAGTGTCATAGGTAAAATTACATTTGCTATGACACTACTCTGTTTCCAGTAGTGTCACAAGAAATTTGTTCCCCTGTGGCACTTTCTAACATTTTTTGCATTTTGGCGGCGCCTGATTGTCTCGAAAGGCAATTGTTCGTTGATGGCAGACACGTTTCGGCTACCGTATAATAGCGCCTCTGGTTTAGATCCCTTTGCCTTTTACAACACCCACAATAAGACAAGGAATTTTACTGTTTCTTAGCCAAAGCCTAGGTTTGTACCTAGTAGATACTGATAAAATTTTAGTAAGATAGGTAGATTGTAAACGAGGTTTTTCCTTTCTTTGAAAAGCACACTGCCACACCGCCGCTGACCTATTCTAAGAGAAGACGCACGCAGGTGAGACACAAATGCCACAGCGCAGCATACTTCAGTTTTCCCTCCTTTATTTTTCCTTGCAAGGAAGCGAGAGGGAAGTAGTAAGACAGGTAGATTGTAAAATTAGAGTTTTTCCTTTCTTTGAAAAGCACACCGCCACACCACCGCTGCGCTATGCTAAGAGAAGACGCACGCAGGTGAGACACAAGTGCCACAGCGCAGCGTACTTCAGATTTCTTTCCTTTAGTTTTCCTTGCAAGGAAGCGAGAGGGAAGTCTTGCTCTGCAGTCGAACTTTATTCAACTGTATGCGATTGGGATTCGGCCATTGTTGCACAAACGCATACCGTGTGATGGAGCCCTTACACACGTTTACGAACTCTTTGCTTACAATGCATAGTACGGAACCTGAAAGCATGTATATTGCAAAGCTTTGCCTCTCCTTTTCTTAAAATATGAATTTTACGTGGCACTCGGTTGAATAGGCAAATTTTCTTCACGCTTTAGCCAGCTCTGGCCTCTTTTGTTGCAGACTGGGAGAATATCGTCGGCTAAGCAAACCTCAATAACTCAAAAACTCCATTTTTTTTTCAAATGGAAATTTTTATTGAGCTACGCAATACTATATTCTATAGTATTGCGTAGCTCAAGGCAGTACCATTTGACAGATATAGGTATATTGAGTGTTATATTTTAAGTGAAAACTTCTTTAGCAGCGCTTGGCACTTTTTTAGATGGGTAAAAAATGTTATACTCGCGTCAGATGTCACGTCAGATGTCACGTCAGATGTCGCGTCAGATCTCGCGTCAGATCCGTAGCCTGATCGAAAAAGCGTCAACTATCAACCGTATTGTTATTAATTTAGTGACATCAAAGAAGTACGCGAGCAATGGCGCGATTGACCCTTACAAAAAGCATAATATTCAAAAATGCAAGTTTTCACTTCTGCCGGCCGGAGTGCAACCCGTCCTATTTAGGGTTCCATACCTCAAAATAAAAAACGGAACCCTTATAGGATCGCTTTGTTGTCCGTCTGTCTGTCTGTCAAGACCCTTTTTCTCACGAATGAGAAGAGGTATCAGGTTGAAATTGATAACGAATATTAAGGTCTATAAACCACACAAAATATGAAAATTTCAATGTTTTACAACGACGCAATCAAAAGATATGGCTCTTTATGTCCTCATCTCCATACATTTATGCAAAAAAGCAAAACCTACAGGGTACTTCCCAGTGACCTAAAATTATGAAATTTGGCAAGAAGCTAGGTCTCACAGTACAAATAAAGGGAAAAGTCTAAAATCATTAAATATTTCAATTTTTCTCACAACTAATAAAAACCAATTAAGGTGAGCTCCCGTTTCAAGAACTTTTCTATAAAAGAGGGGTCAAGTTGGATGGTCGTGGAGTTTTTAAACTCAAAGAGCAAAAGCTTTTAGTATATCATATGGTAGATAGGTACGGAACCCTTAGGGCGCGAGTCCGATTCGCACTTGGCCGGTTTTTTTAACCTCTATCCTTCAATATTGTTGCTGAGAACACAAATCTAAACAATATGGGTCGAAAACGAATATTTTTTAGGGTTCCATACCCAAAGCTTCCAATGTTTAGGTAGACCGTTGAACGCACAGATTATGTATTTCTGTTGCCGCGATAACAACAAATTTTAATATTAAAAATGAATAAATAGGGAGGCTTCCCTACTAAAAACTTGTTTTAGGCGATTTTTGCTCGATTTTTGTGTTAGATCTATCGTAAAAATAGAAACACTTATAAGCGTGAAAATTGGTATGTTTGTAGTGCGAAAAAAACTGGCCAAGTGCGTGTCGGGCCACGCGCAATATAGGATTCAGTGGTTTTTTTTTAACGCACAGCAGGTTTGGATTAAATATTTCACAACGTTCATAAAATAAACTTTTTACCTCCTAATGCTCAGCGCCTATAATTGCTATCACTTTTTTTATTATTTTCAGTTTTTCGGCTATAGCTCATTAACTTGTGAAGTCTACTTAGCTGTGATAGTTTTCCTTTTAATTTAATCATATACAGGGTGTTAGGGACAGCCTTCCGAATACTGAAGGAGCATGATTAGTGAACGACACTGAACAACTTTCAGTGAACAAAACTTTAAGGAAACGAAAAAAAAACGGCTTCTCCATACAAACTGCCCGATCAAGTTTACAATTTTGTATAGAGACGCGGATTTTTTTTTCGTTTCCTGAAAGTTTTGATCACTGAAAGTTGTTCAGTGTCGTTGCCTGATCATGCCCCTTCAGTATTCGGAAGGCTGTCCCTAACACCCTATATACTACTACTATGAATATTTTCACATTTCCAAAAATAACAAAGGTTCTATGGATCTGACTTATCAGTAGGTTTTTTTTTTTTTCGAGTTGGATAAGAGGTGTACGATTACTTTGAGCCCATCATTGTATGAAAGTGTATGGCGGCAATACTACCGACCAGTTCTCTTTGCTCTTCAGTTTACAGGTAAAATTATAAAAAAAAACCCACAACTCCAAATTGCAGGACATTTGTGTTCGACTTTCGTGCTTTTTGTGAAATTATGTCTGACGGAGATACGAGGTTTGTCAACTCAACCGACAATAAATTCTTTGAGTGGCAACATAGGAAAATGTATTCCTTTGGACTTCCTAGTGGGAACCCAGCATGGTCGTTTGCTAACTTTATACCTTTTTAGAAGTATTTCACACAGCATGGTAAGTCATTTTGGTCATGTAGAGAAGATGAATTAACGAAAATTGATGAAAGAGTTCTACCGGGGCAGAGTGAATAGAAACGTTGGAAGGAGAAGACCTTGGCGAACGTTCCATTTTTTTTTATTGTGTATGGGCTTACTCTTGACCTCGATCTAGCCCACGGACAGACATGAGGTCGACGATGGAACGAGCTTGCCCAGAAGAAGCCTATTCACTCACGACTTAAATTGATTCGGGTTATAAGAGCTCGAGAATACAGGCAGAGAATTCCACTCATTAGCCCATGAAAAAAATCTAGATGATCTAGTTACAGGCCAGGTTATAAGTACCCTAAACCGACAAGCGTATATGAAGGGATTGTTGAAAGTAGAGAAAACAAGGGATTTTTTTTTATCGTAGCAGGTGCAGGGCTGTAGCACAGAATAAACTAATAGTACTATGATACAAAACGGACACTCTTCGCCCCCCTTGCATTCCAAGCCTCACCCACGCGCGTATCCGTCCGCGAGATTCTCGTGGTCGTTTTGTGGGTCTTTGTACTGAAGGAGCTGATAAGAGCTGAATTACCTCCCTCTTTAACAAAGGGCAGAATGCGCGTGCTAGAACGGAGCGGATTCGCGCTGTTTTAGGTTTTTCGTTCATTTTTGCTTTTTTATCAAAATCTGTACCCATAATATTAATTATAAAACAGCTATATTATTATGCATAACATATTGAATAATGTGTAAAAGTTTTGGCATCATAGATTAATAGGTACCTAAGTAAAACGGTTTAAAAGCAAAAAGCAGAGGTAACTTTGGATTTTTTTATGGCGAACAAAATATATTTAATCGTGTTTCTGAGTCGGCCATATTATTGTAAAGATGCTTAATTATCACATAATTTTTTTTCATGGCTGTATATGTTCATCACTTTTCGTTAAAAACCTGCTCAATTGAAGCGTATTTAGCTCTTATCAGCCCCTTAATATGCGAGCCTACGCGACCTTTCAATTTTCAATGACCGGGGTGTGGCTGTAGTCGCTGCCTACCCCGACGGGAAATAGGCTTGATGTTATGTAAGCATGTATGTATGACTTTATTTTCATTTTATTTTCAAATTTTCTACTCCTCCATACTAAACGTGTCACGTGATCGACCCATTTTGTATGAGAAGTCGAAAAGTTTGTTTAGAGTAAAAATTGTTTTTATTGGGAAAACTTTCTTGCTATCATGAGAGAATCACTGGACTTTGGAAGCAAAACCGATGAAAATTCACATTGTACAAGGGCTAAATAGCTCTATACGTGTGATCTGATCGATCACTCGTCTGCGTGCGTCCTAGCAGAAAAAAATATAAAAGGGTTCATCAATGTTTTGTAACAAACATAATGCATTAAAAAATCTGAGCGCAGAAATTCACTGACTCGCAAACAATATCTCAGATTTCAACCAGGGCGCCTGGTGGATTTTTTGTGGCAATTAAGCGCACTGCTCACTAGAGCTCTTTGTAATTTTTCTGCAGGCGTTTTTGCGTAGCGGAAGAAAGAATGAACTACGTTCCGGGTGTTGAGTTGCTCTTAGAATTCTTAATATCGACTTCACTTCTCGTAGCTCAAAGATTTTTAATTAGTATGAGTAATTAGGTCGATAAAGTTGAAGAGACTTTGTGGTTGTTTGGGTTATTTTTCTTGCCCAGCCTTACCTTGAAAAACCGTTTATGGAGGTAGATTTAATTTTTCGATCAAAACAATAGAATTATTGTTAAAACTTAGTTTAGTTCTAGTTGGGAAGTAAATAAAATTATTGAAATAGTTTAGTAAAATGCTATTTATTTGTTAGATTCCTATGAAACTAACTTACTAATGTCTGTTTGTAACTAACAATCTTTGTCTTTACGTGCCATAATTCCTGAAATTTGTAACCGATAGCTATTAGAACATCATCGAAGAAAAACACTTCCTGAAGTAAACTATGAACTTTAAGAAAGAAATAATTTTCACCATAAACGGAGTACAATCAATCTTCTAACAAAATCGTAACCTATGAAAGCCATAAACATACTTACAGTAACAGCAATAGTTGTGTACTTATCTTTTATTTCTAGGAAAACTTCTAGTTACTCGAGTCGGGCCAAAACCAATCCTCCTCTTACCCGGTTTCCTTCCCTTTTTTGATTTTATTAGCCAGTCTTTATCAGTCCAAAGTCGTCCGACCATCGCGCGATTTTCCCCACGTGCCGCTCGAATAACTAGGTACCCTCTTCCTCCTTTTTATTTCTCTTTACAAAATTAATAACAAAAGCGGTACTCAAATTTATGTTAAAATTCCGATTATTAATTATGATGCTTGAAATTACACATTCTTAAATTAATCACCCAGAATAATTAAATAATTCGTGCTTGATATCACGTAAACAAACATGAAGCTAGTTCAGCATACCAAATCGTTCAAAACAGTTTCTCAAAGTCAATTTACTTGCTCAAAATAAATGGTATTATGAAAATAATCAAAATTAATTCACAGTTCAATAAACTAGTACCTAAGTTTTGGCAATTTTTGAATACAAATAATAAATAAATTTCAATATTTTCTTAGGATTATAGATGCAGGTTATATTAGCTCGTCCATCCTGACAATATTTGCTACCACGCAAATGACAAATTAAAAATCATTAACCCTATTCACTCGAAGAAGAAGAAGAAGAAGATTCACTTGAAGTTGCTTTACGTCGTGCCATTTACCTGCAAGTATAAAAAAAATATATAGGTAAGTAATTCCATCAACATGTAACCTATCATGAACCAGGCATATGATTTAATTATTTTAACTTTCTGTCCATGTTTCTACTGTCCCAAAAAAACATCCCGCTATTTGCTTTTTCCTTTCATGTACATGACCTTCTATTTATTATTTTACATCTGAATTGACGGCCCTTAAGCATGTCCCTTTTCTTTTCTTCGCCTAGACTGACGGCCCTTAAACAAACATGTCCTTTTTCTCATCGTCTGGACTGACGGCCCTTAACATGTCCTTTTTTTCATCGTCTGGACTGACGGCCCTTAAACATGTCCTTTTTCTCGTCGTCTGGACTGACGGCCCTTAACATGTCCTTTTTTTCATCGTCTGGACTGACGGCCCTTAAAGATGTCCTTTTTCTCATCGTCTGGACTGACGGCCCATAAATATGTCCTTCTAATTCATTATCTGGACTGACGGCTCTAAAACGTGTCCTTTTTCCATCGTCTGAAGGGACGGCCCATAACATGCCTTTTTATCATCGTCTAGACTGACGGCCCATAAACATTATCCCTGCTTCTTTTTTTTTCGCCTGCATTTATGGCCCTGCATTACTGAAAATCTAACATATATAGAGCTTTTAACCTCACCCTTCTAATAAATCAATTAGTTCCTCGGTGCTATCTACTTGTGATTCACTTGAACTGCTGTCACTGGCTGCATTTGCAGTAAAATTCCTCAGAGAGTCAGAGGCTACAACTGCCTGGTATTTCTTATATCCTTTTAAGCCTTTTATTGACACAATTATGTATCTGTCGTTTCCCAATTCTTTTTTCACTTTATATGGACCACTATATTTTTCTTTTAGTTTTCTTACTGCATCCTTGTTTTTGTCTTGTGCTCCTTTCCATAGTACCAGATCTCCCACTTTATATTGCGTTGGTCTCTTTCTCTTTTTATCAAACTGTGCCTTCATGGACTCGGACAGTTTTTCAATTCTATTTGAAGCTTTTTCTTTGTTTTGAGATGCCTGTTCTTCACTGTCGCATTCATTAGATGACATCCCTTGAAAACGAGCTCGCTTAGCCTGGAACATCAAGCGGTATGCCGGAAAACCTGTTGAAGCATTTACCGTGTTATTGATGCCCCATATTACTTTATGAAGGCATTTGTCCCATTCGCGTTCTTCTGTGGTGCTCTTGTTAATGGCTTCTAATAATGTCCTATTATAACGTTCTACTTGGCCATTTGAACGCGGGGAGGCCACGGCATTGGTCACGTGTTTTATTTGATTTCTTTCGCAGAATTGTTTAAAGCGCTTGCTGGTGAATGCTGCGCCGCTATCTGTGACCAGTCTTCTTGGAAACCCAAAATAACTGAATACTTGTTCCAGCTTTTCTTCTGCTTCTGCTGATTTTGTGGTTTTGGTTGGCATAGCCCAAATATATTTGGTGTATGCGTCAACTATTACAAATAAGTAAGAGTGACCACTTGCGCTCTTACAAAAGGGTCCTAAATGGTCCACATGAATTGTGTCAAGAGGTTCCGCTACTTTTTCAATAGGATGTAGGCTTCCTTCCATCTTTCCATATTGCCCTCTTTTGTACAAACAGTCAATGCAAGCGTCAACGTATTTGCGAATGAACCTTGTCATGCGGGGAAACCAACAATTATCCTTGATGATTGAATCACAACGCTTGAGGCCTGGGTGTCCGATATCATCATGGTATTTTCTCATGATGTTCCAACGAGCTGCTTTTGGAACTACAAGCCTCAACTGGTCGTTTTGTATCTTCCTGTAAACTTTACCTTCCTGTAAGCAGTAATTTTTAGTAATATCTGGATCAGCAACATTATTTTCTAGCTTTTCCTTTATAATACGGATGTCTTCATCTTTATTTTGTAGGCATACTACCCAATCCAAGATATCTAATACGTTGACTTGCGTAGTGTCTACTGGAGCTCTGCTGAGGGCATCCACATGTTTGTGGGAAATACCTGGTCTGTGTATTATGCTCATGCTATACTCCTGGATACTGAGCCACCATCTAGCTATCCGTGATAGAAGGTCTTTCTTTTCGAATGTTTGTCTTACAGCTACGCAATCCGTTACGACTTTAAATTCGATTCCCGCAAGGTAAATTCTGAACCTTTTCAATGACTCGACGACTGCCAAGGTCTCGAGCTCATAGGAATGATACATTGATTCTTCTCGACTGGTCTTTCGACTAAAATAGGCTACTGGACGAAGAGTATCGTCATGTCTCTGAAGAAGTATTCCAGCTATTCCTTTACTCGATGCGTCCGTGTGGACCTCCGTCTCAGCATTTGGGTTATAAAGAGCAAGAATAGGCCTTTTCGTCAGGATTTCTTTCAAATCGTCGAAAGCCTTTTGCTGTGAAGGTCCCCATTCCCAAAGGGCATCTTTTTTCAATAGCCAGTATAGATCATGAGTCACCGTCGCGTAATTTTGTACGAATTTGCGAAAGTAGCTGGTAAGTCCGAGGAACATGCGGAGCTCATGTACATTGCTTGGTTCCTTGTATTTTGTCACCGCGTCGATTTTTCTTTCGCCTGGTCGTATGCCTGCTTCGCTGATGTCATAGCCTAAATATTCTATGTGAGATTGCAAAAAGGAGCATTTCTCAATGTTTAGAGTCAATTTTGCATCGCGGATAATATCTAATACTTGCCGCAGTGTGTCCAGTCCTTCATCAATCGTCTCAGTTGGAATTAGTAAGTCATCAATATAGGGCAGCACTCGATCAAATCTTAGGGCACCGAGAATCTTATCCATCAGGCGCTGGAATACGCAGGGTGAATTAGCTAAACCAAAGGGCATGCGCAGGAACTCATAGTGTCCCTCTGGAGTGACAAATCCTGTTTTGTTTATGGAATCCTTGCTCATTGGTATCTGATAGAAGCCTTGAGATAAGTCTAGACTTGTGAAGATTTTCTTTCCCGCCAGCTTCTCCACCTGGTCCTCTATAATTGGAAGGGGATACTTATCTTTCACCGTCTGACTGTTGAGTTTTCTAAAATCCACACATAACCTATAATCTCCTGATTTCTTTTTGACTAATATTATTGGACTTGAATACGCGGATGTTGAGTCTCTGACTATCCCATTATTTATCAAATCATTAATCTTCTCTCGAACTATAGCTTTCTTTTGAACGGACAAACGGTATGGTCGGTAACACACTGGTTTATCTGAATCTAATTCGATAAACATTTCGATTTTGTCCGTGCATCCGAGTTCATCAGTGTTCATTGAAAAACAGTCGCTGTATTCTGATAATAATGCATTCAGTTTCTGGCGAACGTTGACGTCTTCAGTTCCACAATTAACTTTGGATAAATCGATTTTATGTACCTTAAAATCTGATACCCGTCCTTGTTTGTTGACCTTTTCTTCTGGTAAATTCTGCATAGCACAAACAAGTCCTCTTGTCAAAAGTTGACCCTCATGCAGCAAAAGCGGAGATTCTGAAGAATTTGTGACCTCTAGTATACATTCACTTCCTTGAATCAAACATGAAGGTATTGCATAGTCAAATTCCTTGTATGATCTTCTGGAGGTTTCAATATACAGAACATCTTCAGCTGTAGCCTTCGTTAGCACATCAATCAGCATTACATGTTTGGGTGGAATAATTACGTCACTCCTGCATATCACTTCATATTTCGTCGGTTCCTCTTCACATGTGTTCATGGGCAATTCTGCTATTTTACGCATTTCAATCTTATTGCCGCTAATCAGAAATTCAATGCCCGGCGCGTTTATGACAGGTTGTCCAAGGATTATGTCCATATCTTGCATATGCCAGTCTGTGACTATTAACTGGGTGTTAAAAGGCATGCCATCAACATCAATGATTACCTCTAATAGACCTTTGGCTGGGACAGGAGATCCGCCAAACCCTCCAACGACTAAATCACATGGTAGAAGAGGTGAATTAAGTTTTTTGACAAAATCTAAGTTGGCAACATTGATCCTAGCGCCGGAATCAAAATAGGCACGTGCAGTAGTTTCATTGACTTTAACAGTTTTAAAATAAGCATCATTTACCTGATTTCCAATGACGTGTACTGATGTCCCCTTTGATTCTGAGGAAGCATTGTCCGGTTTCGCAGATACGGATGGTTTGTGCCAACATCTTTCAGGAAGGTGACCCATTTTGCCGCAATATGTGCATGGTTTTTGTTGATGCTGGTTATTTTTAGGGCACCTCCTTACTGTATGTCCTGTTTCTTGGCACAGAAAGCACACAAATTTTTTGGATTCTTTTGTATTATTATCATATTTACTGTCCAAATTGGTAGGTTGGCGAGTTTGTAAGGATTTGAGTTTTGTTTCTTCCATTGTGCATAAAAATTTTCCATACAAATCTTTTGGGAACCGATAATTTCCAGCTCGTGCTGGCGCCTTCATGTAGTTTGGTAAGCCATCAATTATACAAGCGACAGCATTTTCTCCGTCAATGGAAAGTTTGGTAAGCATAGCATTCTTGTTATAGTAGTATTGTGTCATGCTTTCCGAAACAGACTTCTTCCTAGCTAGCATCTGACGTAGTGATTCAACAAAATCAATACTTTGCGGAAAAGCTTCGAGAACTTTTTCCTTCCACTCAGTCCACGTCATATCATAATCCTGTAGTGACGTGTGCCATATTCTTGCACTTCCAGATAAACGACTTTGCATAAAGTAGGACTTCATGTCGTCTGTCCAATTGTGTATAGCACTCAACTGTTCAATTTTGTTGAGCCATTGGGAAGCAAAAAGTTCCGAATTGTCCGGGTCGAACAGAGGTATCACTTCAGCTCTAGCAGTGACGTGATCCATAGTATGTGTAACAGTCTTACCGCGGTGCTTGTTATGTTTATAGTTATACTTTCCATCTGAGTCTGTGTCTGAAGAAGAACTTGGAGGATGCCATGGCCGCCATTTCTTTCTTTGAAGTTCCTCTGGACTCGCTGACCTCTCACGTCGTCTTCGTTTCATTGTACTTGACACTGGAATCCCACTTCTGAAATTGTTAAAACTTAGTTTAGTTCTAGTTGGGAAGTAAATAAAATTATTGAAATAGTTTAGTAAAATGCTATTTATTTGTTAGATTCCTATGAAACTAACTTACTAATGTCTGTTTGTAACTAACAATCTTTGTCTTTACGTGCCATAATTCCTGAAATTTGTAACCGATAGCTATTAGAACATCATCGAAGAAAAACACTTCCTGAAGTAAACTATGAACTTTAAGAAAGAAATAATTTTCACCATAAACGGAGTACAATCAATCTTCTAACAAAATCGTAACCTATGAAAGCCATAAACATACTTACAGTAACAGCAATAGTTGTGTACTTATCTTTTATTTCTAGGAAAACTTCTAGTTACTCGAGTCGGGCCAAAACCAATCCTCCTCTTACCCGGTTTCCTTCCCTTTTTTGATTTTATTAGCCAGTCTTTATCAGTCCAAAGTCGTCCGACCATCGCGCGATTTTCCCCACGTGCCGCTCGAATAACTAGGTACCCTCTTCCTCCTTTTTATTTCTCTTTACAAAATTAATAACAAAAGCGGTACTCAAATTTATGTTAAAATTCCGATTATTAATTATGATGCTTGAAATTACACATTCTTAAATTAATCACCCAGAATAATTAAATAATTCGTGCTTGATATCACGTAAACAAACATGAAGCTAGTTCAGCATACCAAATCGTTCAAAACAGTTTCTCAAAGTCAATTTACTTGCTCAAAATAAATGGTATTATGAAAATAATCAAAATTAATTCACAGTTCAATAAACTAGTACCTAAGTTTTGGCAATTTTTGAATACAAATAATAAATAAATTTCAATATTTTCTTAGGATTATAGATGCAGGTTATATTATTATGTCATTAAATTGTAGAATTACAGTTACATGTCCAATTATTTTAGATTTTTTTGAAAACTTACTATACCTGAATTTAGGACTACCTATTCGATTCGGTAAGAAATCTTGGTCGTTTTGAGGGTTCCGTACCTCAAAATAAAAGAACGGATCACTTTGTTGTCCGTCTATCTGTCTGTCTGTCAAGACCCTTTTTCTAATGAACGAGTAGAGGCATCAAGTTGAAATTGATAACGAATATTAAGGTCTATAAACCACAGACGATCAAAAAAATTTTTTTTTACAACGACGCAATCAAAAGATATGGCTTTTTATGTCCTTATCTCCATACATTTATGCACTAAAGCAAAAGCTAGAGGGTACTTCCCGTTGACCTAAAATTATGAAATTTGGCAAGAAGCTATTTCTTACAGTACAAATAAAGGGAAAAGTCTAAAATAATCAAATATTACAATTTTTCTCACAACTAATAGTGAGGTGAGCTCCCGTTTAAAAAAAAATTCTACAAAAGAGGGGTCAAGTTGGATGGTCGCGGAGATTTTAAAGTCAAAGAGCAAAAGCTTTTGGTATATCATATGGTAGATAGGCACGGAACCCTTAGGGCGTGAGTCCGACTCGCACTTGGCCGGTTTTTTCAACATTTGTTTTAATTTAATTTAAAAAAAAAGGACCTACCGCCTCAGCTTCTTTTGACACTCGACGCCCATCAACAAGAGGACCTAGCCAAAGCAAGGCTAGAGCTATGGACTGAAAAGCTCCCTCAATCTGATAAACAGATACCTCATTCGGAACACCAGTCTTCCGGATGAACACACAAAAAAAAATTACATTCCTTAAAAACCTGTTGGTCACACGTTACTTTTTATAGGAAGTTGGAAAAGTCTTAGAACAAAAGTATCTCCTTTTAACCTTACGTGAGCAAACGGCTGTCAGATACAAAAAAATATATATATATATATGTATTATTTGCCGGTAGACCACGAAAAAGGTGGCGTGACGATTTAGACTCGTACCGTCGCGAATGGCCAGAATTCACTATGGACCTCGACAGTTGGAGAACCGAAGGGGAGGCCTCTGCCTAGCAGTGGGACCGCATAGGCTAGTGAAATAAAGTCCCTTGCCTTAGCTTTCTTAAGCATATAAAATCATCATCATCATATCAGCCGAAAGACGTCCACTGCTGGACAAAGGCCTCCCCTCAAGATCTCCATGGCGACCGGTCCTGCACTGCTCGCATCCAGCGGCTTCCCGCGACCTTGACCAGATCGTCGGTCCACCTTGTGAGGGGCCTGCCTGCCGGGGATTCTTAGCACCCCCTGCCTCATCGCTACCATGGCTGCTACCAGAGCCAGAAATAGCGGGGCCGCCGGGGACTAGGGGCCGTAGCTTATTATTGTTATTCATGGTTTTTTTACCATAGTCCACGTACCACTTCTGTACCATAGTCGCCATGCTTGGCAGACGGGCATATAAAATGCTAATAATAAAATGCTCTAACTAGGTACTTCTGCTATAGCGATTTATAGCGAGGCTGGCCGTTTTACATACTTCCCTCAATTTTCTATGATACTTATCGTGAACATAAAAGTATAATGACTTCCTCGATTATGTTTTATTCGATTTTATTTCCACAACAATTTAATAGGTTATAAAAATCCCTTTTTGACACTTTCGGTACATTTCGCTAGAGATCGTATTTTATGGGGTCACGAATACTCGATTAGGATAATATTGAGATGTGTTAGGTTTGTAAGAGGGACCTGCCTTTTTAACACGGTTCGTGTTGATAAATCCCTCATTGCTCTGATGATGTAGGCAGAGGTAACTTTCACGCACAAATTTATACATAGAAAGAAAGTAGATTAAAAAATAATCGGTCAAGTGCGAGTCAGACTCGCGCGCCGAGGCTTACGATTTACCTATAGCATTTTTAGAAGCAATATAGTAAATTTTCAAGACCGCAAAACTAAATTTGTTTGTAAAGTTTTTTGCAGATTTCTTACTGTGCTACTAAAATAAATCGTTTTATTTTTCCTGTAATACCTATTTACATAAACCTATGATTAATTTAAATGTTTTCCTTCCGCAAACTTGGAGATAAGGGGGGGGGGGGGAGATCAGGGGATGGTATTTTTTTATCATTACTTGAAAACTAAGAGTCCTAAAAATTTACTAAAATCTAATTTGGAATGTACAAGTAAAGCCCTTTCATACGATACCCCACTTGGCCTAGTGACTACAATTTTAAATCTTGCCCCCCCCCCCCATTTTGCCCGAATTGCCTTTTCTTGAATATTTTTTTTGTAATAGAGTTCGGCAATTACATTGTAAACCAATTTTAAATTTCAGCATGAGTGGTTGCTGAGATAAAACAGGTGTGACAGACAGTCAGACAGACGGTCGCACCATATGGGTTCCGTTTTTACCATTTAGGTTCGTAACTCTAAAAAACAACACAAAAGCAACCCGAAATAACCACTCAAGGCTGATTTCCGAAAGAAGCAGCAGGTTGATGAAGAATATTGTAATATGATTTCACGATATACATAAGGACAGTTGCCTGTTTTCTGGTTTAGGATCTGTATTTGCCCTAGAAGAAACCGTCAAAAAAATTGGGTGGTACATATGTCTTAGCACAAGAGCGTACCGTATGGAATCTACAACCCTCCATATTAGACGTTACACGCCCGCTGTCGTCAACTGGTGAACAAAAAAGCTTCTCGGGCAGAAAGGATAATGGGTAAAATTGTATGGAGCGTGGGCGAATCGCGTCCAACAATGATTTTTTTTTTATTGTAGAGTAGTCCTATGAATTCCCCAGAGAAGTTTTATCGCCGCGACGTAACTGGAAGTAATAAAAAACTATTTTTGTTTTTGTCTATTTTTAATGCAGTCAAACATGTTAGTTACTATTAGAATTTAGTTTTATAGTTTTTATTTCATAGTTCTATCAAGGGACAGCAAGTGAAATAAAACCCAAATAATATAAAAAAAGTGGTTGCATATATTTTATTTCGGATTTATTTGTTACTCATGGTTTATTATGGCATTTAATTCTACCGCTGGTAATCGAATCTCTTAGGGTTGATTTTTTGATGGATCGTTGGACGGATGGACAGGTGCACGGGTGGACAGGTGCACGGGTAGACAGGTGCA
Organism: Athrips mouffetella; assembly: GCA_947532105.1. Lineage (NCBI taxonomy): Eukaryota > Metazoa > Arthropoda > Insecta > Lepidoptera > Gelechiidae > Athrips > Athrips mouffetella. The sequence continues at coordinate 5,598,156 of OX383975.1, read as the reverse complement.
CGGGTGGACAGGTGCACGGGTGGACAGGTGCACGGGTGGGCAGGTGCACGGGTAGGCAGGTGCACGGGTAGGCAGGTGCACGGGTAGGCAGGTGCACGGGTGGGCAGTTGCACGGATGGGCAAGTGCATGGGTGGGCAGGTGCACGGGTGGGCAGGTGCACGGGTGGGCAGTTGCACGGGTGGGCAGTTGCACGGGTGGGCAGGTGCACGGGTGGGCAGGTGCACGGGTGGGCAGGTTCACGGGTGGGCAGGTGCAAGGGTGGGCAGGTGCACGGGTGGGCAGGCGCACGGGTGGGCAGGCGCACGGGTGGGCAGGTGCACGGGTGGGCAGGTGCACGGGTGGGCAGGTGCACGGGTGGGCAGGTGCACGGGTGGGCAGGTGCACGGGTGGGCAGATGCACGGGTGGGCAGGTTCACGGGTGGGCAGGTGCAAGGGTGGACAGGTGCACGGGTGGGCAGGTGCACGGGTGGGCAGGTGCACGGTTGGACAGGTGAACGGGCGGACAGGTGCACGGGCGGACAGGTGCACGGGCGGACAGGTGCACGGGCGGACAGGTGCACGGGCGGACAGGTGCACGGGCGGACAGGTGCACTGGTGGACAGGTGTACGGGTGGACAGGTGCACGGGTGGACAGGTGCACGGGTGGACAGGTGCACAGGTCGACAGGTGCACAGGTCGACAGGTGCACAGGTGGACAGGTGCAGAGGTTGACCGGAGCATAGGTGGACAGGTGAACATGTGGACAGATAGACAGCTGCACATGTGAAAAGGTGGAGAGATATATAATCCCGCGCGGACGAAGTCGCGGGCAACGGCTAGTATATATATGTTATTAGCAAGTATAAACTGATTAATACTTATATTTTATGTTATATTGCGAAAAATATCTGCGCAATACTCACATATATTTTAATTTTTAAAATTGCGTATAATTACTTTTCTAAAAGAAATACAGAGTTATGTCCATAATAAGAAATGTTTAAAAAAAATGTTCTTTCATTTGGTACTACTTTCATTACTTTTGTAAATTAAAAGAAAAATGAATTTAATCCTCCTTACTATCATGTCACTGAAAATTTTGTATTCTACAACTTTTAGAATAAAAAATAGATTTTGCAATTTCTTCTTTCTTGATTCTGATTCTCTAGTAAGGAGAATCAAATTTATTCATCTAGATGACCGGATAATTTTTTTATTTTGTACGAGTATTATAGGTAGAAATTGCAAAATCTATTTTTTTATTCTAAAAGTTGTAGAATACAAAACTTTCAGTGACATGGGTAGAAGTCCCGCCTGAGATATTTTGCGTTATAACCGTTGCACAGTGTATAAATTTTAAGAAACTCGTCATCACATGTCTTAACGTTCTATTTATCAAAGGGTCACGATAAAAACTTTGTCCGGGTCAACATAAAACTGAACTTAACGACTTCCAACATCGATTGCTGTTTACGTTAGGTAAGTAGTCCTTGTAGGTACAGACTGTGACAATCTAACTAAAGTGACCATTATGTGACAAAATCAAGGGCGTGCCTAGGAGAAGGGCGGTTACGGGGAGTCGTGTCACCATGGGCCGCAGTTATATGTGAGGTAGGTCATCGATCTTAAAACGCATACGATATGATGATGACGAAATGAATGACTATAAACGCTGAGATAACTTGACTTTAATAAATAAACAGTAGCCTCAACATTAATGTCCACTTATCCTCTGGCTGACAGCCAGCCATGCTCCCCTGTGTGGTGCCGGCAAAGAATAGTACAGTCAAGTGCATAAATATATTTCTTGAAATCCATTGCAATTACATGTATTTATGTAAAGATTCACGAATTATGTCACACTTTTCTCATCGTTATTGTCTTCGTTTTTGTTGTAAAAATATCTAAATAACTAAGTGAGCAATAATATGTCCCTAAAAAGGTTTGTATTGCTCGTTATAAAACAAATTGTCCTTTATAGTGTACATATTATTGATCAGTTTCCGCAGACATATTTATATCAGTTAGATTAGATGCTATAATAATAAACATTCAATGATACATACTTTTGAAACGATAGTTTAGATACATATTTATGCACTTGACTGTACCATCCCATCTCTACCCGTGGGTGTCGTAAGAGGATGGCCACCAGCGTCCTTCTGTGTATTGTGTTGGCTTTTTCTAAACTTATGGTAAATATTTGTAGTTGGATATTAGTAGTTTATGCAACTGTCATATAAAACAGGTTATTAAAACACGAGTTTGGGTATCACACGAGGCGTAGCCGAGTGTGATAATAGCATCAAACGAGTGTTTTAATACCATTTTATATGCAGTTGCGTATACTACTTTATCTTCACTCATACAATAGGTAGGTACCTACTTACTTATAAAAATTAAACAAAAGTAAGTAAACAACAAAGGCAACTTATATTATGTATACTACTTTTCTTATATAAGTATAAAGAAGCCGCCTTAATATATCCGCTAGGTCTTCTTCTTTGAAATATACAAGCAGATCATTTTCTTAACATGGTTTTCTTTTAGATTTTCATTCTTTCCCAATTCATTGTAGGTTATGTCGTAAAATGTCCTAGACTAATATGAGAGAAGATCATAAGTTATTGAGTATCATCTGGTGTGAGTGCAGTATCCTGACGGCACCACTTTATCTACTTTTTCAATAAACTTTCACATTACTTTCACGAGCACAAAATTCTTGAAAAAGTTAAATGTTTGAAAATAGCGGCAAATCTAATTATCTATTTCCAAGTCCTTTCTAATTTCAGGCTGCGCGCGCATATTTTCAGCCACAGATGAAATAATTGTAACTAAAGTAAATGTTACTCTAACTGCTCCAAAATAATAGGTTGTTTATATGGTACACTTTGTAATGTGCTACTGATATTTGACAGCTACTAAGAAAAACTGATACATTACTAACGGGCTCTCTAAAAGACCTTCTATTCAGTCTTTTTAAAAAAGTTTAGATTCAAGGAGAATTGTATCCAAGTGTTATGTAATGATTAAAAAATTAAATTACGTAACACCTTTGCAAAATTTTCCTACAAAAATCGTTACGTAATGGTAACTTTTTAATTTTTTATATATACTCTGCGTAATATACAGCCTTACGTATAAACTTTTTGAATCATATTTCAAAGTTTACGACATGAGTGTAGATAAAGTTGTTTTTAATACTAGTTAAGTGCTTGGATGTGTTGGCAGTCAATAGTATGGTTACTTAAGGTGTTTTTGTGGACAATACTACATTCCTCTTTCTCATTGGCTAGTAGCGCAGCGTCCGAGTCAAGCCAATCGGAGGTCAGCGAGCACGATGCGAAGTTAGCTACATGTGAAGTAGGCTACATGTCGATGGTACATAGGGAGAGATAATGATTGTAAAGTGAAAGGCAAGGCAATCGGTCGATAGCTCTTAGCGTGTAAGATTGTGCTTTAATGTTATACTGTGTCTCGGTAAATAATAAATATATTTAAGGAAGGTGATATGAGTTTCACTTCTCGAACTAGCCAATAATTGTATCATCTTAAATGCTGCGGTCACCAACAACAACGGTCGCCAGCCGCAACGCTAACAAGCGTGAAAACTATGGTAAATCCCTTACCTACCAATTACCACGTGTTTTTGCTGGAGTTTTTGGGGGAACTCCCTGTCCTGCAGTGGACGTTTCACGGGATGTTATGATTTTCTGGCTAGGACTGACACGTTGCTTAACTTTAATGATTGGAAAGAAGGAGTCATCACTACTCGACCACAAGCACTTCAATATACAATTATTAGACGTCATTATGCAGAAAAAAAAGGCAGCGCAAACAAAGGGGCGGACACGGGGCGGAAAGGTAAAAACACTTTACAGTTACAGGCGCTACGATGTCATTTATGGAGATGGTAAACTTTTACCTGTAAAATATCATATTTTTTATTCACCAGAAAAAAATAAGGCATGATTCTGCCCATGAAACTGAACAACTTTTCCCAAGGAACTTAGGTCGATATACGAATATCAATTTTTTACCTCCCATAGAAACAGCATCAGCTGATAGCGCATTTTTTATGGGAGGTCAAATTTGGTTTTTCGTATTTCGACCTATGCTCCTTTGGAAAAGTTGTTCAGTTTCATGGGCAGAATCATCCCTTATTTTTTTTCTGGTGAATAAAAAGTCACGCTGTATATTATATTATAACTTAACTCAAATAGGTTTAGAATAATTATATGCACTTATAATATAATGAAAAAAAATCCAGTTACGAGTACGAGAAACAATAATGATTTTCTTAGTGTTTATTTATGAGGAGGCAGTCCTCAGTTCCAAAAAGAAATTAAAAATTATTTATTCGTTTTAAGATATTATCAATCTGTAGTTCTTGAATGATGAATTAGTTGTGTATGTTTATGATACCATGAAATTTTAATAAAATAAAAATGCCTTCTCCAGATTTCGTAACCCCCACCCCCCCTACCTAAAGCACTCAAAGGTCCATTAGATTGAAGGAATTCGTTGCAAGATCTCTCTCCGAGAAATCTGCTCGTTTTATTACGAAAATACGAACCCAATTATCTCCGATTAGGAATATCTCTGTCCCGTGTGGTGCCGGCAAAGAAAAGGTAGTACCAACCCTTACACACCCGTGGGTGTCGTAAGAGGCGACTAAGGGTTATAAACTAGAGGATGGGCAGCAGCATCCTCCTTTGTTTCTTACATCTTACTTACTGCGGCCACCTACGCGGTCCATGGTGTCTGCCGTAACACTTCCAAGCGAGGTGACTATGGTAATTCCCCTCCACATTTTTCCAGCAAAAGCTAGAATTCTGGAGGGAGCTCCCTGTCCTGAAGTGGACGTTTCATGGGATGTTATGATGATGATGAGGAATATCTACCACAGTTTTGTCTTGACGACCCAAATAGTTATGCATACTGTTTGTTTTGTTCAGGGTTTTAGCGCGATACTTTACTGTTCATGGGAGTTGATGTGGTCGTCGTAACAAAATGAGTTGAAGAGAGCCTGTTCTGAAGACTTTTTGAAATTCGCCAGGATCAGCTAGTCAGCCGATCAGCTAGTCAGCCCTATTTGTATAAAAAGTAAACATTATATTTTTTGCGAATTTAAACAATCGTAGAGCAAAAATTGTTGCATTTAGCCCACAATTAAGCCGTAGAATCAGTTGTGTTTGACTAACAAATACATTTTTGTATTTTAATTATAACTTGTTTAGATTCAGTAACTAAAGAAACATTATACTTTTTCATCCTCACATAGGACTAATTAAATAATTTTACGTACATTACTTCAGAAGGACCTCATTACATGTTTGCTTTTTCTTTCGTTTATCAACTCCTACGCTTACTACTCTATTTAGCAGCCATGACACTAGAACCAGAGTAAATTTGACAGAAAGAACAACATTGTTTCACAACCTTGTTTATTTCCAGGGACTAGATAAGTACTATAAGTACAACGTTTTTTCTGACAACCTAGTTTTAACTTGGTTTTAACCGATTGCTTTTGACATGAGGATATGTGAAAACCCTTAGATTATTATAATAGTAAAAAAAAACGGTCAAGTGCGAGTCGAACTCTCACGCCGAGGGTTCCGATATACTTTTTGTTTTTTTGGAAGCACTAAAGTCCATTTTTAGGATAGCAAAACTAAGTTTGTTTGTAAAGGTTATTTGCAGATTTCTAAAAAACTGTGTAACTTAGAAAGATCGTTTTATTTTTGCTGTTATGTTTACATACGTTTCTGTCAACTGTAATTAATTCAGATTTTTCCTTTGATAAACTTCGGAGATAAGGGGGGAATGGTATTTTTTTTGACATTATTCATCATAATTTGAAAACTAAGAGACGTAAAAAAATACTGAAATATATTTTAGAATTTACAAGTAAAGCCCTTTCATATGATACCCCATTCGACCTAGTAACGACAATTTGAAATATGGCCCCCCCTATTTAGGGCCCCTTTACATTAATAATCATAATTGTTTTTAAATTCTTTCATGTACAATTAAGTTTGGCAACCATATTCTTAAATTATTCCAAATTTCAAGTCGATAGCATGAGTGGTTACTGAGATATAGAGGTGTGACAGACAGACGGACAGACAGACAGACAAAGTCGCACCATAAGGGTTCCTTTTTTTACCATTTTGGTATCGGAAACCTAAAAACCATAGTTATTTGACAGCGGGCGCAGTCTTTTCGCTTGAAAGAAAGGGATGAAGTGCGCAATCCGCAACGCATTAGATTGCGACAGATATACTGTGCGTGTTACCAAAACTAAATGACATAAGCGCCTGATATAAAATATCGAATTTTTGTAAAAACTAAGTAATGAAATAAAATTTTAGGTTAGGCATATGATAGCAACTACGAATACCATTCTGTATACTTAATTTCACTACTTTAAACACCTCAGATTCCACAAAAAGAGGAAATAATTAAAATTGAAGAGGCAACACTTGTTTTTTATTTTATCGAGCCGATTTTCACTAATCGTGTTTTGGTCTTAGCGATATTATCACTTGAATGGACAAAAAACACACACCTGAAAATCACGGCAAGATACTGAGTAAATCTATCTATACAGCGTGATTTTTATTCACCAGAAAAAAATTAAGGGACGACTCTGCCCATGAAACTGAACAACTTTTCCCAAGGAACATAGGTCGAAATACGAAAATCAATTATTGACCTCCCATAGAAACTGCGTCAGCTTTGTATGGAACTTTTTCATTCAGTCATTAATGTACGGAAGCATCTTCACTTTTTTGGCAATCGAACCCCATGATATTTGAACTCACGACTTTTGAGACGAGCTTCGTTTTCGCCACCAAGGCAAATAGTTCGCACTTCCTCGTCTGACCGTAGAGTCGTGAATGATTAGGTTTCTCTCGTTCCGATTTCAAGAAAGTGGAATTTCGCGAATGTGGGATTTCTCGAATGTGGCATTGTTCACCGGGTCTTCAGGGTTTGATCAAACTCAAAAGCCTTAAATCTGTATAACAGTATAGAAAAAAACGTTAACATCCCAAAAAATAAACAGTAACTGGCTAATTGACTCATAGTAATATATATTCAAGCCGTAAATAAGTTCCTTTAGGATCGTCGGATGCAGATTGGTAAAACTTTTACTGAACGTTTTGCATTATACTGTCCTCTTATAAAACACAAGCGCAAGCGTTTTGTTTGCGTCATACTTTGCTAATAAAATTTAATTTGGTATATTCTAATGTAGTTCAAATTATTATCATTTCTGGTCTTCTCGCTCCACTAGCGAAGGCATTTTTTCCTTATATCCTGGAAACGGACGGCGTGGCGTGACCATGCCTTGCTTTGAGCCCTATCCTTCTGTTCTCATTCTACCCTAAAAGCCCGAAAGCTCGAATAAAGGCTAAAGACTTTCTGAGGCGTTTAGTTTAGAAACTCTGAATTGTCACACAAAGCCACATGCAAGGTCAAGCGGTCATAGATTTGTTAGTTCAAATCGAAATGGTTCAATTTCATCCACAGTGACGGCAAACGCAGCAGCAGCTATCTTCTGTCGTTTCCAAATGGCATAATCAATGGTACTTGTTTTCTTCTTAACATTAACGTCAACTATCGAAACCAAACTATCGTCCGTGTGGTGCCGAATAGTACCATCCCATCTCTACCCGTGGGTGTCGTAAGAGGCGACTAAGGGCTTATGAACCGGAGAATGGGCAACAACATATTTCTGTATATACCATCTTACTTACACGTGTAGCGTGGTGACTATGGTAAATTCCCTCCAAAGTACCACGCGTTTTTGATGGAGTTCAGGAGGGAGCTCCCTGTCCTGCAGTAGACACTTCATGGGATGCTTTGATCATCATATATGATGATCAAAGCGCAGAGAATCAATATTAGCAGCTGTAGATAGGCGGACAATGAGTTCGATCAAAAACTTCGTTGCTTTCGCTTTTGACTCCGGCTATACACCCGTCAACTTATGGGTAGGTAACTCAAGTTTTGGTGAAAACTTGCCAAGAAGCGCCATTCGTGCCAAGTTAAAAGGAGACAAAATGCATACATTAGCATAACTTACAACTTTAATGTGTATTCACCTTACTCCTACAATACTTTATTTATGAACCTTCAAGATTTATATCATAAGTCTTGTCTAGCAACCAGATGGATGACCGCTAGTGGCATAACAAACTATCCATTTTTTTTGTATAAACGAAATAATTAAAATAATTAATTAATAATCGAAATATTTTTTTGGAATAATCCAACGCTTACCAACACGTTTTACAGCTATGCCAAAAGCAATCGACTATAGCTGTGAGGAAAAACAAGTTTATAAAACAATATTATTCTTTCCTTCAAATATACTCTGTTTTTAATGTCATGGCTGCATATTGTGTTTGTAACTTGGTAAGCAATGGAATAAACGAAAAAAACCGGTCAAGTGCGAGTCGAAATCGCGCGCCGAGGATTCCGATATACCTATAGTATTTTTGTAAGCAATAAAGTCCATTTTCAGGACCGCAAAACTAAATTTGTTTGTATAGGTTTTTTGCAGATTTCTGAAAAACTGTGCAACTTAGAAAGATCGTTTTATTTTCGCTGTAAAGTTTACATAAACCTCTGTCAACTGTAATTAGTATAGATTTTTCCTTACTCACACTTCGGAGATAAGGGGGGGGAATGGTATTTTGTTTGACATTTTTCATCATAACTTGAAAACTAAGAAACTTAAAAAAAAAATACAAAAATAAATTTTAAAATGTACAAATAAAGCCCTTTCATATGATACCCCACTCGACCTAGTAACGACAATTTAAAATTTGCCTTTGCCCCTTTACAATAATAATCATACTTTTTTTTTTTTTTTAATCATGTGCAATTAAGTTGGGCAACTATATTCTAAAACTATTCCTAATTTCAGGTCGATAGCATAAGTGGTTGCTGAGATATTGAGGTGTGACAGACAGACAGACAGACAGACAGAGCGGCACCATAAGGGTTCCTTTTTTTACCATTTTGGTATCGGAACCCTAAAAATGCTTTTCCCTGTTACGAAGGCCTTAGAGTCCTTAGACGATTCCATCACGATACCTAGGTATTTTAGTTTTGGTAGTGCCCGAAGGAAGCAACAAGGCACTACCTACCTACCTTCTCTCGACACATTTTGTGGTATTTTCGAAACCTCATATCTTTGAATTGAATAATGATAGAGATATAAAATTTTCAGGTTAGGATGATATTGGCAGTCTTATTAAACTCATCGAGTCTCATTTTATAATTACGATTTTACCTGAAATTCGTTCATTTCAACATTCACTTTACAAAACCTTAACTTTGGTTATTAGGTATGTATAGCTTGGCCGTTTCATGGAAATATTTCATGACAAAACATTACACACATTACAAAACATACCTAGGTAGGTACCATGTTTCTATGCCCATGTGTCTATGCGTTGGCTGAGAAACGGCTAACATACATACATAATATCACGCCTTGTTCCCGTCGGGGTAGGCAGAGACCACAGTTCTCCACCTGCTACGATCTTGACATACTTCCCTTGCTTCCTGTACTTTCATCAATCCTTTCAACGGCCAAGTCATACTTAATAACCAAAATTTAAGTTTTGTAGAGTTAAGGCTTGTAGAGTTGGGCCTTGTCTCTACATAGGATTTGATAACTTTTTAAAAGTGATGAATGAGCCAATATTGTCTTGGCAGCCACTTATACATGAAATATTTTTGGTGAGATACAATAGTATTATTATTTATTGTGTATAAATAAACAACAGAAGATCTTTAAAAAAGATTATACAAATTGCACCCGTGATGCTTTAGCACACAAAAGAGCAAAAAAAACAATATGAGCTAGCATCTGATTTGTACACTCTAAATTGAAATCTCAAATTCTAAGAAAAATAAAACAAATTATAAAAGTAATATACATTTATTAAAAAATTAAGGGCCGTGGATGAAAGATGCAAAAAGACATTCGGCAAAAACAAAGCACACGGAGGGCGGGAAGGGAAGCCATTTGATGGCTATCGTTATTTATGCTAGCTGATCAGAACCAATAATGTAAGGATATCAAAGCAACCTATTACAACTTTCTTACCACTCTAAGGTATAACATCCATTTTACCCGCCAGATTTTTGAATGAAACACGATACTCTTACAGAACATTATTGTGTGATGGTTATAAACACTCTACAAAGACTACAAAGAAGAGTTTTCTATCGAATCACACAAAGGCATGTTACTTGTTGTATGACTTTTGGGCCTGGTATAAGCATAATTGTAGAATTGATACAAAATGAAATAAAGCAATATTATAAGAATCAAAAATACACAAATTCCTATAAAGATCAAGTAAGAATCAGAACTATTGTTTCTAGTTAATGTGTCATCAATTTTTTTGCTGATCATATTAAAAAAAATAGAGTCGTTATTTGAAATGGCAACATTAGATGTTTCATGCAGCTTAGACAGTGATATATTATGCAAAATGTCTTTTATATCAAGAAGCACTTTATCATTTGGTAAATTTTCATTTTGTTTAACAATTGCTCTAGGTGCCTTAGCCAAAGAAATATTAAGTAAAATTTCTTTTATGTCTAGAAGCAGCTTTTCATTTCGAAAATGTTCAGGTTGTTCAGTTTCATGCTCTGACTTAGCTGTGGTTTTGTCTATGTTACAAGTGACTCCATCTATAGCTTCATCATCACTGCTCTCGTCTAATTTTAAAGCTGTAATTTTGAAAGATAAAGTTCTTTTCAAATGGACAAGGATATGACATGGCATTGGATTATCACCAATACTTAGACTTTTTAAATTTGTTCCCAAAAATTCTTCAGCACTAACATTGGTAATTTTATTATGATCTGCTATAAGAACAGTTAGACTACGAACTTCGTAAAATCTTTCATTTTTCAGATCACTTATTTCATTATACGACAAATCTATAGTATCTAAGTAAATAAGACCTCTGAAGATTCCGTAACTAACTGATGTCAGCATATTATGCGACAAGTTTAGAAAATATAACAATGAATTGTCTTTAAAAGCACCGGGTTGAATAAAAGTTATTTTATTATGACTCAAATCTAGTTTTCTTAAACTTTTAACGCCACTGAAAGCTGTTGAATCTAGTTTAGATATATTATTATTGCTCAGGACCAAATCATCCAAATCATTTATATTTTTCAGACCCAAAAATGACACATTCTGAATATTCAAATGAGACATCTCTAAACGTGGAACTCGTATTTCTTTTATAGAGCTAAATGTAATATTTCTTAATATGCCAGACAATGACAGTTGAACCATATGTTTAGCATTTGCCAATATTTGAATATTTAACGTTAACTCAGAATTGTAAGATATATCCAAGTACCGGACATTTACAAGGTTTTCGAACGCAGTGTCATCAATACTTTCTAGTTGGTTGCGAGACAAAATAATGTCTGTTAGACGAGGTAAGCCTTTTAAACAAGTATCCGATAAAGATGTAAGGAAATTATTGCTAAGTATCAGTTTTTCCAAATAACCCAGCTCTGTGGTATTGATGTTAAAATCAGTTAGCTGGTTAAAGGATAAATCTATAGTTTCTATAACACCTGTGTGTATAAATGAATTAAACTGTAATTCAGTAATTTCACTATGAGACAGGTTCAATTCTCTTAACTGTGTCATACCAGTAAATGAACCGTTTTCAATAGCAGTCACTAATGTTTTAGATATATCAAGACTAGGCAAACTGGTAAGACCATTAAACGTACCCTCTTCAATCGTACCAATAATTGGATTGTCTGCAATTTGAAAGTTAACCAACAGCTTTAAAGATTTAAAATAATTTGTGTCCAAGCCAGATATTTGATTGCTAGACAAACTCAAAAACTGCAAATTATTAAGACCATCCAAAAGTTCTTGTTTTATTTGCGTAAGTAAGTTATTTTGAAGTGTCAACGATGTTAGGCTTGCTAGATCATCTTTGTCAAACTCAATATTTGTTAACTGATTATTTGACAAATCTAAATTTTCTAGACTACGTAAAGAATTAAAAGACGTTTTAGATATCGTAGTTATCCTATTATTATTTAATGATAAAGATTTGAGATATTTAAGTCCATAAAAAGCATAACCCTCTACAGATTCCAACTGTTGATTGCTAAGATCTAATAATGTTATTAGTTTCATTCCTTCAAACATGCTTATCACTAGAGAACCCTCTAGTTTATTCTTTGTTATTCTAAAATTGGAAATTTGATTATCTTTAAATAGGTTCTTAGGTAATATTTTTAAATTGTTTATTGATAAATCTATATCTACCAGAAATGAAAGATTTTTAAAAGTTTCATTAGCGATATTTTCCAAAAGATTATTGCTAAGGTTTAAAATTTTAAGTGCCTTATTGTTACTAAACACATTATTTTCAATATTTTTAATCAAATTAGAATTAAAATTTAGAGTTTCCAAGTTCACAAGTTTTTCAAAATCAGCTTGATCAATTCTGTCAATTTTGTTTTCACTCAAATCTAAGTTTTTTAATTTACTGCATATGTAAAAAGATGCCCCGATTTCAGTCAATTTATTATGTTTTAAATTCAAATTTTCTAATTTTTTTAACCCTTCGAATGTTCGATTATTTACGCTATCGATAAAGTTATAAGACAAATCTAAATACTCTAATTCAGTTAAATAGGTAAATATGTAATCTTGCAATTCAACCAAAAAATTGTTGGACAGATATATTTTTTTTAGTTTTCTAAAGACGTTAAAATTATTGTCTACTTCGATAGTGTTTATAGTATTATGTGACAGATCTATTTCTGTTAATAGATCTAGTTTAGAACTAGAATGCAAACTAGCCTTAGTTAGGAGATTTTCTGAGATATTAAGTACTCTAAGGTGTGGCATATTTGGTAGCCACATATTATCGTATTCATTCTTGCTTAGATCTAGTACTGTTATAATTTGTCTACAAGTTGTTTGTTCTAAATCGGCATAGACGTTACTTAAATTTTTTAAAATGTATATAGTCTCCGCAAAGTTGTAGCCGTTGTATTGGAATAGCTGCTTAGACTGGCAATCATAGGCGTTTACTCTATTTGCGATCCAACCGACATTTACAATCACATATTCACAATACACTTTAGAAATGCATCTGGATGTGTCAAATCCTTGAGTGCATCCTTTTTGCCAGCTGCCAGGGATTAGAACAACGAACAGCAGTAAATCTGAAAAAAAAGAGCATAGTTCAGTTTGCTTGTTTATTTGCTGTATTCAATGAAGCAATTACTTCATCAAATAATATGATATTTGTCTTTTTCCACAAATAGTTAATAGTCCATAATATTTTAAGAATGTTTGAATTATCAAAGTTGACTTGTATACTGTATACACTTATCAAAGTTCACTTGTATACACCCTTATTTTTTTTTATCACCCGGATATTTTAGGACGTGGTTCTGTCCATGAAACTGAACAACTTTTCCCACGATAAAAATGGTCAAAATAAGAAAAAAATCGAATTTCCATACAAACTGCATCAGCTGACAATACATTTTGTATAGAAGAGCCAAATATTTTTTTCTTATTTCGACCCATTTTCCTTGGGAAAAGTTATTCAGTTTTATGAGCAGAACCACTTCTTAAAATATCCGGGGTGATAAACAAATGTAATGTTGTATATTATAAGCCCGTATGTAGGTATAAGATTTGTTGAAAAAGACCGGATCAGTATGAGGCTTACTATTACAGTCGGTAGGTGGGTTATTAAAAGGTTACCGCTAAATGCAGGAAATCGAGGAGGTGCCATTTGTACTTTAATGATTGTTCGATGACTGCAAGTCTATCTTTGCATTACTCGCAAGTGCGATTTGTGTTATTGTTGTGATCCGAGCTAGTTGTAACTACCTACATCAAACTGATGTTTCGTTAGTGAATTAAGATTTATTAAGCACGTTGTTTTTAATGTTTCATTATAATTGTTACGTGCTGGACAGGAAGACCTGGTTACCCATAGTACAGGGTATCCTAGTTTGGGAACCAGGCACTTTACACGTCAACAGAATAACCTACCTTTATTTTTTACGTTAGACTTAAGATTATGCGTGTAAAAAATGTTCTTGTTTCCTAAATAAAGATATTTTCATTTCATTTTCATTTCATTTCAAAACACCTCAGATTCAACAAAAAGAGGAATAAACGAAAATTGAAGAGGCAACTTTAATTTTTTATTTTGTCGAGTCGATTTCACTAATCATGTTTTGGTCTTGGTGATTCCCTCACTTGAATGGTCAAGAAACACACGCCCAAAAATCACGGTTAGATACTGTAGTGTATAGCCTTTGTCTCGAGCGTGCATACTCAGTCTGCAACCGACCGTACAGCGAGTAGGATGTGCAACGTGGTGTGTGCGTTGGCGAGCCAAATAAAGAGCTAAACAACTAACATCGGCGACGCTACAGTTGGCGACGAGGATTAAAAGTGAGTACTTGCTTAGAAAATAATAAAACAGAAAAAAAAGGAAAGGAATTACTTAATTTCACCGAATAGTTGTGAAAAAAAAATTTTGGCCTGATGTAAACAAACATAGTTATTGTCGGCCGGCTATAAATAGTACAGGTTTGAAGGGACAAAGGATGCGTGTTAGCCCATCCAGATTTTGCATTATATTTAAAGATTTCCTTGGCTGTGGTTTGAGTATTTTAACCAAAGAAATCGGAACGGATAGAAGTCAATACGTAGGTAGTTGCGTCAAGCCAATCAAAATAAGGAGGATTTAAGGATTTAAGGAAACTTGAAAATAACCTATAGGGTTCCTGTAGGTTTCGCCGAACAGTGGTTCGGTCGGTCGTTGACAACTTGTCACGGCAAGAATTATTTTTGATGAATATACCTATGAACTACCTACACAAACTTATTTACTTTACTATTAAAAGGGCTGACCCCTCATAATTGACCCACCGTGTGGCATATTACGGGGTTACCAGTACAGTAGATACTAATACTTTGATACATATTTACCATTGGTTTTGATACCACCACCCATGTAATAATATTTGGACTGCTACTTCGAATAACGTATAAAACTAGAACGCAAGGATATTACATGAGATAAAACGATACACTTCGTAGCGCAGACGCAGATAGAATGACTGAAAAAATGTTCGATGAAACTCGATTCAAAAATAAGGTTATTTTTTAGAGTATACGTCGTTGAGTTTTTAGGGCCGCTGCTAGAAAACTCCACTGAACCCAAAAAACTAACTAGCTGGATGCTAACTCAGCGCAGGTTATTTGTGCTGTTTTTACTACTATTTATAGAATAATTTACTTACCTTGGATCCAACGAACCAGCCACGAGTTAGTTTTAATGATCCTAATTATTTTATATCCCGTGTAGTGCCGGCAAGAATGGTACCAACCCATACATACTCGTGGGTGTCGTAATAGGCGACTATGGCTCATAAACGGGAGGAGGTAACTGACATGCCAATTTTTATTTATCAATAAATTTTGAATTGTATTGATGGCTTATCCTCCTGTGTGCCTTACCATATTACATACTGCGGTCACCTACAACCGGGTTCCATGGTGTTAGCCGTAGCGCTGACAGGCGAGGTTCCCCTCCTCACTTTATACAGAAAAAGTTAGAATTCTGGAGGGAACTCAGCGTCCTGTAGTCGTCGTTACTTTGGATTATGATGAAATATTATATGATATAAAATATACTCTGAATTTGTCAAATGCAATCTATTTAAGTTGCGTTAAGTGGTACTTGTGCTACATATGTACCATGTTATGAGCAGTTATGATTATACTAGGCATTAAATTGCATATTATACATATTAGCAGTTATACAATGGGCATTAAATTGCATAGTCTTTTAGTAATTTGACATATTGGCAGTTATATACCTACTGGGCATTAAATTGCATATTGTCTTTTAATATTTTGACATACAAGCAGTTAAATACTGGGCATTAAATTGCATATTATACGTATTGGCAGTTACATACTGGGCATTAAATTGCATATTACACGTATTGGAAGTTAAATACGGGGCATTAAATTGCATAATACACATATTGGCAGTTATATACTGGGCATTAAATTGCATATTACACGTATTGGAAGTTAAATACGGGGCATTAAATTGCATATTACACGTATTGGCAGTTATATACTGGGCATTAAATTGCATATTACATATATTAGCAGTTATATACTGGGCATTAAATTGCATATTACACGTATTGGAAGTTAAATACGGGGCATTAAATTGCATATTACACGTATTGGCAGTTATATACTGGGCATTAAATTGCATATTACACGTATTGGAAGTTAAATACGGGGCATTAAATTGCATATTACACATATTGGCAGTTATATACTGGGCATTAAATTGCATGTTACACGTATTGGCAGTTATATACTGGGCATTAAATTGCATATTACACGTATTGGCAGTTATATACTGGGCATTAAATTGCATATTACACATATTGGCAGTTATATACTGGGCATTAAATTGCATATTGTCTTTTAATAATTTGGCATATTGGCAGTTATATTCTGGGCATTAAATTGCATACTATCTTTAATAATTCGACATGTAAGCAGTTATATACTGGGCATTAAATTGCATATTGTCTTTTAATAATTCGATATATAAGCAGTTATATACTGGGATTTTAATTGCATATTGTGTTTTCAATAACCTGATAAACAAATTGAATATTGTCTTGTTAATGATGCGATATGTTATAAACGGTTACAAACTGGGCATTTAATTGCATATTGGCTAATAATTGTGCCAATAATGAGATACATACGAGCAGCTACATACTGGGCATTAAATTGCATATTGTCTTTTAATAATTTGACATGTAAACATTTATAAACTGGGCATTAAATTGCATATTGTCCTTTCAATAATCTGACAAACAAGCAGTTACAAACTGAGCATTAAATTGAATATTGTCTTGTTAATAATGTGATATGTTATAAGCGGTTACAAACTGGGCATTTAATTGCATATTGGCTAATAGTTTTGTCAATGTTGAGATACATACGAGCAGCTACATACTGGCCATTAAATTGCATATTGTCTTTTCAACAATTTAAAATATGAGCAGTTACTAACTGGGCATTAGATTGCATTATGTCAATTATAAAATGAGGCATAATTGGAGCAGTTGTGAATTCCAACTGAATTATTAATTGGTCGGCTCCAATGGTTGGAACGGCTTACTCCTCACCAGTAAACAAAACCATAGAATTACCATTATATGCATGTTTATGCAGGTAACATGAACAATACCTAATTATTTAACAATTCTGTAAACTGAATCAGCTTTCATTTCCTTTTGTTTAATATGTAGGCGTATGGAAAAAATATTTAATTATTAGACAAAAATGATAGTAAATCATATGTTCATATTTGTTGCATCAATAATATTATGAAACTCAAAGAATAGCCACGCATAAACAAAATATAAAGAGAATAAGGGAGTCTAGATACGATAGCACAGTGGTCTGTGCATTGGATCGTGATCGAGTGATCGTGCTGCTTCTGATGTTTGTTGTATGTAAATACAATTCATGCTTGGTCCGTTCTAAAGGTGCGGGTTTAAATCTAGCTCGCGTCTTAAAATATTTCTCATATATTTTCAGAAAGGTTATATGCGTGGGCGAATGACATGTGTTGTTTTGAGCCATGGTATTAAAGAGTGCAAGGAAAGTCCGGGTGGATAATGGATAATGATATGATACGATTCGGGAACCGATTAGTGTGAATTATAAATAACAAAATGCTTCCTTGTTTAGTTGAAAAGAAGTAACAAATGGATTTCAGATTCACACACATTGTTTGACAGTCAAGTCATCTTTATAAGGACATATGGTGACAATTTTATTTTGTCCCTAAATTCAGTTTAAACATGCTGAGTGTTTGGAAAAGGTATGATAAAAAGTACCAACCTACAGTTTGAAATTTAAATAGTTTGATACCTACCTTACAGTTTTCAATACCACTGGTGTAGTTAGGGAGCAGGTAAATTCTGGCACTTGTAGCGAGAGTACCCATTACTGTACATTTCCTACTATAATTAATACATACCCACGAAAAGTCAAATTATTCTGGAAGGGTTTATTTAATGATCATGTCCCTATTTCATTATGTTTAACATACGTGCTTTGTACAACGATGCCATAGCAAAAAAAAAAAAAAAAAACTTGTGTACATCGGCGTGTTGCTAGTATATTGTATTGAACGATTTCACTTAAATTGGAAGGACCGGTACATAGACAATATGCGTACTTAATACATCTTAAAGTTATATTGATTCTCCTCTATGGGCCAAGACAACTACAAATAATACCTACCAACCTATTTCAAGTGCCTAAATCAAGACATTGGGATCAAGGATTATTTCTTCTTCTTGTCGTGTTAATCAATAAATAAATAAAGCTCAAGAAGCAATCGATTTTAAACATATCTAAGTAAATAATTTTACAATGTTTGAAATAAATTATGTGGTTTGTCCACTTACAACGATAAAAAAAAAACTAACCTATCATTCTTAATAGGTACCTATTTAAAATTAGTGCATACTCAAATATACTTTGGTTGGTAAATAGCTTGGTTCCTGTGAAAGGCAACAGAAATTGGAATAATAATCCGGTCACCTAGTAGGATTTTTGTGGTAAATAAGCCTCGCAGGTAACTATTGAAAAGCAGTTTTAATTTAGGTTTTCTTATGTAACTTTACTGTAAAGCAACAAAATACTCCTTAAAAGCGTTGTAAAAATAAAGATACCTATGAACTTACGAAAACGTAATTAGGTATATTTGCTTAAATAAATGAATAGTTCTGTCTGAATAATGAGTCCCAATGAATTAAAAAATTTAATGGAAAAGTTGATTTGTCGACATACACGGTACAGGTAAGATAATAAAATCAACAAAGTGGACAAGCAGCAATTCCACAAGAAATTTGTGAGCAAAGGTTTTAAGAGATTAGAAAAAAAAAATAAACGTGGTATAAAAAAAGGGGTGCTGTTCTTTTGTGCAGCGGCAAATGTATAAATAATTCATTTACAAAATTGATACAACTGAAAGAAGTCTTAAAAATAAAAATAAACAATAATAATAATTCCTTAAATTTGACAATAAGGTTTGAAAATTGATCAGTAACATAAAAAATAGTTTTCGACAAACATTTCGAGTTTAATTCTGGTGAGATTCTACATTCAGATTAAAGGTACCAGTAGTTGAATTAGATTGAAAAATAACTTCATTTCATATCGCCATCTTATTAATTTATGTCAAATTGTGACGAAGCACTTTATTGCGATCAGGACAACTTTAGTTTCCTTTTTATATGGGAAAAACACCATGGTAAACAGAGATCATTCACCTGAAAGCTATCATTAGCCTATCTATATTATAAATGATTGATGTCATAATTGCCACCGTGCTAACAGAAATAATATAGTACAATAATAGTTTAAAATACTTATTCTTATCATAATAGTCTTGGAAGATGTGTTGGACGCTCGATCCAGACGTGGTGGGTTGGAGTTCAGCAGGTACGTGCAGAGTAATGAGCCGAATTGATAGATCGACTTTCCGAGGAGTTCCTGGTTTGAAACAGCCAGTTTGTATCATCACCACACATTTCGATGACATAGGTGTGCACCATATAAATATGTACTTTGAAGAGTGCGTTTTGTATGTCTGGGTATAGATCATAATTTTAATAGGTGTAATTAGAACACAAAGAATTCGTTGACCCTGCAAACCACACGAAAAAAAAAAAGAAAAGAAATTATATACCTATTATAAATAGCTGAAGAACTTGTTATTGTTCTGGATTAGTTGTAATATTTAAAACCTTCATTTAATTTGAATAGTCTTTGTATTTTTCTTTGTTTATCACCTGCAAACCTATGGGAACCAGTAGTGTGAAATAAAAATATTAAGAAAAAAGGTAGAGGAAAGACAGGTAGTGGTGTTTCTCACTCTTGCCTTCCTCTCAAGGCTTTAAAGTAACACAGGGCTTAAAAGTAAGGTCCTCCTGGAGTTTGTGGGTTGGCTGCTGTAGGCAAGCTTCATTGGTCAATAGTTGTTGTAAGTCCAGAACAAGTAGACGGGGCAGATAAGAAGAAACGTAGTACATTTGAAGAATATACAAGGAGACTGGAAAGTGTTAGACATAAAGAATAATTTGGGAAAAGATAACATTTGCAACAGTAGTGGAGAGGAGGAGTACCTAACTAAGGAAACTATGAAAAAACTATTTTGTAGAAGGTACCGCTAGAAGCGTATTATGATTTGATAATTTCCGATTCAAATATAATTTATTATTTTAATTAGGTAATTTATGAACGATATAAAAATCTAATTAAAATAGGGAAGGGATGTAGTGTATAGCCTTTGTCTCGAGCGTGCATACTCAGTCTGCAACCGACCGTACAGCGAGTAGGATGTGCAACGTGGTGTGTGCGTTGGCGAGCCAAATAAAGAGCTAAACAACTAACATCGGCGACGCTACAGATACTGAGTAAATAAATAGTTATTTGTTATGCAAGGCAGCAAAAGCGTTATTTGGCGTGAGTGCCTTGTATTGAAACCTGAGCAAGCAAAGGATTCTAGATTCGAGTGGTTCAAAAGAAGAATCCTGAGCGTAGCGAAGGTTTCAAGGCACGAAACGCAAAATAACTTTGCTGCCGAGCGAAACACAAAATTTTTCACCTCACTAAAGCGAGGAAGCAGCCAGTACCGCAGCGTGGAGGTCTGCCATACTGCATCACGTTCGAATTTCAAAAACCTTTTGCCCGCTAGCGGCCAAAAATTGCTTTTGGCCGCAGAATTTAACCGACAAAACAAATGTTTCCGAGCTTTGGAGGTGAAAAATATATTTGTCTTTAAAATACCCATAAAAAATCACATATCGTCTTAAAAATAAAGCACGTTAGATATTCGTCTTACAGCTTTGCTACTCTCTCAGATGATTTTGAATCTACTTTTGATGATGATGTGTAATGGCTGCCTAATAGCTATGCTGTAAATTAATAAGTTAGCATTACATTTATTCCGAGCATTTATTGTTGGTCTATGCCCGTGATAAGGAAAATGTCATGTTGAGGAGTGACAGGTAATAATGACCGGTGACAGAGCTAGACCGAGGTAAAACCTGGGTTTTGCTCACCCCGTGCCAGCGAAACGTCTCTGATTATATAGTTTTCGCTTTCGTATAGATCCATTCTAGGTTACAACATGTTGCATAGGTAATGAGTGTACTCACGAAGAACACCGTTCATTTTGTTCCTTATGTTAGGTCTGTACTCAATAAGAAGTATTTAGATCAGTAATTAGCACACAGCAAATCTGAAAAAAAGAAATACCATAATTCACAATGTGAAAACTCTGATGTATGGTAAGATGCAAATGAAACTGAGGCTACTTCCGTTGAAGTTACCATACTCTTCACTTAATACAAAGCCAAAAGTGCGGTAATCGCTTTTATGGTGAAAAATATAATATCAGCGTATGGGATTTTTAGGTATCTATCTGAAACCTAACGTGCGGTATATTTAATGAAAGAGCTATTAAATTTAATTCTAAAAATATATTACGTTGCCACATTGAAACCCCTTGTTAGTTTCAAATCAAATAAA
Organism: Athrips mouffetella; assembly: GCA_947532105.1. Classification (NCBI taxonomy): domain Eukaryota; kingdom Metazoa; phylum Arthropoda; class Insecta; order Lepidoptera; family Gelechiidae; genus Athrips; species Athrips mouffetella. The sequence goes on along the minus strand of OX383975.1, from coordinate 5,576,470 downwards.
TTATTTTTCAACAAAGGGCATTGATTGGTGTGGGTGGAGGTGGAGTGGGTATTTATCTACGAAGTGACTTGCCTGCATCTATCATATCTTGCTCCCCTTCGCAGTATACAGGGTTCATTGAATATTTGTTTCTTGAAGTAATCCTTCATCATAAGAAAATCCTTGTAGGTGTTGCGTACAGCCCTAATGATAAGGTGAACTATTTCAGTTCTTTTGAGTCTATACTTGAAAACTTCTGTACTACTTATGATCACCTTATCATTATGGGTGATTTCAACACCTGCATTCTGAAGGATGACTCTCGATCCCAAAAACTTCTTTCCATTACCTCTTCTCTTAATCTTAACGTTCTTCCTCTTTCTCCCACCCATCATTCTCCTAACTCAAGGCCCTCTCTCCTGGATCTAATGATAGTCTCCAACAATGATGCTGTGTCAACTCATGGTCAGATGACAGCTCCTTTTTCCTATCACGACCTTATTTTCCTCGCTTATAAAGTGCGTCCTCCCAAGAAAAAGATCAAAGTCATTTTACAGCGTAATTTTCGCAACATGAACCTGGATCGTTTGAGTGAGGATGTCAAATGCGTGGATTGGTCACCGGTATTGAAAGCTGATACAGTTGACGCAAAGGTAGCTGCGCTTACTGTAATTCTCATACAGCTTTTTGATAAACATGCACTTGGCTGACTGACGCAATAAGACGGGTGATGACTAAAAGGGACAGAGCGAAGAAGAAACATAAGAAGGATCCAACTGATAGTAATCTAGCTGCTTACAAAAAACTGCGAAACATCTGTAACAGACTGTGTAGAAATGCGAAGCGTCGTTATATACACTCATCCCTTGACAATTTAACACAAGCTCAGACATGGAAATTTCTAATGTCATTGGGTGTGGGCCAGGCCACGGATACCTCCTTAGGAACCGTGGACCTAAACACTCTTAACAAACATTTCTCGACTCCTCCCGTTGTTGTCGATGACGCCACTAAGGCCATCTGTCTTTCCTATCTTTCAAACCTTGCCCTGCCTGACTGCCCTCCATTTATTTTTCAACCCGTCACAGAGGAGGGTGTCAAAAAGAGTATCCTTTCCATCTCCACAAAGGCGGTAGGTAGTGATAACCTAAGCGTGGTCATGTTGATTCCTATTCTGAATGACATTGTCCCTATCATCTCTCACATTATCAATTTCTCTTTGAGGGTAAATGTCTTCCCAACAGACTGGAAAAAAGCTTTTGTCATACCATTGCCTAAAGTAACTAATCCTACTGCCTTTTCCCACTATCGTCCTATCTCTATCCTTCCTGTCCTCTCAAAAGTCCTGGAAAGCGTTGTTCACAAACAACTTTATTCATTCTTAATCACTAATAACCTAACATGTCCCTACCAATCCGGTTTCCGTCCTTCCCACAGTACAGTTAGTGCGTTGCTGAATATTACTGAAGACATTAGGTCTGCTATGGACAACACCAAGCTCACCATTGTCGTGCTGCTTGATTTCAGCAACGCATTCAACTCTGTGAAGTTTGAAATCCTACTTGCCATCCTTTACTCTATTAACATCTCACCCTCTGTGATCGAATGGTTTCGCTCTTACCTCCACGGTCGCCAGCAGAGCGTGAGGACCAACGATGCTTCATCGGACTGGTCTGCATTATCTGCTGGGGTACCGCAAGGTGGTGTTCTTTCGCCATTACTATTTACAATCTTTATAAATAATATTTCTCGCGTAGTCTCTTCCCCGTACCACTTGTATGCCGATGATCTACAGATATACAGGCACTTTTCACTAGATGACGCAACAGAAGCTGTCACTGTGATTAATAACGATCTTACTGCAATAAAAACATGGGCTCACACATTTGGTTTGCTTGTTAACCCTAGCAGCAGTAGGTTAAGAAGCAGACTTAATTTTGATGATCTTCCCTTTGTATGTTATGACGACGTCTGTATTCCATACACTAACAAGGCTAAAAACCTGGGTCTAATCATGGATAATACCTTGTCTTGGACTGCTCAAGTCAATGAGGTAAGCAGGCGCATTCATTATTCATACCACTCACTCAAACGACTCCAGTTCTTCCTTCCTCTCAACACGAAAATCATGCTTGCCCAATCCCTTCTTCTTCCTATTCTAGACTACGCTGATGTGTGTTATTTGGATGCGACTGAGGAGCAACTTAATAAACTTGAGCGCCTACAAAATCTCGCTATACGTTTTATATTTGGACTTCGAAAATTTGACCACGTCTCCCACTTTCGTGCTCAGTTAAAATGGCTCCCAATTCGACTTCGCCGTGATGTGCATATCCTTACTGTTCTCTACAATATCCTTAATGATCCTGCCACTCCTGAATACCTCCGCTCCCGTTTCCAACTTTTGCCTCCTGATCTCCGTTCTAGGCGTCCATGCATCACTAAGATGCTGGAATGTCCGAGAGCAAACACAAATTTCCTATTTAACTCCTTCTCTTCGCGAGCTGCTCGAATGTGGAACAAGCTTCCTAAATCAATACAAGACAGCCCTTCCGTTACTTCTTTTAAAAAAAGGCTAAAAGAGCACTACTTATCGATCTTATCTTGTTAAAATATTATTATGTATTATTCTATTATATTATAGTTTAGGTATGTAGTATTCTATTATATTATTGGTATATAAGTAATATGGTATGTAGTCAGTATAAGTAGTATATTTAACTTATGACTATGTATGTATGATTAATATGTAGTGTATATTTTCCTACTATTATTTAATCTTAATAATTGTGTACACATTCTTGTCCCCGTCTATATACTTATATTTTCTTACTTAATATTGGTTGGCTGGAAGAGATCTCTTCAAAGAGATAAGCTCGCCATTGTAAACTACATCTGTATCATTTTATAATTGTTTTGTTGTGTACAATAAAGAATACATATTGATTAAAGTTGGCGTCGTTTCCGAACTTTAGCGGCCACTTATGAATGTTGTAAATTTTGAAAGATCAGGTAACAGGGAACAATTCTTAGTATGGACACCATATGGCTAAGTAATATCGGGGCTGAGATACAGGGGTTCAAAGTTTACCAAAAACAATTTTTTTTTTACCAAAATAAGACAAGATAAGTCTTAGTAATTTATTATCATTGGTCATTTTACGATGTGATGTGAAAAATACAAAGCGCTCGTCAAGTATTGTCTGCGGATCCTACGCGATCCCCAAAATAAACCGCAAAGCTACCAACACCGCTTTTGATATTACAACTAGAGCATTTCCCGAGCTACGTAAGGCATGTTAAGTAATTTGTATTGGTCACTGATAGTATGTGTAGTCGTTAAGCTAAGTCAGTGTTCATTTGGAGGCTTGAAAACTTTAACAGCTTGGTAAACCATGAATTCAGCAAACGCCTTATCTGGTATTGGGTCTGCTTTTGCCAAAAAAGGCAAAAAAAGGACTAAAAGGCTATTTAACTAATATAAATTATATTTTTGAGACATAAGTTGCGATGGTGTGATAAATAAAACATTTATTTCTCTCGCCATCTGAATTGGTCTGGTAGCTGCCACGCTCAAAACTCTTCGAATGACACCCACTGTATAAGGCAATAATATTGTTCAAATAAGACCAAAGACCAAGATAATGACCAATAGCACTGAGCGCATTGTAGAAGTGGATGGAGATAGAATCGCATATGTCCATGAGTACATTTACCTGGGTCAAATAGTCTCGTTCCACGCACGACAAGACAAGGAAGTCGAAAGACGAACCGATAATGCCTGGAAGAGCTATTGGGCCATGAAAGACCTCATGAAGGGAAACCTTCCAATGACTCTAAAGAGGAAACTCATGGACATGTGCCTTCTTCCTATCCTTACCTACGGAGCTCAGACTTGGTCTTTGACGGACATTCAAAAAACCAAACTCAAGGTTTTCCAGCGTAATATTGAGCGTAGCATACTCGGAGTGAAGCTCACAGACCGAGTACGAAACACTACGCTACGCTCCAAAACACAAATTTTTGACGTAGTGACTAAGGCGGCCAATCTTAAGTGGAACTGGGCTGGCCACGTCACCCGAATGCGCGAATGCCGAATACAGAATGGATTCCACCTAACGCCAAGCGTCGTCGTGGTCGGCCTAGAAAAAGATGGAGGGATGAGCTCGACACTTGCGCCAATAACTGGAAGGTGTTGGCCCAGGAAAGGGAAAAGTGGAAAGGTGGGAGAGAGGCCTTTGCCCTGCAGTGGGACACAACAAGCTCCTAATAATAATAATAAATAATAAGACCTCCTGACATGGAAAGTGGCCACCTTATGAGGCGGTTCCTCCGCGTTTAGAAATAACACGTATACACCGTGACCCGAGCAGGTATTTCTGACGATGTTTTAAGTAAATACTGTTATAGGGATGTAGGTCCAATTGTGAAATTTTAACTATTTGGAACAATATTTGGAACAAAATAAATCAACTAATTTTGTACTTTTTAGGGTTCCGTACCTCAAAAGAAAAAAACGGAACCTTATAGGATCACTTTGTTGTCCGTCTGTCTGTCTGTCTGTCTGTCAAGACCCTTTATCTCACGAACGGGTAAAGGTATCAGGTTGAAATTAATACCATATATTAGGATCTATGAACCACACAAGATCTGAAAAATTCAATTTTTTACAACGACGCAATCAAAAGATATGGCAGTTGTATGTCCTCATCTCCATACATTTATGCAAAAAACCAAAACCTACAGGGTACTTCCCGTTGACCTAAAATTATTAAATTTGGCAAGAAGCTAGGTCTCACAGTACAAATAATGGGAAAAGTCTGAAATCATTAAATATTACAACTTTTCTCACAACTAATGGTAACCAATTGTGGTGGGCTCCCGTTTCAAGAACATTCATATAAGAGAGGGGTCAAGTTGGATGGACGCTGAGGTGATTTTTGTTTAAGTTCTATTTTAAAAACGGGAACACTTACAGACTTGAAAATTGATATATTTATAGTGAATAAGCTATAAAATAACAACAAATAATAAAATTTTGTCAAGCGTGTGTCGGACTCAAAAAATCTAGCACATTAACTTACTGAAATTTCAACTAAAACAATTATGATTATGTGGTGGTACGGAACCCTCTGTGCGCGAGTCCGACTCGCACTTAGCTGGTTTTTTTTTATAAACAAATCCCTAGTATAAGTAAGCAAACAATAAAACAATTGACGAACTACTTCGACACAATACGACGGCTACGTCACATACACTAGGGTTTGTTTTCCTGGAGATTTTTCAATAAAAATAAGGAATGTCTCGAAAAGTAAGCGTTTTTGAACTATACGTTATAGCACTTTGGTTTTAGATATTTTGTTACTTTGGAGAAAAACAATCTTTTTTATTGACTCAATAGTGATCTCAAAAATACATTTAAATTTTAGGTTTTTTTATTAGGTTAAACTTTTTACATTATGAAAAACACCCAGTAATTTTATGACACTAATCGAAAGTGTCAATGAAAAGGATTGCTTTCCCCAAAGTTACTAAGTATTTAAATACCCAGGAAGTCTATGATAATTAGACAATTTTAAAATACAAAAAAGAACACTCTGTACTATTCGAAGGGGTCATTTTTCAAAAGTAACTATTTAAATCAATGTAAGTCTATAATTATAAGACAATTGTAAAATGTTAAGTAGGTATATACCGTACATTTTTACGACACTTGTAGAAGACGTAAATGAAACGGATTGATTGCTCCAAATAAACAATGTATTTTGAATTGTAGGTTGTATAATATATAAGACAAAGTAAAAAAAATCGTCATAAATGTCAACTAATCTGGCCCTAGCTTCGCCTAGACCTCTTGAGATCTTAAACTTTAAGGAATTAATAGAATTAGCCATTTCTATGCGGAAGTTCATTTTAACCAATTCTTTAAAGTCAAGGTCAAGGTTAGGATGTCTTACTCTAATAATATTATTACCTTATACAGTGGGTGTCGTTCGTTCAGTTTCGGGCATGTCAGCAACCGGATCATATTGTAAAGATTAACTTACACTTATGATATTAATTGAGCAGCCTTGTATGTGGAAAACTACAGTCAGAAAAAGTTATAAGTATGTTAGGAGAAAATGGAACAGCTTACGTATTTTATCTCAGACTGGCACGAGTTTAACTAGAACTAGTGTCTCTACGTGCAACCCTCGTAAGAAAAATAGCGTCAATTACGGCATATTGGTGAAGCCCGGCCTTGGAAAAATTGATCACCCTTCCAAACACTGAAAACAAAGCAGAAAACGAAACATGTGACTAACCTTGATTGTTCTTTGATAAACAGCTATTTTTTTTTTTTTTTTTTCATTTATTTAGGTCAACAAACAGTTTCACAATAAGTTATTACTTATAAAGTAGACATAAAAAAAAACAAATAATCGTGAAACCCACAACATTGACCCCATGTTACTAATAAGAAAAACTTTTTTTTTTTTAACTATGCCAAACAGGTAATGTTTGTTTCTGACAACAATAAAAATGAAAAGTTACTTATTACAATTACAATAAAATATGTTGTTAACAACACAACGTTGCCTTAGTCTCTACCATGCACCACTTGCAGAAGTGATTTTATAAAAGTACTGACACGCACATTCATAATATCTATAGCGTTAAAATGTATATTGTAATTTTCTACAATACGGTTCATCGGGGAACGTTTACCGGCATTAGTACGACATGGAGCAGTGGCAAAAAGCCGATGTATTCTTCGGCAGTGCCCCCTAAGCGGAATTCGATAGCTCAATTTATTGTTGAGCGGAATACAGTCATACTTATTATGACATATATCATAAAGTAACATTGCTTGAAGCTGTAAACGTCTAGATTTAAGCTTTAACAAATTGAATTTATCCAAAAGATTCGCATAAGATAAGCGACTACGATGACATTTGTAGTACATAGTCCGTAGGTATTTCTTTTGCACCGACTCGATAGCATCAGCATATTTATTATACAGAGGATCCCATACTGACACAGCATACTCAAGTTGTGACCTAACAAGACACTTATAAATATAGAGGAAAGTGGCGGGGCGGGTAAATTTCGAACAGGACCGCATGACAAAACCATACATTCTGTAAGCACGGTTAATAATGCTATCTACATGCAGATCCAGGTGCAACTTTGAGTCTAGGATTACTCCGAGATCTCTAATGGAGTGAACATTTTCAATATGAATGTCATTAATTTTGTAACGATGCCTACTAATATTGATTTTCTTTGTAAAGGAAATAGATTTGCATTTATTTAAACTTAATTTTAGTTTATTTTTAACGCAGTATAAAGAAAATCTATCCAAATCTTCTTGTATTTTAATATGGTCAGTAGCATTGTCAATGGTGTGATAGATTTTAAGGTCGTCTGCATACAATAAAATATTAGAAAATTTAAAACAATCATGTACGTCGTTAATAAATAATATAAAGAGTAAGGGTCCCAAAATTGACCCTTGGGGCACTCCAGACGTTACGGGCACGAATACAGACTCATACCCATGGATAACAACCTTTTGCGTTCGATTGCTTATATAAGATTTAAACCAACGCCACAGATTTCCCCTAATCCCATTAAAAGCTAACTTTTCTAAAAGTATCTTATGATCCACCCTGTCAAATGCTTTTCGAAAGTCTGTGTATATAGCATCTGTTTGCTTATTAGCGTCTAACCCTTCAAAAAGATATGTCATGTAAATTAACAAGTTTGTAGTAGTTGATCGCCGTTGAACAAATCCGTGCTGCTGTTCTATAATACTAGTGTGCAATGACGGATAAATATTTTTATGAACAAGTCTTTCGAAAAGCTTTGACAGGGTAGATAAGATGGAAATGGGACGGTAATTTTCAACGTCATTTTTGGGGCCGCTCTTGTGCACCGGTACGATACGGGCAGTTTTCCATATAGTAGGGAAAACTCCTTCACGTAAGCATTTATTGAATAAATACTGTAGGGGCTCGCAGAGGGAATCAGCCGCATGCTTGAAGAACCCAGGTTGAATGTTATCAATACCTGGACCTTTAGACATATCTAAGGTTCGCAACTCTTTAAGAATATCTTCTTTATTTATGTGTATATCACTCAAGTTAAGATTGGAAGTATGATTAATATCTGGGATATTACTAATATCGAAATCATCACAGACATCTGATGGCTCAAACACTGAACTAAAAAATTCAGAGAACAGATTGCATACTCCCTCCGGTGTGTCTGCTTTCAGGTTACCATAATACATGGTCTCTGGTATATCTGAAGAGGTTTTTTGATTATTTATATAGGTCCAAAAGTGCTTAATGTTATTAAGTATACTATCTTCAACAGAGACCATATATTTTTGGTAGCATTTATGGGATTCCTTTTTAAATCTGTCTCTGTACATAGAGAAAACATTCTCATCACAATTACTGCCATAAATCTTCCATTTAACCCACGCTTGGTTTTTATTTTTAAAAATATGAACAAGTGCAGTTGAGAACCACACGGGATACCGAGAGTTCTTTACAGTTTTGGTTGGAACATTCATCTTAATAGTGTAGTAAATTTTTTCATAAAAGTACGCTACTGCTGACTCCGCGTTTTTATTTCGAAACAGCTCATCCCAATCAATTTCAGATAAATCACTATTAATTTTCTGATAGTCTGCTGCGTTAAAGTTATACACAAACCGCGGCTTTGTGTGCATATGTGTAATGTTTATACAAAAAGGAACAATTACGTAATAGGCGGGGTGATAAGAGTCTAGTGGAACAAGGGTCACAGGTGACAAATAAGACTTACAATCATCTATATTACAAATAAATAAATCAAGTATTCTACCTAGGTGGTTTCTATGCCTGTTTATTTGATATCCACCTACTAAAGACATAAAATTAATCAAACTTAGATTTGACTGACTGTAATTGGAAAGAATGACAGGTTTTAAGTAAGAATTGCAGTCTTTAAATTCTAGAGACGGCAGGTTAAAGTCTCCTACAACTATAAAATGATTTACGTCAGGCGACTGTATAATAGGTGCTATATAATCTAAGTAAGATGAATAAATGTCCGAATTAAGATTTGGCGGGATATAAACAGCGCTAATAACGCAACAGTAATTGCGCGCACGCAGTTCCAGTATAATAAATTCAATTAGAGGCGAGGGAGGCTGCGGAGGAGAGGGCGGGCAGGTGCGCAATGTGACGGCCAGTTCGCGACGGGCCGCCACTAGCACGCCGCCGCCGTCCCGTCGCCCGCTGCCGGCCAGGTCCCTATCGCAGCGAAATACTCGGTACCTAGAGTCGATATACTCATTATCCATTATATTACTTTGTAACCAAGTTTCACTTAAGATAATGAGGTCATAATTATGCTGCAAAATGTTCATGTAAATTGTATGCAATTTTGTTCTTAAGCCCCGACAATTCTGGTAGTATACAGATAACACGCCCTTATCCACGATATGAGTGCATATGTAAACAAATATTACTATTAAAACGGTGAGTATGCTGTCTAAGTAAAAATAATAGGTGCAAGCGTCCTTTTAACGCCGCGAGTAGGTAGGTGCAAAAGAAACAAAACAAAATTGCGCGCTCAGGAGGCTTGCCGTATGACGCGTGTACGCAATCAGTGACGCTTACCCTCAACATCAGGTACGAGTATGATAATAAAAATAACCGCAGTATAGTTATATTTATGGAATGTACGTGTCGTTTAGAGACTAAGTATGTGTACGTATTTAAGGAACATAAGTACAATGCTACGAGATAATATATGAAATGCATCCTAATAGATAAAAGTTTACTTAATTTTAGAAATATCTTGTGATGATCGAATCGCAATAACAGCTGACGTCTTGGTTTTGCGTGCCAGAATAATTCCGTGCTTAACCCAAACGAACTTAAATTCACGTTTCGCCGCGGCTTCACGACATTGACGAAATAATTGCTTATTAGCAAGCGTCAGGTGCTCATTGCAGTAGATGACTTGGGCTGTTCCCGATATTGCAAGGTCTGCTGACGTCACTCCCTTTTTGGCACGATAAGCGGCGATGAAGTTGTCGCGGAGGATTCTAGTCGTGAGTTTTAGTATGATATTTTTTGGCCGAGACTTTTCTTGAGTAGCTTGCGGCACTCGGTGAACGGATACAATATCTGCGCGGTTTATGGGGCAATTTATTACGCGGCCAAGAGTTTCCATGAGTGTCACTAGGTTTTCCGCTTTTCTTTCTGGAACGTTTGACACTTCTACATTGCATTGTCTAGCCTGCTGCTCAAGAGATGCAATTTTGCCTTCAAGAGCATTTATCTGGGAGGGTAGATCGTTGGCCTGTGAGGCATTACTCTCCAGTGACGCGACTCGTTTTTCGAATGAATCCTGCTGACCCGACATGAAATTCAGGGATTGTTCCATGTCCTGTATTTTTGTATTGGTGTCCTGTAGGGATTTATTAATTTTAACGTTGTCGTCTTTGAGAGTTTGGATAGTGCAGTTAATATCCTTAAGAGCAGTGTATATTTTGGTCGTTTCGCTAGAAAGTGCGGCAGTGACAGCGTTCATAACGCTATTTCGAATGCATTCTTCTAGTTTTTCATTCCACAGAGGCAAATTCTGGGTAAAACTTACATCTGGGGATTCCTTACAGACTTTCAAGGCTGGTTGTCTACGTGGTTGATCGTTGACATTCCTCTGCGCATCATGATGTAAATCAGTATCCACAGATTCTGTGGAAGTTGATAAAAAATCATCTTGTTTTGTAGAAGTGTCTTGCGGCGGTGTTCGCATCATGGTAGACAGATTTAATTATACGCAACTTAGGTACGCAGATATCTATTGTTGCTGATTCGATGACGTTACGCACACGCAGCAACGAGTTCTTCGGGGTGAAGGGAGATGAAAAATAACACACTGTCTCTTATCGCGTAGGAGGTGAAGACGGTCGCCCCGCAGAGAATGAAGGTGCGCGCGTGTACGAACAGGAGAGAACTGACTTGTCTATTCACCTATCTCACTCTGCACACGTTTAATTCCACAATCGATGCACTCGAATATAACACTACTTGTAAGTAATTATGATCTAATTATTGTTGTCAATAAGCTCAACGAAATATTATAGGAGCTACAACACCACCACCTCAGGCAAGGTTTAAACGATGAATGATGCTATGTCAGTAGTCAGTCCCCTGCACCCCTACCGTGAACATCTCTAACGTGTACTGTGTGTAATGCTGACTAAAACGAAGGATGTTTTGTTCAAAAAGCAAAAACGGGAACTTACTACGAGCGTTACTTTACTAGTAAATAAAGTGAATGCTTTGCAAACCAAATGCACTAATCATGAAGCAAACTCTTACGATTGACTAAATAAAGGCTCTTTCCCCTCACCCCGCAGCCACATCAACAGGCAATCCACTTCCACTAATCCCCGATACAATTTTGAAATTATTAAATTGTTAGTTTTTGCGTTTGTTCTCGTTATATTATTTTATTCAAGTTTCACTTAATGCAATATAATAACCGTTATTTTATACCATTTGTTGCATAAAAAGTGTTGGTTTTTCACATTATCACATTTTTCAATCTTAAAACTCAACAGATATTTTTTAAAGTTACTAATTTTGGGATCGTTATACTTATTTTTCTGCATAAACAACAAAAATTAAACAGAAACAGCAATATACAAAATTAAAAAGACTTCCGCTATCTTGTTTTTCATTATCATTATTATTTCGTACTTCGGAGTTTGGGTAATAAGATTGACCAAGGTTTTGCTACACTTCCGTTTTATTGGTTCTTTTCTACCTCTTCCGTTTTGGCAGGGCCGTTAAACAATTTTGACTAGGACCTGATATTCCATTTGTTTAGTAACCTTCCAAACATTATTAACCTTATCTTCTGTTCTCCTGGTAGAAAAAAATAATTATATAGTAAATTTTCAGCACAACTTAATACCCTGTATCTCAGCCCATATTAGGTACGGCAAAACTTTTTCCACGGTTATGTTTATTTAGGGTAGTGCTATCAAATTATAAAAGAATCATTTGTGGCCGCTGAGAAAAAAAAAAAACCGGTCAAGTGCGAGTCGGACTCGCGCGCCGAGGGTTCCGATATACCTATAGTATTTTTGGAAGCAATAAAGTCCATTTTCAGGACCGCAAAACTAAATTTGTTTGTAAAGGTTTTTTGCAGATTTCTGAAAAACTGTGCAACTTAGAAAGATCGTTTTATTTTTGCTGTAAAGTTTACATAAACCTCTGTCAACTGTAATTATATCAGATTTTCCCTTACTCAAACTTCGGAGATAAGGGGGGGGGAATGGTATTTTTTTTGACATTTTTCATCATAACTTGAAAACTAAGAAACTTAAAAAAATACAAAAATATATTTTAAAATGTACAAGTAAAGCCCTTTCATATGATACCCCACTCGACCTAGTAGCGACAATTTGAAATTTGGCCCCCCCTATTTTGGCCCCCTTTACATTAATAATCATACTTTTTTCAAAAAATTTTCATGTGCAATTAAGTTGGGCAACTATATTCTAAAACTATTCCAAATTTCAGCTCGATAGCGTAAGTGGTTGCTGAGATATAGAGGTGTGACAGACAGACGGACAGACAGACAGACAGACAGACAGAGCGGCACCATAAGGGTTCCTTTTTTTACCATTTTGGTATCGGAACCCTAAAAACGCCAAGGACCCATACAAATCTAATCAATGCCCTTTGCTCATAAAACAGCGCGCATAAACACGCGTGTTTTTTTTAGTTTATTACCGCACTAGTGTTTTATTTTTGTTCTTTTTGGGGTTCCGCACCCAAAGGGTAAAAAACGGGACCCTATTGATATGCCTCCGATGTCCGTTTGTCTGTCTGTCTGTCAGCGGGCTGTATCTCATGAACCGTAATAGGTAGAAATTTGAAATTTTCACAAATTGTGTAAATCTGTTGCTTCTATAACAACAAATACTAAAAAAAGTTTGACCTACCCCATCGAGTGGGGTATCGTTGTTTAGAGCTCGTTGAGTAGATGAATACTGTATTTTTTTTTATACGAGTATTTAAAAACAAAGGAAAAGGATGCCATCAAAGTCAGCTGTTTTTACAAAATTTTGTTTGAGCTGTATCTCATGAACCATAATAGCTAGACAGTTAAAATTTTCACAGATTATGTATTTATGTTGCCGTTATAACAACAAATACTAAAAAAAACCGGCCAAGTGCGAGTCGGACTCGCGCACTGAGGGTTCCGTACCACCACATAATCATAATTGTATTAGTTGAAATTTCAGTAAGTTAATGTGCTAGATGTTTTGAGTCCGACACGCGCTTGACCAAATTTTATTATTTGTTGTTATTTTATAGCTTATGCATTTTCAAGCATTTTCAAGTTTGTAAGTGTTCCCGTTTTTTTAAATAGAACTAAAACAAAAATCACCTCAGCGACCATCCAACTTGACCCCTCTCTTATATGAATGTACTTGAAACGGGAGCTCACCACAATGGTTACCATTAGATGTGAGAAAAGTTGTAATATTTAATGATTTCAGACTTTTCCCATTATTTGTACTGTGAGACCTAGCTTCTTGCCAAATTTCATAATTTTAGGTCAACGGGAAGTACCCTGTAGGTTTTGCATTTTTGAATAAATGTATGGAGATGAGGACATAAAATGCCATATCTTTTGATTGCGTCGTTGTAAAAAATTGAAATTTTCAGATCTTGTGTGGTTCATGGATCCTAATATATGGTATTAATTTTAACCTGATACCATTTTTTTTTGTATGTACCTCTTGGGTCCTCCACCACAGGGTGGAGACTGTCATTCAGTACACGGATTCTTAAATTTTTTTTTTTATACCTTTACCCGTTCGTGAGATAAAGGGTCTTGACAGACAGACAGACAGACAGACGGACAACAAAGTGATCCTATAAGGGTTCCGTTTTTTGATTTTGGGGTACGGAACCCTAAAATAAAAAGTTATTATTAAGGGGGCTCTCATACCAAAGACCTGTTTTTATAGGCGATTTTTGTTTTAGCTCTACCTAAAAAACGGGAACACTTAAAAACGTGAAAATTGGTATGTTTATAGTGCACAAGCCATAAAATATCAACAAATAATAATATCTGGTCAAGCACGTGTCGGTCTCAAAAAACATAGCACAGTCATTTACTGAAATTTCAACTCCTACAACTATGATTATGTGGTGGTACGGAGGTCTGACTCGCACTTGGCCGGTTTTTTTATCTCGGCCAGGAGCATGAGATTTTATGCTAATAACGTTAGTACAATTTTCAAGAATTATAGGTGAATTCGAGAAAATATTATAATTGAATGTTCATTTTAAGAAATTATTTATATTAATTAACTAATTAACAATACATTTGTCATTTACGTAACAAGACATTCAATTTTTGAAAATTTATTTCAAGGTTAATGGAATTGGCTGTTTGGAATGTTTAGTCTATACCTCTCAAATAAGCGTATAATCTGTGCCCGCTGAAAAAGAAATAATGCGCGCCATTTTACAAATATTTGTTGGTGTTTATCATTGTAATTATTTCTAGAAGTGTCGTTTTCTATAAATGAAAAGCTGTCCCTGGACCGTCTTAAATACTCATACACGAAATTCAATTTTGAAAGTCATAAAAATCAAAGGTAAACACCAAAAATTTTGCAGCCTACAAAATGTTCTGGTGGACGTGCGGTGGACATAAGGTTAGCAATGTTAAGTATTTTTACTCGTTAATGTGTTGAAAAACGTCGTAAGACGCACGTGCGCATTGTCATTACACTCTCGGCTCCATTACGCCCTCGCCTGCGGCTCGGGCTGCAATTTCGGAGTCTCTTGTGTAATGAGCAAAACAGCAGACTAGCATCTTAATGTACTAATAAAATATACCAAGTTTCAACTTCTCCAGTTAGTTAGTCAGTTTCATGAACTGAATCCATAGTGTCAGATTTCGGGAGATGTCCTTTAAAATTGATTTAATATTAAATATTGTCTCTATGTCTTGACCTCAATCTAGCCCTGAGCAGAAAGATCAGGTCGATGATAGAACTAGCATACCCAGGGAAAACATTCATTAGCGACTTGAATGAGCTTGCAATTGAGTAGGCTTTTGTCTTTCATAGATGAGGTCGACAAACGGAGATTGAGGTCCACCTCAAACTCTTTTGTGATGGACCGAAGATCTGGTCAAGGTCTCAGTAAGTACAGGCAGCGAAGGGCCGACTCTAGAGGTGGCCTATATCCAGCAGTATACGTATTTAGGCTGAGATGATAATGATGAGTCCTAACATCGTTTACCTCTTTATAACAGCTGATTGTATAAATATGTTCAGTTCATTTTATCTTACACTCTAAATTAAGAAGGAAGGCGTTCACTGTTGGACATAGGCCTCCCCTAAAGAATCTCCATGACGATCGGTCCTGCTCTGCTACTATCCAGCGGCTTACCTTGACTAGATCATCGGTCCACCGTCTTCCGGTACGTAGTCGCTACTCTAAACCTTTGCGCCCCATTGGCCATCAATTCGTCTTGCCCACTGTCACTTTAGTGTTCAACCTTACAATTATTTAAACTTTATGAAACGCACAGGAATTTGTATAACACTTTCGAGAAAAATTTTACTAAGTCATCAAAAAACACACGAAGTCTTCTTGCCTCCGGTACCATTATAATTAATTACAAACAAAGAATGCAAAATAAAGGGCCATATCGAAAGAGATATTTTATCGAAATAGTCTATTTTCAATATCGCATGTCGCAGATAAAAGTGGCTATCTACCGATATTCTAACTCACTGTCTCAGATTTGCTTTTCCAGTATCTATTTACACGTGTTAAGTTAAAATCGTATACTATGATCATTATTTATTGGCTAGTTAAATCATACTTTAAGGTCGCGGGTTCGATTTGCTTGGTTTTGGGTTCCCAAAACAAATTTGTGTGATGAACATAAATTATTGTTTCTTTGCATTTTTGTTTGTTAATACATTTACGCACATTATCAAAAAATATTTCCTTATCTGGGAATTGTGTTATTTATATTATCTCATACATACTGGACTAGATTAGGTATTGTATTAAAAATATTCTATATGTAAAACTATCATCTGTAATATTTATGGTCTTTTCAGACCAATACGACCCTGCTGAATTCATATAATACGCTTGTTACATAAATAACATAATAACAATATTCAAGATGGCGGCCAAAAACTGTAAATCGACTTATTTTTGGCCTCTTGAGACTTGTTTACGAAATTCGAAAAAGAGATTATATGTATTTGAAGGCACAAAATACACACCGATACAAAAAAATAACATTTGTCTATGCCATCCGTATGTAAGCCTGTCTGACTGTCCTGATGTTCAGCCTTAAAATGGCTGTATCTTTCGATCCTTAATAAATAGACTTTAGAAATTTTCAAAGAATATGGGGTAATGTAGTGGACATACTAATAAATAATAATAAATAGTAAAAAGGAATGGTGACTCATTCAAAAAACGATTTATTTTACGTTTTTTTGTTTTAAGTCTATTGTAAAAACGGCGATACGTGCAAGCGTCATACTGAAGGGGACAAGAATAAGAAATTGGCCAAGTGTGAATCGGAATCATGTTATGCCTATAATGCGTTGGCTTGTACGTACGCACATGTACCGGTGGGTATATTAAATTCGCCATCATACTAATATAGTAAGGAGGTAAGACATGATTGATTGATTGACCGATTGATTGATTGAATGACACATAAACGCACAGCCGAAAACGGTTCAAATCCTGGTGGGGACAATGTCCAACAAAAATGCTTTTGTGAAACTGTCCCCAGTTTATTTAGGACATTGCAGATTGAATCACCTGACTGCCCGAAAAGTAAGACGTTCCTGTGCTTTGGAAGACACGTCTTGGCTCCTACCTACAGTAATACGAGCCTTCAGAGGCTTACTCTGAAACCAAGGTTTGTGAAGTCGGTCGTTGACCTCAAAATCCACACGATAGGTATGATCCGTGGTACTACTATGGTACTACAACGCAGATAAAGAGGACACTTAACAGATTCATAAACGACTGGTTGGCCGCGATGCAAATTGGAACGTTTTCCGCAGTAAGCGCTCAAAGTGACCAGTCCGACCGGTTAAAATACCTCATGGAAAAGCAGAATAAAAGTAGTCTGTGGGGCTTCTGGCTACTTAGTTTTAAGCTTAAAAAACTTTGTCGGCCTACTTCAAACCTGGAAGGTTCTCGTGTCCGAACACTTTTATGGTGCAGTAAAAATGGTACATTTTACCTCGTCGAAAAGCAGAATGGTGAATACGCCAAATTATAGCTAAATTAAAGTTAAAAACATTTGCCTTGGTCGGCATGACCTCACCTTGGTAGTTTTTTTAGTCCGACCACTTTTGTCTGCGCCGGGGGGCCAAAACGAAAATCGCGTATATAAAAAAAACGCACTTTGCTGAGACAGAGGACCTATAGTAGCTTCAAAAACATCTGGTCGGCCGCGGCGCAACTTAGCAGGTTTTCCGCAGTAAGCGCATAAAGTGACCCGTCCGACTGGTTAAAATACCTCATCGAAAAGCAGAATAAAACTAGTCTATAGGGCTTCAAGGTTAAAAACTTTGTCGGCCTACTTAAAACCTGGCAGGTTCTCGTGTCCGACCACTTATATAGTGCAGTAAAAATGGTACATTTTACCTCATCGAAAATAAAAATGGTAAATACGCCAAATTATAGCTAAATTAAAGTCAAAAACATTTGCCTTGGTTGGCCTGACCTCGCCTCGGCAGTTTTTCCAGTCCGACCACTTTTGTCTGCATCCAGAAGCCAAAAAAATTGCATAAATACAAAAAAGAAATACAAACGCACTTTGTAAAGTCGTAGGATAGTACAAAATACTAAAATAAGAAGTACCCATGTTTAATTTTCATTTATTTATTACACAGATAATTTACAAAAATGTCTATTGATTAACATTAAACAACATTAAACACTAAATTAAATAAAGTTTACAAAGCCGAATTTTCAATGGAATCAGTCAAAAGCCTAGTACTTGTTGTATAACAACTTGGTACAATCATACCAGAATTTCTGTATTTGAATAAAATAAAAACAAAACATGCAAACATCGTTACAAGCATTAAAAAAACACAAACCGCAATAAAGATCAAAGACTTAGAATCAGAACCAGAACTACTAGGTAACGTTTCATGATGAGATATTACAGTAGATTTCGCACTTCCATTGGAAGTTAACATGGTTAGTTTACCTGATATTTTATCATCTACTTCATTTAGAATGTTTTGTTTTTCAACAGCCACAGAAGCTTCAATTTCATCTTCTAAATCGCTTTTAATTTTGTTGATGTATAAAAAGAAGTTATCAGTCGTATCATTCTCTTTAGCTATTGGGGGAACAGGGATGGGTTCCTTCTTTGAAATCGTATTAGCCGCTGTTAAAACTTTCAACATTCTGTCTAATAATGCATTCGTGTTTGTATTGATAGACGATATTTTCTGTAAAAGCAAACTGGTGTTGGATAATTGCAACTCAAGGTTACTTTTACCGTCATCTATTTTTTGACTGATAGTATTTAAAATAATTGAATCGTTATTTGCTACACTAACAACAGATGTTTTGGGTGACTCAGACAATGATATATTATGCAAAATTTCTCTAATATCAAGAAGAAGTTTTTCGTTTGGCAAATGGTCATAAGGTACAGTATCATATTTAGACTTAGCTACGGATCTATCCATATTACAAGTGACTCCATCGACATTCTCAGCATCACTGCTCTCTTCTAAACTTATAGCTGTTATTTCAAAAGTCACATCTTTTTTCAAATTAACGAGGATATGACATGGAATTGGATTATTGCCTATACTAAGACTTTTTAAATTTGTACCTAAAAACTCATCTGCTTTAATGTTTTGTATTTTATTATTTTATTTAATTTAATTTATTTAATTTAATTTAATTACAACGGGCTGGCCTATTACAGTAATTAATAACAAAATATGTAACACATAATGTCAAATCTTATAAAAACAAGTGAATAAAATAAAAAAGTCAATAAAGTCAATAAATACAACTAGACTTGTTCACAACATTATTACACGTACAAAAGTCTGAAAGGATTTTCAGAAGTTGACTCCATGAATCCGTGAAAATATCAGAGTTCAAAGAGTAGTTGAGAACTGAGTTTAGGCCACTGATCATTCGGCAGAGAGGGGACTGGGCATATGAAACAGTCCTACAACATGGAGCTGCGAGGAGACGTCTTTGCCGAGTGGATCGCGTTCTAGAGATATATTTATCAGGGACATGCAGTCGACATAATTGTGAATGCAGCTCGGTGCAATCTATTTCTCCACGCAATACCTTCAATGCAACAGTTAGTTCGTCCTTAATACGCCTTGATTCCAAAGAATACAATCCCAATGCACCAAGTAAAAAGATTGTAGGATAAAGCAAAGGATAATATCCATAAACCCGTTTATATAAATATCTTAGGAAAGCTTTCTGTACTTTTTCGACCATAGTAATGTATGTG
This sequence comes from Athrips mouffetella, assembly GCA_947532105.1. Classification (NCBI taxonomy): domain Eukaryota; kingdom Metazoa; phylum Arthropoda; class Insecta; order Lepidoptera; family Gelechiidae; genus Athrips; species Athrips mouffetella. Next base: position 5,556,913 of record OX383975.1, on the reverse strand, counting down.
GCTTCGTGTGGATTCCATATACAGGCACTGCTTTCCAATTTGCTTCTCACGAGACTGCTGTACAAAAGTTTCATAACGTGTGGATCGTGGAGATCTCTCATGTTTCGAAGCACAAAACCAAGGCGTCTAAAGGATTCGGTCGTAAGAGTCGTGATATGTTGATCAAATGTGAGATTCTTATCAAAAGTTACCCCTAGATCTTTCACGACCGAACTTCTAGATAACAAATGTCCTTCTAATTCATACGGGTAGCATAAGTGTTGCTTTTTGCGTCCGAAGGACATACTATGGCATTTACTCGGGTTTATGTCCATTTTGTTTTGTTTACACCACTTTAAAATAGCATACGTATCCTTTTGCAAAAGTTCACAGTCACTCTCACTGTTAACTTCCATATATATTTTTAAGTCATCTGCATATAGAAGACATTTTGCGAACTTTATGACACTGACTAGATCATTCACCATCAGCAAAAACAATAAAGGGCCCAAAACAGATCCCTGGGTGACGCCAGATCTGGTAAAGTACGGCTGTGAGGTATAACAACCATATTTGACAAATTGCATTCTGTCCCGCAAATAGTCCGCGAACAAGCGTAGATGTGTCGGGCCAAATCCGAAGCTTTGCAACTTAGATAAAAGTAAGTCATTATCGACCCGGTCAAATGCCTTGCGAAAATCAAAATATAAAACATCCACTTGCCCTCCATGATCCAAGCTGCCGGATATATAATTTACTAATATTAATAAGTTTGTGTCCACCGATCGACCAGGCCTAAAGCCATGCTGTTCCTCACATAGATGAAACTTAACTTGGGGGTAGATCACGCCATGCATAAGCTTTTCAAATACCTTAGCAGGCGAAGAGAGCACAGCAATAGGGCGATGTTCGTCTACAGGTGAGTGTATGCCACACTTAGGAATAGGAGTCACTCTGGTATGTTTCCAGTAATCTGGATAGACACCTGTTTTATGTATCACATTTATGATGTGGGTGATTGGCTTAGCTAATATTTCTCGGCAGTCCCTTAAAATAAATGAGGGTAGATTATCTGGACCTGGAGAACAATTTGATTTCAATTTTGATATGCAGCGATTAACGTCAGTTTCAGTAAAGTCAGGTATACTTAAATAACTACTCGTCAATGACTCTTGAGGAGCATTGACGAAGACGTCAAGTCTAGGAATAGAAGGTAAATATACTCCAGAGAAGTAATCTGCAAATGCAGTAGCAGCTTCCACTCCTGAAAATTCCTTGCCTTTATAAGTGACAGTGGTTTCAAATCCACCGGGAGCCCGAAGACTTGCCATATGTTGCCAAAAATCTCGTGGATTTGTTTTAAGCTTGGCTTCTAATCGACTTATAAAGCAATCATAAGCAGCAGGAATACGTGCTTTAAGATCTTCTCGTATATATGAGAAGTTAGAGTAAGTCGTTGGACAATTGGTAATCTTCCAGAGGCGATGTAGGGCTGTTTTTCGTTCGATATCGCAGATAATATCAGGAGAAAACCAGGTAGGATATCGTTTTTTCCTTTTATTTGTGTTTCTTGTCTTTTTAGGAACAAATAAATCAAATACACCATATATTATTTCATAAAAAGTTTGAGTCGCTTCCTGCGAGCTAGATGCATCAAGTACTGGTGCCCAGTCAGCTTCGTAAAAAGCTTGATACATAGCAGGAAAATTGGCTCTAGAAAAGTTCCAATCTCTTGCTGGTTCAATATTACTTGGCGGATGAGGTCCACTGTGTCGCTTTAGCTGGAATGACATTTCAATGTCTAAAGGCGGATGATACTTATCAATGGGAACGATACCTCCCCCCTCAGCCGAAGAAACCGAAACCAAATTCACAGATTCCTGGGTCAAAATGACATCAAGTTTGCCACCAAAACCATTAGTTATCTGGTTTCTGTCAACTAGATTACAAAAAGATAAAAAATAATTGTAATAATTACAAACATTCACGGATGCACTGTTCAAATTAAGATCACCGGTGATTATAACAGTACCTTTCAAATCGTGGATAACATTTTCAATTTTACTAAACCAGTTCAAGTAAACACCATCCGAGGAACTAGGGCTAATATAAACTACACATATAAAAATTAAGCTATCTTTCATATGAATTGAAGCCCATATATCTTCACCAGAATTAGTTTCAAGCTCATTTCGTCGTCGGAGCTGGATTCCTGGACGAGCAGCAAGGAGTACGCCACCCCCCCAGGATTTCCTGTCTCTTCGCAGGACACTCCATCCGGTACATGTCAATTCAGCGTCTTCAACAGAGCCATCCAGAAACGACTCTGTTACAGCAACGAGATCATGATGCAGCAATGGTAAGGCGGTATTCCATTTACGAAGTTTTGTTTTAAGGCCTCTAACATTCTGATAGAGGATATAAAATGGTATATCAATTTTTGGAGACTTCTTGACTTTCAAAGAATCAGTTTTTGTCGTCGTAGCCTCTAAATCTGTTCGAGCGAAATGGCTTTGTTCTTTCACGAAAGGGCTGTATCCATGATTTTATGCAACTGCCGTTAGGCCAGATTTCAGAAGCTAATATTTTATCGGCGAATTGGGATGGCACGCCAATTTTAAATGACGCGTAATTTCCTCGCGCTTTTAAACTTTCCACTGTGCAATTCGCGCAGATATTTATCGAATGGAGATGATCTTGAATCTGTTTTTCTGTGGTCCCAACTTTGAGATAGTATAAATGTAAGTATCTAGTTCTCTCTGCAGCTTCCAATACAGTTGCACCTTGTGCAGCAGATCCATGGAATATCTTCTGATTTTTGGAGCGTCTACGTTTTACTTCAGTCCAACTACCATCGCCATCATCACCCGGAGGAGTATTAGCGCCCTGATTAAAAGCGTGTTGGTTACTTGTTGACTTTGTGGCAGACTTTTGTACATGAATGTGGGCCTCAGTGTTAGGAACATGAGCATCAAGATAGGCATTGTTTTCAGGTTTGTCAGATGTCTTGCTTTTGTGAGTTTCCGGGCGCGGTCGAGGGTGTGTTTTCTTTCTTTCGGACACTGGTTGGATTTTTGCATCAGGTGGTTGAGTTTTATTTGTTGAAGATTTTTTGTTATGTTTATCTACATTTGCAACACCTATTTCATTTTGTTTATTTGAAGTGGGTTGGTAAGGAGTACCCCTCAGTCCAGTTGATGTAAGTTTATTTTCAAAATCATTTAGTCGTGTATCAAGTTTCTCTAAAATATTTTCGTACAATTTACTATCATTTGTACTACTTTTCTGTTCATAATTCGATACAGCTTCATCAAGTTTTTTCTCCAGATTTAGGATTCTTTGACACATCTCATCAATTTTACAACTGAAAATGTTTTGCAGAGATAAAAATCTCATTGCTAAGAGTCTTTCTAGTTCTTCACACATGATATCACTATGTTCATTAGACTCTGCTGGTGGAGAGCTATTAATGAGGCACTCATTTGGTCTTTTTGTAACATTTCCTCTTGCTATCGTTATATTATTGGGATTATATGTATTTTCCGCATATTCTTCATCTAGATTTCCAATATTTTCTTGAGTAAATATTGAATTATTTCTCGAATCTTCACCTGTTTCAAAGTTGTTATTTTCTGTGACACCACTTATTTGGTGGTCCATTGTCTCATTTATATATTCAGGAATAGTGGATGTTTTACTTCGTATAGGCGTTTCATCATTCCTTATAACGCGTGTTTTTCGCTTGCAATCTGGACAATACCAAGAGTCCTCCAAGTTATGACGTTCCTTTTTTAAAAATTCTTGAGATATACCAACACATTCAGAATGGTAATAGTGTCTACAATTACTACACCTTAACCTCTCCATAATACTTGTGTGTATATTGCACGCACCGCAATTCATTCTCAACAGTTGGTTCTTAATTATATGCACGACTAGAAGTGGTAAGTGCAAAAACGCCTAGTCGTTTTTGTAGGGTAACTTCAGTAGACAATATATTGCTCTGCTTGTCAATCCAGGCGCTTTTAGAAATTCGTAGCGGATAGTGAGTAGTGTGTATGAGTCATAGAAGCGAGCGCATTACGGGTTGGCGTAGGTCATGGCTGGTAACGGCTTCGCAAAATATTTTGAAAATAATACGATGATTACTCACAGGTGCGTTCACGTAAATATATCCTGTTTTCACTGTAAGATAGTACACTTTGTCCTCTTCATAACTATATAAATTGCTTATGTGATAATTCACTTTTGACACAAAAATTTGATAAATATGTAGGAACAGAACAACACAGAGATGTTACTTGAATGAAGCGTACGACGGTAGGTTATGATCAGCAATGAGAATGGCAAGACTATGAACTTCGTAAAATCTTTCACTCTGTAAGTCTCTGATTTCATTAAATGAAAAGTCTTAAGTATCCAAGTGAATAAGACCTCTGAAAATCCCGTAACTAACTTTTGTTAGCATATTATGCGACACATTTAGAAAACGTAGAAGTGCATTGTCTTTTAGAGCTCCAGGTTGCAAAAAAGTAATTTTATTATAACTTAAATCGAGTAGCTTCAAACTTTTAATGCCATTTAAAGCTGCTGCATCTAGTTTAGTTATGTTATTATTGCTAAGAATTAAATCATCCAAATTATTTATTTTTTCAAGTCCTAATGAAGTCATATTTCTAATATTTGAATACGACATTTCCAAACGTGAAACTCTTATTTTTTCTACAGGATTAAAAGTAATATTGCTAGGTATTCCAGACAGCCTTAGTTTAACTAGACTTTGGTTCTGTTTAAACATTAAAATATTTAGCTCGAGATGTGAATTGAAAGAAAGGTCCAAGTATTTAATATCTTTTTGTTCATAAAATGTTTTCTCAGGAATAGTTTGGAGTTGATTATGAGCAATAATTATGTTTGTAAGACGTTGCATGCCTTTAAAACAAGTAGCTGATAAATACTTGAGTTGGTTATTGTTCAGAAACAATTTTACCAAATTACCCAGTTCCGTTGTGTTGATTTTAAAATCACTAAGTTTGTTAAACGATAAATCTATAGTTTCTATATTGCCTGTGTGTAGAAATGAATTATATTCTAAGTCATTAATATCACTGTGTGATACATTCAGTTCTTTAAACTGTGTCATTCCATTAAATGAACTGTTTTTAATAGAAGTCAGTGATGTTCCAGAGATATCAAGACTAGGCAAACTGGTTAGACCATTAAACGTACCTTGCTCAATTGTACCACTAACAGGATTATTTGAGATTTGAAAATTTATCAAGTCCTTCAAAGACTTGAAAGAATTAGCTTCTAAAGTAGATATTTGATTGCTAGACAAATCCAAAAATTTCAGATTATTAAGACTATCAAAAAATTCTTGTTTTATATTCAAAAGTATATTATTATGAAGTATCAACGATGTGAGGCTAACTAGATCATATTTGTCGAACTCTATATTTGTCAACCTATTACTTGATAAATCTAAATTTTCTAGACTTCGCAAAGTATTAAATGACTTTTTAGATAAAGTATTTATTTTGTTGCTGTTTAACAATAAGATTTTTATATTATGAAGTCCATAAAAAGCATTTGCTTCAATTGTTTCCAGTTGTTGATTGCTAAGATCTAACTCAGTTACAAGTTTGATTCCCTCAAACATGCCTTTAATGAGAGATCCTCCTAGTTGGTTTTCCGTGATAGAAAAATTTGAAAGTTGTTTGGCTTTGAATAAGTGCTTAGGTAATGTTTTAAATTTGTTTTTAGATAAATCTATATTATGTAGTAATTTGAGATTTGAAAACGTTTTATTCGCGATATTTTCTAAAAGATTATTGCTCAAGTTTAAAATTTTTATTTGAATGTTATTAATAAACACGTTATTTTCAATTTTTTTTATAAAATTAGAATGCAAATCAAGTATTCTTAGGCTAGTAAGCTTCTCAAAATCCACATGATTGATGTTTTCAATTTTGTTTGCACTTAGGTCTAACTCTTTTAATTTATTGAATCTAGCGAAATATGCTCCGATTTGAGATAATCTGTTATGCTTTAAATTTAAATATATTACGTTTGTTAGTCCTTCAAATGTAAGAATACTTATGGTATCGATATAATTATAAGACAAATCTAAATACTCTAATTCAGGGAAAGAGGCAAATATTCCGTCTTGTACTGCAACCAAAATGTTGTGCGACAGATTAATTTTTTTCAGCTTTTTGAAGACGTGGTCATTAATATCTACTTTAATAGTGTCGATTATGTTATACGACAGGTCTATATCAACCAAATTATTTAATTCATAACTATTATCAGAACTACATAGATAGCCGTGGTAAATAGATTATCTGAAAAATTAAGCATTCTGAGCTGTGGTAAAAATGGGAGTCTAATATTATTTGTGAACTCATTATTGCTGAGATCTAGTATTGTTATAATGTTATTAATTTGTTTATTTTGTAATTCATTATAGACATCAGTGAAATGTTTAAGTGTGCATTGAGTCTGCCCATAATTGCGTCCATTGTAGTAAACAACCTGCTCAGGTGAGCAGTCACGACTATATGTACTATATTCGTAAATATTTATATTTGTAATTGTTTGCTCGCAATACACTTTAAACATGCATTTCGAAGAATCAAATTCTTTAGTGCAGCCGACTGTTGATTTAGGTTGAGGTGGACGCCATTCTTGTTGCCAGCTGACAGGAATCAGGACAACGAACAGTAAATCTGAAAGACATATCTCTTATGAGATCATTCTTGTTCTACGACTTTTGTAAACTGGAAAAAATCTACTTTCTTTAAAAAAATATCAGCTGATTGGTACAATTTGCCCATTTGCACGAAAAGATGTATTTTTGGCGAATTTAAAAAAGTCGTAGAATAAACGTGGTTGCATTTAGCCTCCAGTGTAATCGTTAACACGCGCATTTTATATAAATTACTCGAATTCCTAGTAAACACGTCTATTTACAATGGATAATTAAATTATACCTGCTATGCTATTGAAAAAAAAAAAACACCTATTTGCGAGTCAGACTCGCGCACCGAGGGTTTCGTACCTCCTTAAAAATACCGTCTTAGCCAGAGACGTGCAGTCGCGCAGAAGTGTATTACCGTAAGAGCTATCCTATTATTTGGGGAAAAAATTTATATCAGGCCAAATTTTTGTAAACGGCCTTTAAATGCAATTTTAAGAGACTATATTTTTGAATCCACCCAAATTTCAAACTGGAAGGTACATTTTTAATTTCTAGAGGTTTCAATTTAAATATTGTTTTTTTGTTGGATTTAGTACACTATATGTTAAGTGACGTTAATGAAACAAAAGCATAGAAGAACTGATCTGATAGGATTTTTATCATAGGTCGAATGCAACTTTGAGATTTACGTAATTTTTTTTTTTAGGTTTAATTGTTTTTCTTTTACAAATATAAGAGGATTGATTCTACTCATGATAACAAGTAACTTTCCCGAAGAAATAATTTTTTTACTCGAACAAATTTTTTCGTCTCTCCATAGTATTATAAATATATTATATTTATGTATATTTATACATTATATATATTATCAATTTATTTTATTCACTTGTTTATTTTATACGATTTATTTATATTATATTGTGAAATCTTGTTTTTGTGGATTTTCACAATGCACTATTGCGTCCCGCTAGTGAACACTCTCTCTCACTACCATGGGTTGGCTGGAAGAAATCTCTTTTAGAGATAAGCCCGCCTTTGTTAATGTCCTTTTGTATGTAACTTTCTGTTTGTAAATTTGTGCAATAAAGAATATATATATAGTAAAGTGGTCACGTGATCGACTCAGTTTGTATGGGGCGAAAAAATTTTTTCTTCGGGAAAGTTACTTGTTTTCATGAGCAGAATCACTGGGCTTCGGGTGCGAAACCAACACAAATTCACGCTGTATACTTAAAAAAAAGATATCAATAAAGGTAATCAAATGTAAAGTAAATAATATTTATAGCATTTTTACCCTTTTTTTGTGGAATTTATAAAACCTTTATTATTATTTTTTTAAATCATCCGGTCGTAAATTGGGGTGGATTACTGATGAATTATTTTATAGACCAGCTAATATAATTTTTGACAAAAAAAATGCTGATACGAATTTTTGTTGAATCTTCATACAGTGAAATAGTTTGGCTCTCAGGCTATATTAAATACGCACAAATCCAACTCTCACTTGACGACATTTTATTATTTGTTGTTATTCTATTGTTATGCACAATAAATATACCATTTCAGGCTTGTAAGGGCTCCCGTTTTCACGATAAAGCAAAAAAAATACACTATAGTTATTTTTAAATGAAATATTATTTTTATTACTTATTAGATAATCCGCCATAATTACACATATTCTGTGAAATTTAAAACTACACAGGGTGTAAGGGACGGTTTACCGAAAACTGAAAGGGCGTGCTCAGTCAACGAAACTGAACAACTTTCCCTTAGAAACATTTCTGGGAAATAAATAAAAATTTGACCTCTCCATACAAATTGCTCACTCTGGTCGAACAGTTTGTGTGAAGAGGTCAATTTTTTTTCATTTCCCAGAAATGTTTCTTTGGGAAAGTTGTTCAGTTTCGTTGACTGAGTACGCCCTTTCAGTTTTCGGTACACCGTCCCTTACACCCTGTATAGTTACTAAGGTTCAAGAGATACAGCCCTAAGTTCGGACAGACAGACAGACGACGTAGTCTTAGTAATAGGGTCCCATTAACACCCTTTGGGCACGGAACCCTAACAATCAACTTAATTTACTGACCGATTCATCAACACCGAAAAGTGACGTAACCGCTATAGCTAAATTATTAGATAATATACAAGTTGTAACAGAATGTGTATGTCGTAGCCAAATTGTAGAATCCGCCGTATTTCAATTTGACGCCGCCGTATTTAAAAACGTCGCCGTTTTGCAATCAAAACGCTTTGAAAACGGGAGCTTCGATGATGCGCTGCTTTGGAAAACAGCGCGTAATTCGTTTCTGGCACTCGCCGGCCGCTACCGCGGCACGCTAGCTTCGCTCGCTCGGCTCGTGCGTAGTGGTCGCAAGATAACGTAACCTAACCTAACCGATCCAGTTTGGAATGCTATTATTTTTTACATTTTTCATCATCACTTGATAACTAAGAGTTGTAAAGAAATACAAAAAATCTGTTTTGGAATGTACAAGTAAATCTCTTTCATATGATACCCGATTCAACCTACTAACAAAAATGTTGCCCCCCCTCCCCCATTTGGGCCCCCTTCACAATAATAATATATTTTTTATTCTTTCCTATGAAATTAGGTTGGGCAATCATATTCTACAAAATCAATTTTAAGTCGATAGCATGAGTGGTTGCTGAGGTAAACAAAACAGGTGAGACAAACAAACAGCACCATAAGTGTTCCGTTTTTACCATTATGGTTCAGAACCCTAAAAAAACACGTCTTTCAGGATTTTTAAAGGAGAACACTTAAGAGGGAATTATCGATACGACTCTATGTTGAGCATCCATACAGGGTGTACAGACATCTCCCGAAAACTGAGACTATAGATTCAGAACATGAAACAATTTCTGGGTTGGAACTTAGAATGCTTTTTCTACTTTCATCACGTGATAGTGCATTTTCACGAAAAGTTTTTTTTTCTATTTAGATCTACGAGTATGTTTCATTATTCAGTTTCATTGTCTGAATACACAGTTTCAATGATCGCGTGTATAATCAAATTACCTAGAATACGAGTAACGCCCAGTTTAATGCTTAGGCCATTTAAAGAAAATATGAAAGAAGGAAATGAGGAAAACTATGTATCACTCAACTTCCAGTTGAAGAGAGCGTCTATAAAGTTAAAGCTCCTTTAAATCCATTGCCATCCCTGTCTGGTCAATTGACAAAGAAACTATAAGCAACAAATTTAAAATAGTTGTAACTATAAATAAATTTGGCCAACTGGCAGTAAATTCGTCATTACGAAACAACAACGACAAACGGCAGCAACCTTCTTAGTATAGGTACTCACCTTATTCTTTACACACGTATTAAATTACATTTTGATGACACTATAAACTTGATATTATAATACAGAATAAATTAATTTTATACTTTATTTATAACTTATTAATACTTAATTTATACAAAACTAAAATATTTTACAAAATGCGTTTTATTGTATGCCAGCTTGTAGCCAAAGAGCTTAACTATCTAAATATTTTTACGCACGCTATGAAGTAAAATAAAATATTATTTGATTTTGTTGCTGATGTTACTTTTCCAAAAAATGCCATAAAAAAAGCAAGTGGCCGAAACACCCACTCCAAAAAATTAATTGTATGTACTAGTACTTTCCTGTTTCGGACGAGGTGTCCGAACGCGAGTGTCCGAATCACCCACTAAGCCAATATATCAAAGCAGAAGCTTACAGTCTTTAGTCATAAATTATTTAGGGTACCGCACAAAAAAGAAATCAATTCGCCCAGGGATTTTCCACTTTCCAATGGTGTAAAAAAAAAATATATTACTATACTAAATCTTCTCAAAAATGCAAAAAAATCGAAAAAAACTCGAATTTGAAATATTTTTTAGGGTTCCGTACCTCAAAAGAAAAAAACGGAACCCTTATAGGATCACTTTGTTGTCCGTCTGTCTGTCTGTGTGTCTGTCTGTCTGTGTGTCTGTCTGTCTGTCTGTCTGTCAAGACCCTTTATCTCACGAACGGGTAGAGGTATCAGGTTGAAATTGATACCATATATCAATGTCCATGAACCACACAAGATCTGAAATTTTTTTTTTTACAACGACACAATCATAAGATATGGCATTTTATGTCCTCATCTCCATACATTTATGCAAAAATGCAAAACCTACAGGGTACTTCCCGTTGACCTAAAATTATGAAATTTGGCAAGAAGCTAGGTCTCACAGTAAAAATAAAGGGAAAAGTCTGAAATCATTAAATATTACAACTTTTCTCACAACTAATGGTAACCAATTGAGGTGAGCTCCCGTTTCAAGAACATTCATATAAGAGAGGGGTCAAGTTGAATGGTCGATTTTTGTTTTAGTTCTATTTTAAAAACGGGAACACACACAAACTTGAAATTTTGTATGTTTATAGTCCATAAGCTATAAAATAACAACAAATAATAAAATTTTATCAAGCGCGTGTCGGACTCAAAAAATCTAGCACATTAACTTACTGAAATTTCAACTAATACAATTATGATAATGTGGTGGTACGGAACCCTCAGTGCGCGAGTCCGACTCGCACTTGGCCGGTTTTTTAATCATTATATACAAATTGATAACCAATATTAAGGTACATAAACCACACAAGATCTGAAAAATTAAATTTTTCACAACGACGCAATCAAAAGATATGACTTTTTATGTCCTCATCTCCATACATTTATGCACTAAAGCAAAACCTAGAGGGTACTTCCCGTTGACCTAAAATTATGAAATTTGGCCAGAAGCTAGGTCTCACAGTACAAATAAAGGGAAAAGTCGAAAAAAAATAAATAAATTTAAAAAAATAAAACGGGATTTAATTTAAAAATTAAAACCCGTTTCAAGAACTTTTTTTATACAAGAGGGGTCCATTTGTATGGTCGCGGAGATTTAAAACTCAAAGAGCAAAACTCTTGTCACCTTCGAAATGATCTCGCTTGAAGATAGACGTACACTAACTGATATGAAATTTTTGTACGACGTAGTTAACAATCTGCTTGACTCTTCTGAGCTGACGGCAAGGATTGGTGTGAGTGCCTGTACTATTTGCGTTCTACGTCGGTTCGACGCGTACCAATTTTGCTCAAAATTCTATTTTACAAAGAATAATACACACTTATTAGATTGAGTTCAGAGACGCAGATCTTTTTTTCCTGAGACGAAATAATTTATAACTCCTGTATTGAATAGGTTGCCCCATTTTAATCAAACGGACCAAAAACTAAAACAACAGACACACACACACACACTCTCATCCAAACACGCATATATACATTATTATTATTAGCCCTCGATGTCCCACTGCAGGGCAAAGGCCTCCCTTTCCTCTTTCCATTTTGTCCGGCTTAAAGCCGACTCCCTCCAGTTAATTTAGTAGGTGTTAATTTCGTCGCACCAACGTTTCCGAGGGCGACCCCTACTTCGCTTTGTATATGGTGTCTAGGTATTTGTTATACTGGCCCTGGCATATATACATATTATTTATTTATCTGTTATTTATTTTTTACATTCTCGCCCTTCCCCCTTCTATTTGCCATTTTTTAAACATAAATAATCTACATCTTTTTTTTCTACATATTATTTATTTATCTATTATATTTTTTTTTACATTTTCGCCCTTCCCACTTTCTATTTGCCATTTTTTTAAACATAAATAATCTACATCTTTTTTTTTATTTAAAATTTTGTTTCCAGATGTATCATATTGCATAAAATTGTTTTAATAACGTTATAATTATGATTTGTAATAAGTATTATTTAGTCTTCAAATACCTTAACGTAGTAAGCCCATTAATTTAAATTTTAATATGACAAACTTTGTTATAGGCTGTGTAAATATTTAAGGCAAGAATTGTCATAATGAATTATATGCTGTTAAGTTTGCTTATCGACAGTTTGTCATTTGTTGTAACTATGATTTAAAAAAAAAAAAGTCTTTATTCAGTCAGAAACTACTCATTAGTTACAAATAGTAGCGATCTTCTTTTAAGTAAAAAATACCTGTGTAAGAAGAACCCACTCTTCCATATCTACAAGTTATAACAAGAATGATAGAAACGTCGTCAGCAAACCAAATAGTTTTGTGTTCAAAAATGTCAGGAAGATCATTTATATACAACAGGAATAATAGCGGCCTCAGAATACTGCCTTGAGGCACTCCGCATCTATTGTACCTTAAAATCCGATCTAAAAGTTTTCCTGTTGCATTTCGTATCAAATTGAGAAATTTCAACACATTGCCGCCGGTCCTTTAAGTACGATTGAAACCAACTAAGTTTAAAGGTCTATGTAGTGATTGCTATGTTTTTACGATCACAAAAATTAAAAAGCTTTGGCCGTGGTCAATACTCGGATTAATGACCGCTAGTGGCAGTATAAAACTAGAACGATTCCTTAATCCAAAAGTTAGTCAAGCCTTTGATCTCAGCCATTATATAAGCGGTCGTTAAGCCATGTTAGAGATGATTTGAAGGCTTGAAAACCCTGAAAACAGGGTTAGAGGCTAACCGTTGGCCTATGTCTTCCCACTCCCAACAAAACGCTTGCCAAGGGCAACGTGCTTACGTTCGAGAAACAACAGAAACCCCTTTAAAAATAAAGCACGTTAGATATTCGTCTTACAGCTTTGCTACTCTTTCAGCTGATTTTGAATCTACTTTTGGTGGTGTGTAATGGCTGCCAAAAAGCTATGGTGTAAATTAATAAGTTAGCATTACATTTATTCTTGATTTATACCCGTGATAAGGAAAATGTCTTGTTGAGGAGTGACAGGTAATTATGACCGGTGACAGAGCTAGACCATGGTTTGACCGAGGTTTTGCTGACCCCTGCTAGCGAAACGTCTCTGATTATACAAGGTTATTTTTTTGGACCTAATATAAGTATGCCTACCATGTTAGTGAGGTCAAAAGCAACAACTTTTTTGCTAACAACGCACATAAAAATTCTACTTCCCATACAAAATGTTTTAGTCACTTACGTCGTATGGCCTTTGTTAGCAAAGTCGTAGAACAAAAGTTGTTGCTTTTGACCTCACTAACAAGGTAGAAATACTCATATCAGATCTAAAAAAATAACCTTGTATAGTTTTCGCTTTCGTATAGATCCAATCTGTAACACTATGTTGCATAGGTAATAATGAGTGTACTCACGAAGAACACCGCTCATTTTGTTCCTTATGTTAGGTCTGTACTCGATAAGAAGTATTTAGATCAGTAATTAGCACACAGCAAATCTGAAAAAAAGAAATACCATAATTCACAAAGTAAAATTCTGATGTAGGGTAAGATGCAAATGAAATGAGGCTACTGCCGTCGAAGTTACCATACTTTTCACTTAATGCCAAGAGTGCGTTAATTGCTTTTATGGTGAAAAATATAATGTCAGCCTATGGGATTTTTTATGAATCTGTCTGAAACCTAAAGTGCGGTATATTTAATGAAAGGGCTATTAAATTTAATTCTAAAAATATATAATACTTTGCCACATTGAAACCCCTTGTTAGTTTCAAATCAAATAAATTATTTTTCAACAAATTTGCTCATAAAACAGCTCTATTTGCAATGTATTAAGGGCCGTTATCCAGCTTATTATACACGCGTGTTTTTTTTTTCAGTATATTACCGCACTAGTGTTTTATTTTTGTTCTTTTTAGGGTTCCGTACCTCAAAAGAAAAAAACGGAACCCTTATAGGATCACTTTGTTGTCCGTCTGTCTGTCTGTCTGTCAAGACCCTTTATCTCACGAACGGGTAAAGGTATCAGGTTGAAATTGATACCATATATTAAGATCTATGAACCACACAAGATCTGAAAATTTCAATTTTTTACAACGACGCAATCAAAAGATATGGCATTTTATGTCCTCATCTCCATACATTTATTCAAAAATGAAAAACCTACAGGGTACTTCCCGTTGACCTAAAATTATGAAATTTGGCAAGAAGCTAGGTCTCACAGTACAAATAATGGGAAAAGTCTGAAATCATTAAATATTACAACTTTTCTCACAACTAATGGTAACCAATTGTGGTGAGCTCCCGTTTCAAGAACATTCATATAAGAGAGGGGTCAAGTTGGATGGTTAATGAGGCGATTTTTGTTTTAGTTCTATTTAAAAACGGTAACACTTACAAAATTGGTATGTTTATAGGGCATAGGCTATAAAATAACAACAAATAATAAAATTTGGTCAAGCGCGTGTCGGACTCAAAAAGTCTAGCACATTAACTTACGGAAATTTCAACTAATACAATTATGTTTATGTGGTGGTACGGAACCCTCAGTGCGCGAGTCCGACTCGCACTTGGCCGGTTTTTTTTATCTCGGCCAGGAGCATGGAGATTTCATGCTAATGACGTTAGTACAATTTCTAAGAATTATAGGTGAATTCGAGAAAATGTCATAAATGAATGTTCATTTTAAGAAATTACTTATATTATTTAAATAATTAACAATACATTTGTCATTTACGTAACAAGATATTCAATTTTTTATTATTTATTTCAAGGTTAATGGAATAGGCTGTTTGGAATGTTTAGTCTATACCTCTCAAATAAGCGTGTAATCCTCAGAACAAAAACCTCCTTGCTTCGCTCGGAGAAGAAACCATGCTATTTTTTTCAGTATGGGATGACAACTGCTAGCATGTCTCATGCCATGTCAAGTCGTCAGTGATCACATCCTACCAAATTAGATGAACGACGCGTTCATTACATTTACAAAGTTTATAGGATTATTGTATCTTGTTGGGATTTTAACGGTTGAAAATATTTCCTAAATTATATGTTGTAAACATTGTGTAAATTATAAAAAACATGTAGTGAATAACTTGAAAATATCGTGAATTTATTCTTAAGTTGCTCTCCATATTAGTGATTGTTCTTTTTAATAATAACGTGTGTAGTTGATGGCTGTACATCTTCAAAACAACAAAACGAAAATTGCAAAGAAATTTTGTCTTTTCATCTGTAAGTTTTATTCAGTATTTTTCATGTTTGTGGATTATTATCACAAATATTGCATAAAAAAATGTCAACTTATCATTTCTACAGTCAGATAATATGGAAATTGTTACGTATTTTACTGTAATTTATCGTTTTTTGTGGGATCATGTTGGAGTTTATGAGTGATGTATTTTTTATCGATAGTAGTATTTTTACTTTCGAGCTGAGCGAGAAAGGTATTGTATTCGTGAAAAAAGTTGCACAAACTTTCTCAAAAATGTGTTCTATATCACTTAAGCAAGTCCCCTAAAAATGTCCGTCTGTCGGTTGGTCGGTCTGTCCGTCACGCTTTGGCCTAGCGGCTAAACGAATGGTCCTATTAACACCATATTTTTAATTTAAGACTTTTATTTCCGAATGGTTTTTTGCTGGCTCTCATTTTGAGGGTAGCTGTCATTCAACAAAAATGAAGAATTGAATTTTTTTAAAAACGGTTCAAATTATTTTTATGAAACTTTGCTTGACTAAGCATCTCTATGCAAGGTATCTTGCGCCATCATCAGTTTGTCTGTGTGATTCCATATAAGGGGTGTTCCTGTACTACCAAAACGTAAACTTGTGATTTACTCATAGGGTCAGTGCACCACTAGATGACCAAGCACCAATAGCTGACCAAAACTTAAATTTGAACTGAAAGTAAGAAAATTTAAAAATACCGCGATTTTATATAGAATTTAACTATGTTGGCGTTTTACAATAAAGTTATGGGTTTGTCTAGCTAGTACTTTAGTATGTTTATTCGAAGTGGTCATGCAATGTAACATTTGAAAAAAAAAACTTTAAGAGCATATTTTGTAAAGTCCTTAACACTTATTATATCACAAGCCTAACTAATTCATAGTCGAACTTTTAGAAGTGACTCTGAAAGTAGAACTAATAATTTAGTTTTTTTATGAATTTCGTCATAAAACCGCTTAAATGGTCAACTAGTGGTACCTACATTGACCCTAATTGACTACATTAAGTTTGTATTATTTTCTATAATTTTAATTTTGTTTTGGTTATCTACCTGAATGGATATTCAATTTGATTGGATTTTGTGAAAATTTAGTACACAGGATGTACCAAAAACTGAAAGAGCTTTACAGTCGACAAAACTGAACAACTATTCATAAGAAACAGAGTTTTGAAATTTAAAAATCTGTGAAAATTCATATAAAAGGTGTTCCAGTACTACCAAAATTTGAACATGTGATTTGTTCGAAATCGTTTACAGTTGGTTTGTTTTAATATTTTACAATTCGAGTTCCGAATTCATGTGGTAGAACATTTTTCAGAAAAACCTTAATAAACGTTTGTAATTCCATACTATGTGTAGGTATGGTATTACAAATTTAAGTTTGCGGTTCACAGTTCTAATTGCATATCGCGAGAAAGTAAGTGCAGTGCTGCTGTACCATTTATTATATTTTACAACATTCAACGCGTTTTGTTTTCATTCTGGGTTCGATTCCCGATGGGGACAAATCCCTGTCAAACAAATATAACTTTGTGTGTCTTCACCAAATTGAAATGTCTCAATCAGCATGAATCATCCTGAATCAACAAATTGTAAGAAAATTAATAAAAATACTAAATTAATCTACATAAAATTCTCTACAAAAAAGGTTTGAAAGTTTTTCGCTACAAACAATACTGACAAGCAATTCTTGTGCTCATGCAACGCTTTGGCTCACAAGCGTATGAAGATTCTGGGTCAAGCTTATCCGAAACCAGAAGACTACAGGCTCCTTGTGCTCTAAGGTCCAATAAGGAACTCAGCTCCACGTTATAAGGCAAGATAAGATACACGAAATTTCGCTTGAAAATTAATTTGAGCTACTTAGAAGAAAAACACCAACCCGTATTTCAGCATTTTTGCAAAACCATCCCAAATGGATTGAATTGAGGGATAAAAGTTTGTTTTAAAATCCTACATAATTTGTATGTAAGCTAGAGATATTCATGAAAAAAAAAAAGAACCTTTACACCTCCTACCCCTCTTGCCTCCACCGCTACCGTCCATTACTTTTAGTAAGTAAGTAAGTAAGAAATTTGGTATCTTTAATATTAAAACACCTACGTAAGAAATCACCTGTAGTAAAAAATGCAAAAAGTATTTTTTTTAATGAATTTAATCACTGCTTTTAACAGATTTGCCTTTTATTAAAGTTTAGTACTTCAACTTTTTGGTCAAAGTTTCGACATCGATTTGTCCTTGTGTAACTTATCGACTATCGATAGATGAAAGCATGCCCACATCCCTACTTGTGACGAATTATTTCTTATATATTACTTCTATATGAGGTCAAATTTCTTTGGTGTAATCTGTGCCCGCTGAAAAAGAAATAATGCGCGCCATTTTACAAATATTTGTTGGTCTTTATCATTGTAATTATTTCTAAAAGTGTCGATTTTTACAAATGAAAAACTGTTCTTCAACCGTCTAAAATACTCATACACGAAATTCAATTTTAAAAGTCATAAAAATCTAAGGAAAACACCCAACATTTTGCAGCCGACAAAACGTTCTGGTGGACGTGCGGTGAACATAAGGTTAGCAAAGTTTAGTATTTTTACTTGTAAATGTGTTGAAAAACGTTGTAACACGCACGTACGCATTGCCATTACACTCTTGCCTGCGGCTCGGGCTGCAATTTCGGAGCCTCTTGTGTAATGAGCAAAACAGCACACTAGCATCTTAATGTACTAATAAAATATACCAAGTTTCAGCTTCTCCAGTTAGTTAGTCAGTTTCATGAACTGAATCCATAGTTTCAGATTTCGGGAGATGTGTTTAAAATTTATTAATATTAAATATTGCCTCTATGTCTTGACCTCAATCTAGCCCTGAGCACAAAGATCGTCGATGATCAAAAAATCAAAATAAGTTTATTTCTCTCTCACTATAGATTTTATGACAAACATCTTAATTAAGCACTTAAAATAGTATTATTTATGTAAATCTGTAATAGCGAGAGACAGGAGCCTAAACTAGGTAGACCCTGTGCTATAGGTCTCCTGGTCTCTCCCACTCGGGTAAATGATGCAGACTTAAGATTTAAGGGTAGGTAAGGTATGTAGATTGTTTTGCCAAAAATCTACTGATAGTGAGTGTTAGAGCGTATTTGTGCTTGTGTCTGTATGTGTAAGTGTGTGTGTGAAAATGTGTATGTGTGTGTAAGTGTGGGTGTGCGTAAGTGTGTATGTTTATTAAACGAAGGTGAGTGTAAATTCGTGTGCAATAAACTTTATTTACAGCTCAAACAATATAAACTACTTTGTAACGGTAAGCAGTTTTTCAGTTTCGTCATAGTCTAAAGATAAAAGCCATTTTATAAGTATGCTTTTGCATTCTGATTTAGTCATGGGATAAATATAAAGTAATTTGTTAGCCAAATTATACAAGCGCCCACTAAGGAAGGCATATGACCTTTGTGCTAAAGACGATGAGGCTCGCGGAGTATCACACACAACAAAATTACGCCGCTTATGTGCATTTTCGTGGTTGGGTGTATAGGTTAACTCACAGTGTTTGCGTAACAAAAGAGAAAGAATAAAAAGTTGCCTGACGGTTAGGACTTCGCATTCCTTATACAGCGTTTTTGTACGATACAAGCGTGGCTTGGAAAAGCAGACTTTCAAGATTAATCTCTGTGCTCTCTCCAATTCAATCGTGTGAGTTTTCATTGCACCACCCCAAGATGAGACACGGTAGGATAGAACTGACTGACACAAGGCTAAGTATACATTTTTTAAGAGCTTTTTATCAGCTATATGTCGTAATTGTCGAAACACAAAAGATAATTTGCGTATCTTTTGTGACATGTTTCTTACGTATTCAGTAAACGTTAGATTACAGTCAATCATGACGCCAAGATACTTATTAATAGGAGTACGTTCAATAGATGGACAACTGCAATCAAGCGTACAACAAAAAGAGCTGCTATGTGCTACTATCTGGTAAGTAGTGCCTATGGGGAGTGGGGGGTTTTTTAAGGAAAATGATATAAATTTAGTTTTTTTGGTATTAAGAGTCAGCGAGTTTACGTTTAACGACTGAGACACACAGTTAAAACCCGACTGTGCATGCCGAAAGACATCGTCCCAAGAGGACCCGTAGAAGGAGAGTGCCGTGTCATCTGCATAGGTTATTATTTTGCCGTTTGTCAAATTCATGTTGCAAAGATCGTTAATATAGCACAAAAATAACGTAGGGCCCAATATGCTGCCCTGTGGGACGCCATAATAAATAGGCAGCTCTTGACTCACTACATCTCCTACTTTGACACACTGTGTTCTGTTTGTGAGGTAATCTTTGAACAATTGAAGTTGTGTACCTCTAATACCCATGACTTCCAATTTTTGCAACAGGATGGGAAAAGAGACCGTGTCAAATGCCTTGGCCAAGTCTAAAAAAATTGTTATGCGTTTTTTACGGTCGTTTAATTTGCTAGTTATAAAGTTGATGTAGATTTTCCTTTGCGAAAGCCAAATTGAGATGTAGATAAAATGTTTTTTGATCCAAGATATTTTGTTAATCTTTGATTTAATATTTTTTCGAATACTTTTGAAATTGATGGCAGCAGCGAAATTGGCCGATAGTTGTTCACACAGTCTCTTTTTCCATCCTTGTGTATTGGTACCACTATAGATTTTTTTAAAGCATCAGGAAATATACCTTCTGACATACATCTGTTAAACAGGGCTGTGAGCGGCGGAACTATATATTTAGCTAAGGTTTTTAGAAGCTTTGCTGAGATTCCGTCTGCTCCCGGCGCACTACGAGTATCTACCTTCATATTTAGTAAAAGACGTTCTACTTCCTCCTCCGAGGTGTCGATTAGGACAAAAGAGTTTATATTTGGGAGATCTTTTGTTGTGGCAGGAGTAGTACCTACAGTGCTTGATATTTTGCTGGCCGACTCCGCACCAATACAAGCAAAAAAGTTATTTACTGCATCCACAGAATCTTGTTTTGTTGGTTTAGAAGACAAAAGTTCAATTGGGAGCGCTTTTTCTTTCTTTAAGTTGGTGATTTCATTTATAGCACCCCAAAGTTTTTTATTATTATTTCTAGCCATAGCCAATTTATCTTTGTCATATTGTTGTTTACATTTTTTTAATATATTATTACAAAAGTTACGGTAACGCTTGTATGTTTTTTGTAGTATCGTATTGTCAGGATGTTTTTTTATTTTCATGTGCATTCTGTCCCTATTTCTCATGCAGCGAAGTAAACCGACAGTGATCCATGGTTTTCTAGTTATTTTTGATCTAGGTAATCTGATTTTCATCGTGTTTTGTAGAGTTACATTTTGTAGATATTCGATAAATAAGTTTGTTGCATCATTAACATTTAGCTTATTCAGGTTACTGAAATTAATTTCCTTGCAGTCTTCTAAAATATTACTATAATTTACTTTTTTATACTCTTTAACTATTTGCACGTGTTGCTTTATTTTTAGGCAGAAAAGAACTGATTCATGATCCGTAACCGTAGTTAGTAGATTAAAAACAAGCGATTTAAGTTTCGATTTAACAAAAACGTGATCAAGGCAGCTATCACCCCTAGTTGGCGTAGAGTAAGCAGAAATCATTCCATGATAGGCAAGAAGATCAAGATAAAGAGATACATTAGCGTCATTATTTATGATATTGATATTTATTTCGCCAAGTAAAACTATGTTTTTAAAATTCTTAAATTTGGTAAGGATCTGTTGCAGTGATTGAAAGAAACTATCTAATTGCTTGAAGCACTGTGGTCTATATATTCCTATAATTACTGTATCGTACCCAAAAGTTATTATCAAGCAGCTAGCTTCATTTCTTCGATGGAAACTGAAAGACTGTTTCTAACCAGGACAACGACACCATCATTTTGGTTATGATTTTTTTGTGTGAAATAGACTGAAAAGCCATCTAAAGCCGGTAGGTGTGTGACACAGGACAGCCAACATTCAGATAGAACTATTATATCATAATTATAATTTAAGCGTGAGAGGAGTGTGCAGACGCCAGTGAAGTTTTTATTGAGGCTTCTAATGTTTTGGTGTAATATTTTTAAAAAGGAGAGTGGCTTCTTAATTAAATTAAATCATGGCATTGCTCTGGTTCACAGACAAACCGTTCAGATAGTTGAAGTTCTTCTATATTATTTATTAATTGGTTTACATTATCGAATTTATATCAAAAATTACTAGTTGTCTATAAAGCTGGTTGCAGCACTGTTTGTGAGTGTAAATATTAGTTGGGTGTACGGTGTAAATGGTTGTAGGTGTAGAAGTCTGATTAGTTCTGACAGTAAAAGCAGTAAATAGAGGATGAAAGAGACAAACACAAAAACACAAAAATAAGTATCAACAAAAGTAGTCACGTAGTTTGCTTGATTTTTTCCAAGTCGCGTTCCGAGTGTATTTTTAGCACTTTGGCCTCTCCGATTCGTAGATAAATTTCACCTCGTGATGTCCAGCATGAGAAGTCCATGCTTTTGGCAAACTTTCTCACGTCGTAGAAGAGTTTAGACGTTTTCTTGGTTAAGCTTTCAGATATGTAAATAGGCTGTTTTTTTCCTGTTAGGTGAAAATGTTCAGTATTCAATTTCATATGGGTTTCTTTCTCCTTGTTAAACAGTTTAATTGAGTCATAGAATTTTTCTTTTTTTATCTTATTTGTAAAATCTGCAATAATGGTTGAATTTGAATTGCCTTGTGGTTTAGTTCTGAAGATGTCTTTAATATCCTTCTAATAATAATAATATTCCTTGATTTCCACATTCACTACTTTACCAATTTCAACAATAACATTGAGAAGTACGTCCTTGCTTTCATAGTGATTCTGCGAATTAATTCGTTGCGGAACATTTCGAATCTCTAACACACTAGAGCAAAACTTCTTTTCGAGGTAATCAACCTTCTCCTCCAATACAGCAATGCGCTTTTCGTCTTCCTTTTTCTCTTTTTGTAAGTTCGTTAGCTGCATCATGGCTTCATCATATTTGGATGAAAGGAAACTAATGCTTTCCTTATATCAGCGTTTTGCTTATTTATTGAAGCTTGCAACTCCTGAAAACGTTGCTCTTGATGAGTGGATAAGGAGCCAATAAGACCTTGCATTTCTTTCATGAAGTCATCCATATTTCTGTCTTGTGGTTTCGGTGGGGATCCAAAAGCTCGACGTTTGTTTTTGTTTAGATATATTTTTTCACCCTCATAATCGAAACGCATGTCTGGTTTCGATTTATTACTACCGGAGGGAGCTTGCGGCGTAGCTTCAACTAATTCCGGCGGCGGCACATTATTCGGAGTAGTTTGTTTTTTTGGCGGAGTGCGTTTAGTCTTAGTCATAGTTCAAAACTACCTAGGTACACTTAATTTAATAGTCGAAGATAGCTCTCACACACTTAAAGATTTGAAAGTCAGCACCAGGTCAGGTCCAAAGACGTGTTCAGGTCGCGTAGTTGATCTTACATAGAGTCGTTAAAGTAGCCCTCGAGTAATTGTCCGTTTGAAATCACGCAGTGAACAGCGTAGTGAACGATCGAAGCGCAGAGCAGCGATGTGATTGTGCGCGCGGCCGGTAACCGGGGAACTCGTTGACCTTGACTCAGGTATCGACGTTGGTTGTTTGTTAGATAGTGTAAAGTATATTGGTATTTTTGCACTATTTACACTAATAGAAACACAGTTTTTTATACTTTTTAGTTTTAGTTCGTCGTTTTTGTAACCAATGATATAAATTTTAAGTATTAGAACACACTTTTACTAAGATAATAAGACCAAAACAAAGGAGCGTTTAGGAATCGATGCGCACTTGTTGACGTCCCGAGTGATAGAACTAGCATACCCAGAGGAAACAGTCATTAGCGACTTGAATGAGTTTGCAATTGAGTAGGCTTTTGTCTTTTATAGATGAGGTCGACAAACGGAGATTGAGGTCCACCTCAAACTCTTTTGTGATGGACCGACGATCTGGTCAAGGTCTCAGTAAGTACAGGCAGCGTAGGGCCGTCTCTAGAGGTGGCCTACGAGTATATCCAGCAGTATACGTCTTTAGGTTGAGATGATAATGATGAGTCTTAACATCGTTTACCTCTTATAACAGCTGATTGTATAAATATGTTCAGTTGATTTTTAGGGTTCCGAACCTCAAAATTAAAAAACGGA
The DNA here is from genome assembly GCA_947532105.1 of Athrips mouffetella. Lineage (NCBI taxonomy): Eukaryota > Metazoa > Arthropoda > Insecta > Lepidoptera > Gelechiidae > Athrips > Athrips mouffetella. Next base: position 5,533,048 of record OX383975.1, on the reverse strand, counting down.
ACCCTTATAGGATCACTTTGTTGTCCGTCTGGCTGTGTGTCTGTCAAGACCCTTTTTCTCACGAACGAGAAGAGGTACTCGTATCAGGTTGAAATTGATTAGGAATATTAAGGTTTATAAACCACATAAGATCTGAAAATTTCAATTTTTTTCAACGACGCAATCAAAAGATATGGCTTTTTTTGTCCTCATCTCCATACATTTATGCAAAATAGCAAAACCTACAGGGTACTTCCCGTTGACCTAAAATTATAAAATTTGGCAAGAAGCTAGGTCTCACAGTACCAATAAAGGGAAAAGTCTAAAATAATTAAATATTTCAATTTTTCTCACCACTAATAGTAACCAATTAAGGTGAGCTCCCGTTTTAAGAACTTTTCTATAAAAGAGGAGTCAAGATGTTCGCGGAGTTTTTAAAATCAAAGAGCAAAAGCTTTTAGTATATCATTGGAAGATAGGTACGGAACCCTTTGGGTGCGAGTCCGACTCGCACTTAGCCGGTTTTTCATCTTACACTCTCAATTAAGAAGGAAAACGTTCACTGCTGGACATAGGCCTCCCCTAAAGAATCTCCATGACTACGGCTTACCTTGACTAGATCGTCGTCGGTCACCTTGTGGGGGCCTGCCCACGCTACGTCTTCCGGTACGTGGTCGCTACTCTAAAACCTTTACGCCCCATCAGCCATCAATTCGTCTTGCAATGTGCCCTGCCCACTGTCACTTTAGTGTTCAACCTTACAATTATTAATTTAAACTTTATGAAACGCACGTCTGTATGTAACACTTTCGAGAAAAATTTTACTAAGTCATCGAAAAACACATGAAGTATTCTTACCTCCGAAACAAGTATAATTACAAACAAAGAATTCAAAATAAAGGAATTTTTATCGAAAGAGCCTATCTTCAGTATCGCATTTCCCAGATAAAAGTGGCTATCTTCCGATAATTTAACTCTCTGTTTTAGATTTTCTTTTCTAGTATCTATTTACACGTGTTAAGTAATAATCGTATTATTGGCTGGTAAAATCATTTAGGTTGCGGGTTCGATTCCCTCCCAGAACAAATTTGTGTGATGAACATAAATTATTGTTTCTTTGTATTTTTGTTTGTTAATACGTTTACATACATTATCAAAACTATTTTCTTGTCTGGGAATTGTGTTAATGTTTATGTTTATCAGTCTCGTATATACTAGACTAGGTACTTAGTGAATTAAAAATATTCTAGAAGCAAAACTATCATCTGTAATATTTATGGTGTTTATAAACCAATACGACCCTGCTGAATTCATATAATATAAATAAAATAATAACAATATTCAAGATGGCGTCCAAAAACTGTAAATGTAAATCAACTTATTTTTGGCCTCTTAAGACTTGTTTACGAAAAAAAATGGAGATTATATGTCTTTGAAGGCACAAAATACATACCTATACAAAAAAACCGGCCAAGTGCGAGTCGGACTCGCGCACTGAGGGTTCCGTACCACCACAAAATCATAATGGTATTAAAGTAAGTTAAATTTTAAATTTCAGTAAGTTAATGTAATAGATTTTTTAAGTCCGACACGCGCTTGACCAAAATTTTATTATTCGTTGTTATTAAATAGCTTATGCACTATAAACATACTAATTTTCAAGTTTGTAAGTGTTCCCGTTTTTAAAATAGAACTAAAACAAAAATCGCCTCCGCGACCATCCAACTTGACCCCTCTCTTATATGAATGTTCTTGAAACGGGAGCTCACCACAATTGGTTACCATTAGTTGTGAGAAAAGTTGTAATATTTAATTATTTCAGACTTTTCCCTTTATTTGTACTGTGAGACCTAGCTTCTTGCCAAATTTCATAATTTTAGGTCAACGGGAAGTACCCTGTAGGTTTTACTTTTTTGCATAAATGTATGGAGATGAGGACATAAAAAGCCATATCTTTTGATTGCGTCGTTGTAAAAAATTTAAATTTCCAGATCTCGTGTGGTTTATGGACCTTAATATTCGTTATCAATTTTAATCTGATACCTTTACCCGTTCGTGAGATAAAGGGTCTTGACAGACAGACAGACAGACAGACCGACAGACAGATAGACAGACAGACGGACAACAAAGTGATCCTATAAGGGTTCCGTTTTTTTTTTTTTGAGGTACGGAACCCTAAAAAATTACAATTATCTATGCCATCCGCAAGGAGGTTTTAACCCACGCTACGCAAAGCGAAGCGTAGTAAAACCTCCTTGGCCATCCGTCTGTAAGCCTGTCTGACTGTCCTGCTGTACTGCCTTAAAAACGCTTTCGATCTTTATATATAGACTTTAGAAATTTTCAAAGAATATGGGGTAATGTAGTGGACATACTAATAAATAATAATAAAAAGTAAAAAGAATGGTAACTCATTCAAAAATACGATTTATTTTAAGTTTTTTTCTTTTAAGTCTATTGTAAAAACGGTGATACGTGCAAGCGTCATACTTAATGGGATCATAGCACAAAAACAAGAAATTGGCCAAGTGTGAATCGGAATCATGTTATGCCTTTAATGCATTGGTTCGTACCATAGAATACATGAAACAGAGTTCGTACATACGCACATGTACCGGTGGGTATATTAAATTCGCCATCATGCTAATATAGTAGAGAGGTGAGACATGATTGATTGATTGACCGATTGATTGATTGATTGACTGACACATACACGCACAGCCGAAACTACTGAAGCTACAAGCACAAAATTAGGAAAGTATGTGTCAAGTATGTGTCCAAGAAATTAATAGGCTTCTTCTGGGCAAGCTCGTTCCATTGTCGACCTCATCTCTGTCTTCAAGACTAGATCGTGGTCAAGAGTAAGCCCATTTTCAATAAAAAAAATGGGGATAAATTATTATATTACTAAATTGCAAACTTGATTGGACAGTTTGTATGGAGAAGCCGATTTATTTTTTCATTTCCTGAAAGTTTTGTTCGCTGAAAGTTGTTCAGTGTTACGTTGACTGATCATGCCCTTTCAGTATTCCGAAGGCTGTCCCTTACACCCGGTATACCTGTCTTCGTGTTGCCGGCAAACACGTCCGTGTGGTGCCGGCAAAGATAAGTACCAATCCATCTCTACCCGTGGGTGTCGTAGGAGGCGGCTAAGGGCTTATGAACCACCGGATGGGCAGCAGCATCTTTCTGTGTATCAGACTATCTTACATACTGCGGTCACTAAAAACAGCGATCGCCAGCCGCAACGCTTATAAGCGTAGACCATGGTAAAACCCAGTTTTTTAGTACCAAAGTTTAGTTTTAAAGTACCAAGCGTTTTGCAAAAGTTTTGGATGGAGCTCCCTGTACTGCAGTGGACGATTCTTGGACTGTTATGACTTATGATGAATCACCTTATTCACTGCACTTAATGTGGCACTATAAACACAATGATTGTAAGTAAACCTATGTAAAATAATAATAAATTTTACAAATTGCGTTTTACGAGTATGTCTATACCAGACTGGAGCTAATGAACGCTGAAATTTGGAAGCTTCTCGTCTATTATTTAGAGTTCCGCAGTAAGTATCATGAAGGTTATATTAAAGCTCGTGTTTTTACTAAATCATAATAAGCATGAACAAGCAGACCAATTTGTAGCCAATCTTATGTCTTTAGTGTAGTGTCACACCTGCGGAAATTTCGACGCGGACAGTTCCACTCATTATGCTCGCAATGCTTCTTAACTTACGACACATCTGGTGGAATTTTCGCTGGCGTCATACTTGACGGCTGTGTCGGTCGCGAAATTTACTGCGTCGAAATTTGCGCAGGAATGTCGCTACCTCAGAAAAATATGGGTTACAGAAGTAGTATTAAAGAAATAATTCCTCACAAGTTAGGGATGTGTGATGTAAAGCTACAACAAATTATATAATCCTATTATTGTAAACGCAATGAAGGAGTCGTAACATCATTATTTATAGGCGTATAATGACACATGCTGGCAGATGTCGTCCTATAGTAAAATAAATTAGCACGGTATCTATTCCGAGCGCAGCAAGGAGGTCCTAGTTCTTTGGTCGGTTAATAGGGTGTTTTAAACCACCTTTTCAAAGTCCTACTGGATGGCGCTGCCAAAGAATATGCACTGCAGATCAGCATAAGGAAAAATCACCATAGTACCACCATCATTCAGCATCGGTAGCTCGGGCTAGCAACACGTTGTACATCGCTCTAGCAAGGCTTGTATAATCTACCCGCAAGTATGACCAACCCAGTTAAATGTGATGTGTGTAGTAAAAATATTATCAAATCTAATTCTGACGTAGAGTGCAGTTGCTGTGAAAAATTAGTGCATCTTAATACTGTTTGTGTTGTCTTACTAACAAACAATTTGCAGAGTTGCGAGTTGCAGAAAATTTGGAGTGGACCTGCCGAGAATGTCGAGAAAATTCACCCAGACGGCGATCTATTATTGTGCCTGATGAAGATGAGGATGAAGATCCGAAATCTAGCAAATTTCTTCGCGATTGGAACATGCAGTTGGACGTAAAGCAACTCCTGAGCGATATATCGAAGGAGATGGAGAAAACAATCAGGAGAAAGCTCAAGGACGTTCACTTGTCACTCGAAGCTAATGCAGATCTGATTCAAAACGCTGTAGACACGGTTAACGAGATGAAGGCGACGATTACACAACTAAAGGAAAAGAACATAGAATTATCTAATAAAAATAATCACCTTGAAACAAGGGTAGGTGCTCTTGAACAGTGGATTCAAAACTATGAACAACAGCAACTTTCAAAGTGTGTGGAGGTCTATCATATGCCTGTCAGTGAAAATGAGAAGCCCACTGAAATTGCGCAATCACTTGCTCAGATACTTCATTAGCAATCTGAAGACATAATTGAAGCGAAACGTTGTTCAAGAAATAAATACAAGTATTGCTGAAATCGGAGGCTAGCGAGGAGAAATGGGTAAAGAAGTTTTAACAAATTCAATAGGCTCAAAATTCTATTAAAGCACCAGATATTTCTTTACAATCTTATAATAGGAACACCAATCAAACATCGTTCTCCGTGAAGCCCTTACAACTTACAATAAACAACTTCTATGGCATACAAAACAAGAGTTAAAGGACACCTTTAAATTTATTTGGATTAAAAAAGGTGTTCTACGTGTACGAAAAGAAGGACAGAATAAAAAGGCAATCATCATTCGGTCGATAAACGATGTAAACATCTTAAAAAACCAGCATTAGACAATTTTATATTTATCTGTCTGGTTTCCAAGGTATTCGTTCTCAATTTTACACTTAGCATGCCTTTTTGATAAGCATTTTATTTTGAATCAGTTTTAATACCTACCTACCTACTTACTTTTTATTATGAATTTTAATTACCAAGATATTACTGAAATTATAGACAGTCCTAACCTAACATCTTTTGTTAAATGCATTCCAAATAAAATAAATCTTCTATGCTTATATCAATATCCGGTCAATAATTAAAAAAATATTTACTTGAACAATGTGTAACCTCTATAAATAGAATAGTAGACGTAATCGTTGTTACTGAAGCGAATATTTCTATCTCCTTGAATAGTATCTACCAACTGGAGGGCTATAATATGCACGTAAATGTCGTAAGGGAGGAGGCAAAACAATGTATGTTCACAAAAAATTTAAACTCACTCATATTATTAAGAAAACATAACACTTTGAATCCTTGATCGGACAAATAACAACCAACTTAGTATATACTGCAGATATGCTTGCTGTTTATCGGCCTCCCAGAACTAGCAAACATCTATTTCTAAGTGAATTGGATACCCCGCAGCGGCACTCGGAAGCAAATTGGCTGACCACCGCGCTGTGATTTTTGCATGTACTGGAGGTTCACAGAGCGGCCATACACAGGATGCTCCAAAATATAAGACGATATACGATAATGCGAGACTTGCATCTATTTTAGAAGATTATTGATTGGAAACCGACTTATAGTTATATCTGCCTTCTTAAAATATATGACATAGTAGTGCCGATAGTTTTTTGAACCTGTAGTGCATTGTTTACAAGACTGCAACACTTTTAGGCCTGTCAAATTTAGTTAAGTTTTAGTCTGTGTCTGCCAAAATCGACGCCAATATTAAAAAACATTAAAAATAGTTATCCTCATTCGGAAATTAAAATCAAAGAAAATTCAAATGTAAAAGTTATTAAAAACGATTGGATGAACAATGAAATTTTAAAAGTATGCGCGATTGGCTTAAAATTTCAATAATAAAATTTTAGAACAAAAATATAATAACGCATGAAATTATGCCAATAAAACTTTTAACAAATCAAAGAATAATAAAATTAAGGCCAATATTTAAAAAAATATATAAATCCGCGTGGTTTGTGGCAGATTTTAAATATGATCACAGGTAGAATAAAAAATTCTCTTGATGATGTTAGGAGCCCTCGAAAACAATATTACGTCTGCACGTTGAAAATTGAAAACTGCGCATACTTTTCGTAACAGTGTTAAAAACCATTATCCCAAACTGCAATAGAATAATTCTCAATAGACATTCAGCAAATGTGACTATTCGCTTCCAAAAAGCCACTTCGGAATCAGTCTGCAAAATTATTCGGTCCTTAAATAGTGAGAAAGCTCATGGAGTTTATTTTATTTATTTTATTTTTGAGGAACAAACAGTCTCTTAAAAATGATGAATACATCAAATCATAAATGTAGACCTATAATAATAATAAGATGACCACTATAGTTCCCTTTAATAATTTTCAAATAAGTGAACAAAAGTTACCTGTACCTTAAGATGAATAATACATGTATTGTCAACTGTACTTCAACGAAAACATTAAAAAGCAAAAAATGCAATAAAGGTAATAATATGACCTATGACGTATTGATATTATCTAAAAAAAAATTCTTAAATATTGCCAAAGAAACATTAAAAATATCTATGTCTATGAGCTTATCATTATAGAGCCTAGTTGCCCTCCTAATATAACTGTTGTGTGCATAACATGTTGATAGTTGATAAAATTAGAACAAAAGATCAAAAAACTATGTGTAATGATATATCGCCGGTTATTGCAAATCTTATTAATACGTCTGTAGAGAGAGCTCAATACCCAGCAGACTTTAAAACTGGAATAGTTAGACCGATTTATAAAAACGGAAGTCATAAGGCATACAAAAACTATCGTCCGATAACTATACTACCAGCCATCAATCAAATTGTAGAAAAGTATATAAGCCAACAAATACTGGACTTCTACTCCGCAAAAAAAAAAATTACTCATAAGCAATTCGGTTTTTAACCTCAGAAAAATAAAACGCAGCTATTAACTAAGTTTACTGATATTATTTGTGGGCACCTTAATGACAAAAAACACTAAGGCATGATGTTTAATTAGATAATTTTGAAGATTATGGAATCAGGGGACCGCTCTATAAGTGGTGTGAAAATTTTCTTTGCGACAGACATTTCCGTGTTATGGTGGGGAATGAGCTAAGTGTCCATGTTCCTGTTACTGAAGATACAGCTCAAGGATCCGTCTTAGGACCTCTTCACTATATAACTTATGTCAAATCGTGTGAAGTTTCTCAATTTGTGGATGATATTTGTATCCTTTCAGCTGATCATAATATTGAGAAAGCCCTGTTCAAGCTATACAACAAGACTTCACGCTCCTAATTGAGTGGTCCCATGATGCCAGCTAAACACTAGTAAAACTAAGCTCATGCACATCAGCTCTAGTCAGAACAGAGAACAGTTTCATCTACGCCTCATTGCCCATGATCATGCATATCTTCATTATAATCGCCTAAGTTGTAATTGTGAGCCTGTGGAGTTAGTCAGCACTCAACGATATCTCGGACTCATAATAGATGATACACTCAAATGGACTGACCACATTAATTCCGTTTGTGATAAGTTAAAAGCTTTGCTAGCCAAATTCTCCCTTATCAAATACAAAATACCCTTTCCAATATAGTGATTCTTATACAATTCATTAGGTGAATCTATCATCTCTTACGGGCTAAGTAGCTACGGAAAAAAGAGCAAAACTCAACTGGATTGTATTTATAATTTACAGATTCGTATTCTCAAGTGTATTGTACCGAAAAATGTAACATATAAACACAAGAGTAATTATTTAGTTACTGCAAGGTAATTCCTATTTATGACAAAGTCAAATACTCTATTCTTATGGAAAATTATTTAAATAATGGACTACAGGAAAAGGTACAACAATGCACTAAAAATACTCGCAGTGTGTCAAAGGAATGTCTAGTCGATATAATAACCTATATGGGAAAAACAGGCTTCATTATCTTGTCCCGAAATTAATAAACAACTTACCCTTTTAGTTAAATAACGAAATAAATATAAAGAATATAATACATAAACTTAGACAATATTTCCTTAACAGCGTTTAAGGATCTCAAAAACATTCGTTTAATGTAATTACGTGCGTTAGATTGGAGTACCCTGTGTATACGCATAGCCTCAAACCGGTTTGCTGCGTCAGGCCGGTCTATTTAGAGGTATTCATACCTTTGTTGTCAGTGCGAATCATTGGTGCGAATAGTTTGGATGGCACAATATTGACTGTAATGTATGTTTTATAATTTTGCACCTAGCGCCACCGATGATGTTTTCTGGGCGCACGGAAAAACCATACCAGGTTTTTGTTGTTAGATTGTATTGTTGTTTTTGAGTATCTATTTTTAAATAAAAATAAAAAATGTAATCAGTATGATGATTAAATCAGTTGATTGCTGCTTTCAAACGCCTGTCACATTTTTTCTTGTAGTAAGTTTTTATACATTTTACTAAGTCTAAAAAGTAAATTACCAACAGTGTTCAGCGTACCACCCATTGACACTTAAAAAAAATGTAGCTGACAGATGTCAAGGATAACTTCCTATTGCATTCGGCGGTCGATCTACCACCGATTTAATAACGCAGGTGTCCCAGGTCCTAATTATCTTTCTCTTAGAGAGCCGATGGAGAATCGGCGAGGTTTGGGTATATGTCTTATTTCTATACGGAACCTTACTAACAGATTTATTAACATTTGCGATATTCACGTGTCACTTCGTGATAAAATAAGTGTGCCCTTGAAAATCTGCTATCCTGACAGGATGTGTTCTCATAAAAACAATGTAATTAAAATTATGTCAACAAAGAATTGAATTTATTGATATACCTACCTATAGTACTATCCCACCGCCAGTAGTAGGCGCATGACAGATGTACCCCTTACCCTGCCTTCATCCCGCGCTTCCCCTAGTTACGAAGCAGTAAGGCCGATATTTCACTGGGACACCACGGTGGCGCGACTGGTTGTGCCACTGGTGTCCGTAACTAGACACCAGTAAAGACACCAGAGTCGCCAATCCCTGCGGCCACAGTATTAAGGGCTATATTTCACTGGGAGTGGTAGCGCGACCAGCATCCGAACGGACACCAGTAGGTCTAGTATGCGCACCGTGACTTCGCGAGTCTTCATAGACTAAACCGGTTATGTCTTCTCGCGTCTATACATAAAAAGTGACAGTCGCGCGCGACTCGACCAAGTCGCGGTGCGCATCTTAGCCCGGCAGGTGAGTAACTCTCTATAGAGCTGTATACATTTTGTTGGTAGCGGCGACTGGTTGCGCTGCCATGGTGTCCCAGTGAAATACCGGCCTAACGTGCCGTCGACATTGTCAACTGTCAAATGTCATGCGTCTAATTATAACGGCTGGATAAAACTATAAATATCTATCAGGGACTAGATAAGTACCTACTATACGTACAACATAAAAGATCGTACGTGCGGTATATGGGTGGGTATAGAAATGATACATTTTATAAAAGTGGATACCAAAATAAAAAATTCGCGCACCGAGGGTTCCGTACCACCACATAATCATAATTGTATTAGTTGAAATTTCAGTAAGTTAATGTGCTAGATTTTTTAAGTCCGACACGCGCTTGACCAAATTTTATTATTTGTTGTTATTTTATAGCTTATGCACTAAAAATATACCAATTTTCAAGTTTGTAAGTGTTCCCGTTTTTAAAATAGAACTAAAACAAAAATCGCCTCCGCGACCATCCAACTTGACCCCTCTCTTATTTTCCCATTATTTGTACTGTGAGACCTAGCTTCTTGCCAAATTTCATAATTTTAGGTACTTCCCCCCTGTAGGTTTTGCATTTTTGAATAAATGTATGGAGATGAGGACATAAAATGCCATATCTTTTGATTGCGTCATTGTAAAAAATTTTCAGATCTTGTGTGGTTCATGGATCCTAATATATGGTATTAATTTCAACCTGATACCTTTACCCGTTCGTGAGATAAAGGGTCTTGACAGACAGACAGACAGACAGACGGACAACAAAGTGATCCTATAAGGGTTCCGTTTTTTTTATTTTGAGGTACGGAACCCTAAAAAAGAGCGAAATGATGTTTGTTTGTGTTTGAGCCGGGATTGAACCAACGAGACTCGGCGTACCGATCGTCAACTGGCGATCTTAATGCCATATTGCCATCTACCCTAAATGGCTTAAAGCACAATTTTTTTTTTATTTGGGCTGAGTTGGACTGGAAATCGAATGAACGCACATTTCAGGTTCGTTTGAAATCTTTTGTAACATATTAGAGGCACAGGGCACAGCCTGAGAATAAAGACCTGTGAACACAGCAGACAGCAGAATACTTCTTCTATGCTGCAGACTTTATGTTGTGACAGTCCGCCAGTGTGGCCAGTACTGCATTTTCTTTTTCGATATTATTATAGTTAATATCATTGACATGAGTAAAACCCGCTTCTATGCGCGTACTTTCCAAAAAATCTTTGGTTTGGAAGAAAAAGAGCTTGAATAGTTGTTCATTTCAAAGAGTTATTTAGTCCAATAGGTTGTTCAGATTGATTGTTATTAAGTTTAAACGTTTTTGAAAAATGATGTTTGAATTTTATTCTGATAAAAACGATAATTTTCGCAATACAGCCGGTGTCACTGTTGATATATAAATAAATATAATAAAAATTGGTAGGTGATGTATGTAATAGGCCATCCAATAGCCATTTGATGCGATAAATTGATTTTTGAATGGGTTTCGATTCGAAAATCATAGACATTATATGACCGGCAGCAGCGGCCGGCGAATGCCAGAAGCGAATTCCGCGTCGTTATTTATAATGATGAATTAAAATTTCTCGGTATTTTGTGAAATGCCAAGGAATTATGTCAAGTGGAAAATTATATAATTTGCCTGCGACATATCAATGACCGTAATATAGAACAGGCTCCAATGAGATGTCTGTTTGCAAAAATTGCGAACCGCAAAATGTTTTGTGATTTGTCTACCTGAGGCACTCGATTTTATAAAAGCCATGTTGCCCCGCGGTTTAACGGACCATTTGTTTTTCTATATGTCCGATTTTTTAAGGCTTGAACCGTAATATTTTCACATAATATGTGTTATTTTATTATGGTGGATATCTTAGCAAATAGTTAACAAAAACAGTTAGTTTAAATAAGTTAGGAATCGTTTATGTTTTATTGATTAAAAAAGTGCTGTGATTCGTTCAAGTTACTTTAGTGGCTTAATTTCTATTGGGAAATATTAGGGCAATCTCCTGGGTCCAACCTTGGAGCCCGTTTGTCGATAGACGGCCCCAAACAGATCGTTTCAAGTTAAAATACTTAACTATATTAAAGTAAATAATAACAATGTACAACGTGACAAAGCAAACATATTATTTAATTATCTAAACCGTCAAATTGATAACTTATTGAGTCGTTACAATGTTATATTTCCTGTTTGCTAGAAATAAATTAGTCTCGGGAATTCCCCCAATTCTTCACAATGCTTCTATCTATCGTCGCAGTGCCAACTATAAGCGTAATTTTGTCATTTTTGAGGTTAACTAAGGGCCGTATTTATAAATCCCTCTTAAGTCTGAGATTGCACTCAAGATGTTTAATTTGTATGACTAAAGTACCTACATCATGACAGAAATCTTGATAGGGATTTGTTAATACGACCCTCCTAAGTTTCATTTCAAACGTCAGTTTATTTTTATTACTTAGGCGACCAAGCTTCAATAGCCGCCTCAACATAAAAAAAAACATTGGGTAAGCAAGCTATGCTTCCCGCCAACAGATGGCGCTGTAGGCTTTTGTCTAAAACGCGGTAATAAAAAAAATTCTTATAAACTTGGAGAAAACGAATTTTCCCGGACATGAGACCTAGCTAGATCAATTTTTCGCCCCCGAAAACCCCCGTATTGTAAATAACATCGAAATCGTTTGAGCCGTTTTCGAGAAACTTATTATAAATATATATGACTGTGGTACTTCCCCTCCTCATTTTTCCAGCAAAGGCTAGAATTCTGGAGGGAGCTCCCTGTCCTGTAGTGGGCGTTTCATGGGATGTTATGATGATACAAATATATTGCTCGTTTTATAGAATAGGATTTAATTTGTGCCTCAGGACCATTCTCAGAGTAAAAAGTGAATTTAAATTAGTTCTGGATAGCAAAAAATATGCATATACTTTCGATTACAAACTACATTCTCAAAGAAGCATGGGTATAAAAACAAGAATTTTTTAAACACGATGCTTCATCGAAACAGCATTGCCAGTGCATTACTTTTGTAAGTCGAGTCGAGTCGTTATCCTCATCCTCAACCTCATCATCATAGTGGCGAGGTAGTTTTGTTGTTGTTCATAGATTCGATTCAACTAACAAAAGTAACGTACTGGCGACGCTGTATCGATGCAGCATCGCGTTTGCATCGATATCGATACTGCACCGCGTTTGCATCGCAACTGTATCGCGACTGTATCGATGCAAAAAGTCTCATTGTAAATAGCAAGCCCAAAACTTATTCTCGTTTTTCGACCCATGTTTCTTTCGGAAAGTTGTTTGTAATCACGACTTACTACATACATATCTTTAGGTATAGCATAAACTTACTAAAAGTCACCCTTTATATATGTAGAATTAATAATATAATAGGAAAGATCAAGTTTCTAGACTTTATCTCACAATTAATTGGCCTCTCCATACAAAATTGCAAACTTGATTGGACAGTTTGTATGAAGAGGCCGACATTTGTTTTCATTTCCTGAAGGTTTTATTCGCTGAAAGTTGTTCAGTTACATTGACTGATAATGCCCTTTCAGTATTCGGAAGGCTGTCTCTTACACCCTGTATTGTAGTTTGACTAATGAGGTATCGTTAGAAGCGTCTTTATCATCCGCTGATTGTCTTTATTATTTACATAAAAGGATAAACTGACTGACTGATATATCAAAACACAGCCCAAAACGCTAAACATAGACTGGAAATTTTTAACTCAAATACCTTATACAGTGCAGGCGTCCATTAAGAACGGACGTTTCGAAATTCTTCTCCGAAAGGGGTAAAATAGGGGATGAATGTTTGTATGAAAGTTCGTCAGTTGCAAAGTTATGATCTTCAAATTTTGTTTTAAGGCTGAAAATTGAAAATTTATTTATACGTGTCTCAGCGTTTTTGAAAATTCTAAAGGGATGAAAAGGGGGACTTAGACTATAAAAGTTTTCCAGCAGTTTTGGGACCTAATCCCCCAAGGGGTGAAAAGAATAATGAAAGGGCTGATTTGTAAGAAAGTCAGACTGTTTAGAAGTGAGATCACAAAATTCTTTTTAAGGGTTAAAGTAACAATAAAATGTAGATAGATAGAGATAGTTAGGGATTAGATAGGTATAGAAAGAGATGGATGGGGATAAATAGGGATAGTTAGGGATACATAAAGATAGATAAGAATAGAAAAAGATAGATAGGAATTAGGAATAGATAGGGATGTAAAGGAATAGAAAAGGATAGACACTTGGTTTGATGGACATATGGATGAACGAACGGATGGATGGATGAATGGACAGATGGACAAACGGATGGACAAATGCATAGATGGATAGATGAACAGACGAAAAAATGGACAGACGGAGACGGACAGATGGACAGGTGCACAGGTAGACAGGTGGGCAGGTGGACAGGTGGACACACGGAAAGATGGATACATGGACAGATGGACGCATGGACAGATTGACAGGTGGATAGGTGGACAGATGGATAGAAATAATCCCACGCAGACGAAGTCGCGGGCAACAGGTAGTAATATGGAAGACTGAATATGGCGCCCTCTAAAGAACATTAAGACTATTTAAGACATGAATGAAAAAAAAGGCTTAGTGACACATTTCAAAAATATATATTTGGTTTTCTCTAGAACGTAATTGTTTTTTTATATTTAAATTTAAATATTAAATAAATTTTTAATATTTTTTTTGAAATATAAATCCCGACTTCTGAAAAATCTTGCTTTAAAAAGTATGAAAGGAGAAAAAGAAGACGAGAAGGGCAATGTGGTGGTAATATAACCATGGGTTTTATTTATAGAATTCAATAGTTTGTACATCACAATTTCAGATGACAATATTTTCTTCTTTCAAACTTTTTAAAGCAAGATTTTGCAGTAGTTAGGCTTTAGTTTTTGAACATTTTTTTATTACTTATAGGGATCATTTACCTTAAAATATTTACTTGTAAATAAGTAATTAAATACATGGAATATTTATAAAACTAACGTGTGAAAGGCCACAGTAAAAGGCATACCTACTTGCTTATTATGATAGTTTACCATTTCATAAAGCTGAATTTTCAATAGAATCAGACAAATGCCTGGTACTTGCTGTATGACGGCCAGGCATAAATATACCAGAATTGTATAATTTATACGAAATGAATGAGACAATCAATAGAACTATCAAAACATTACAAATTATTATCGAGATCAGATATTTTGAATCAGCACTGACCTTAGGAGACATTTCAGTTGCAAGTTCAGATTTTTCAACAGAATTATATGCTTCAATTTTTTCTTCCAAATCGAGTTTGATTTTGTTTATGTATGTTAAAAGGCTATCCATTGTAACATTCTCTTTAGCTATTGAAGATATAGGGATTGGTTCTCTCTTTGATACTATATTGGTTCCTGTAAAGTCTTTCAACATTCTATTTAATAATGCATTCGTATTCATGTTGGCAGATGATATTTTCTGTAATATTAAGCTGATATTAGAGTTGCCATCGTATATAGTTTTATTTATAATATTCAAAAAACTAGAAACGTTATTTGATGAGTTAAAAATAGATGATTCAAGTGAATAAGGTATTGATATATTTTGCAATATTTCTCTTATGTTAAGAAACTGTTTTTCACTTGGATAATGTTCTTGTGTTTCAACAGACGTTTTTCGCGACTGTAAGTTCTCTAGTGATATATTATGTAAAATTGTTCTTATATCACGAAGAATTTTCTCATTAGGCAAATTTTCAAATAAATCAGTTTCTTGCGTTGATTTAGCTCTAAAGCTATCAAAGTTACAAGTTACTCCATCGACATTTTCAGCATCACTTCTCTCATCTAATCTTAAAGCTGTGATTTCGAAAGGTGCATTTCTTTTCAAATTAACGAGAACATGACATGGTATAGGGTTGTCACCTATACTTAGACTTTTTAAAGATTGGCTAAAAAAATTTTTCACTTCAACATTTTGTATTTTATTGTGATCTGCAAGAAGAATGGTAAGGCTACTTACTTCATAAAATCTTTCACTCTGCAAGTCACTTATTTCATTGTATGATAAGTCTACAGTATTTAAGGAAATGAGACCTCTGAAAATTCCAAAACTAACTGTTGTCAGTATATTATGTGACACGTTTAAATAGTGTAGCAATATATTGTCTCTAAAAGCTCCGGGTTGAATAAATGTTATTTTATTACAACTTAAATCTAGTTTCCTCAAACTGTTAACGCCTCTGAAAGCTGTTGAATCCAGTTTAGATATAAAGTTATTGCTAAGATTTATATCATCTACACTATTTATGTTTTTGAGCTCTAAATATGTCACATTCTGAATGTTTGAATGAGAAATCTCTAATCGTGACACTTCCATTTGTTTCACTGAGCTAAATGAAATATTGTAATAAATTCCAGACAGCAAAAGTTCTACGATATTTTGTTCCCCTTCGAAAATAATTGTATTAAGAGTCAAATTTGAATTGTAAGATAGATCCAAGTAGCGTACAGAGTTTTGTTCAGTAAACGATTTCTCACTAATAGTTTCAAGTTGGTTGTAAGATAAAATAATGTATGTAAGATGTATCAAACCTTTAAAACAAGTATCTTGTAAATATATAAGTCGGTTATTGTTAAGAATCAATTTTTCTAAGTTAACTAATTCTGTGGTGTTTACGTTGAAACTACTAAGTTTGTTGAATGATAGGTCGACAGTTTCAATAAGGCCTGTATGTAAGAATGAATTATATTGTAATTCAGTTATTTCACCATGTGACACATTCAATTCTTTTAATTTTGTCATTCCATTAAATGACCCATTTTTAATAGCCGTCAATGATGTTCCAGATATGTCAAGACTAGGCAAACTGATAAGACCCTCAAACGTACCTTCTTCAATAGTTCCACTCAGGGGATTGTTTGAAATTTGAAGGTTAATTAAGTTCTTTAAAAATGTAAAAGAATTTGTCTCTAACACAGATATTTGATTATAAGACAAATACAGAAATTCTAAATTATCAAGACCATCGAAATATTGATGATTTATTTTTGAAAGTAGATTATTTTGAAGCATCAACGATGTCAGGTTTACTAGATCATCCTTGCCAAACTCAATTTTTGACAACTGATTGTTTGACAAATTTAACTCTTCTAGACTTCGTAAAGTATTGAAAGAATTTTTAGATAACGTGTTTATTCGGTTATTATTCAAAGATATTAATTTAAGATTTTGAAGTCCATAAAAAGCATTATCTTCTATTGAATCTATTCGTTGATGACTAAGATCTAATTCTGTTATAAGTTCGATTCCCTCAAACATGCCTCTCACCAAAGATCCTTCTAGTTGGTTTTCCTTTATGCTAAAACTGCAAATGTGCTTGTCTTTAAACAAGTCCTTAGATAATGTTTTAAAATTGTTTTTAGACAAATCTATATTCTCCAGTAATGTTAGGTTTGCAAATGTTTCTTTGGTGCAATTTTCCAAAAGATTATTGCTTAGGTTTAAAGTGTTAACTGCAATGTTATTACGAAACACGTTGTCTTCAATATTATTGATCGAATTTGAATTCAAGTCAAGAATTTCCAAACTAATAAGCTTTTCAAAATTACCTCCGTTGATTCTCTCTAATTTGTTTTGACTTAAGTCTAAATTCTTTAATTTATTGAATCTTGCTAAAGATGCTCCGATTTCAACCAATCTATTATGTTTTAAATTCAAATACAGAACATTTTTCAATCCCTCAAATGATAAAATGCTTAAACTTTCGATAAAATTAAAGGACAAATCTAAATATTCTAATTTAGTAAAATAGTCAAATATACCATCGTGTATTGTAACCAAATTGTTGTGAGAAAGATGCAATTTTATCAACTTTATGAAAATATAAAAATTGTCGTCTGTTTGGATGGTGGTGATGGTATTATGTGACAGATCTATTTCTGTTAACTGAGGTAAGTCAACAGAAGAATACAGTTTTGCCACAGTAATAATATTTTTGGAGACATTGAGCACTCTGAGGTGTGGCATAGGTGGAAGCATAAAATATATGATTTCATTAAAGCTTAGATCTAGTATTGTTATAATTTTTGCGATACTGTTTCCGTTTAAAACACTATAGATGTCAGTTACATGTCTCAGCGTACATTGAGTCTCTCCATAATAGTCATAAGAATATTCAAATCTCTGCGCAGGTGCGCATCCATAGCGAGTGTAACTATAATCTCTCAATCTGATATTGCTAATTTCACGCTCACAATATACTTTAGAAATACATCTGGCAGTATCAAATTCTCGAGAGCATCCATATTGTAAAGAAACTTGTTGCCAGCTGCTAGGGATCAGGACAATGAACAGCAGCACATCTGAGAAAAGAGAAAACCATTTGAATATTATTACTTAAGGTTTATTGAATGCTACAACTTGTTATGAAATAAAGTGTACTGGAGAGTGGGTGCTAAAAGGCACCATACAAATCTCACACTTTTAAAAGAACCACATACTGGCTCTATACCAAAAAAGTGTGTTGGCGATGGCTCCTAAAATTTATAATAATTTGCCTAAGGAAATACGCGACTCTCCGGCTTTAAATAATTTTAAGAGAAATTTATTTAATTATTTGAACGAAATGACATTTTACTCTATTAAGGAATATTTGAAGTAAAACAATAATGCTGTAATTAATTGACTGACTTATAATTGACATGTTTTTTTAAGCAATTATTTTTGAATATTTTAAGATTTTAATGTAGTTTTAATTAGATTTTAATGCATGAAACATCTGTACGCCAAAAGGCAGAGCACATAGATTTTTATTTGTCTGTACTGTTTCATCTCTGACTAACTTGTGTCTCACAGTAATAAATGATTTGATTTATTAATTCTGTCCTTCCTATTAGCTGTACTATAAGCCTAACTGTTACGCACAACTTACATATTATTATTTTTATCTACACTTATGTCGTAATGTTTGAAATATGATTAAAAAAGTTGATATGTAAGGCTGAATTTTTTGCAGAGCAAACTATAAGCAACTAGCTGGTGCCCGCGACTTCGTCGGCGCAGGTTTACAAATTGTAGCTTATGTGTTATTCTGATGTATAAGCTATATTATTGTAAAGTTTCATTAAAATCCATTCAGTAGTTTTTACGTGAAACAGTAACAAACATACATCCATCCAAACATACATGTTTACAAAATTTTGCGTTTATAATATTAGTAGGAAGTAGGATTAAAAAATTACCATTACGTATCGGATTTTGAATGAAAATTTAAATCATTACGTTACACTTTGGTTAAATTCTCCTTGAACCTGAATGTTTTTGTACAGACTAAATAAAATGTGTTTTAGAGAGCCCGTTAGTAATATACAAGGAATTTGGAATTTTTTCACCTATAAGCTACTTGGTAATATATCAGTGTTTCTTAGTAGCTGCTAAATATCAGTAGTATATTCACAAAGTCATAAAAACAACCTATTATTTTGGAGCAGTTATAGTAATAGTTACTAGTAGTTAATAGTTACTAGTAGTAACTACGTTTTTGTAGGTGCCGATGGGTTAACTTGCTGATCACTGTTGGTAATATCATTTTTTAAGGCTTAGTAAAATAAATGATTTTTTTACAAGATAATACACAAAGAATTTTTAAGAACTAAATATATAACATACATTTGACAGCTAGCAATAAAACTGACAATCATTTTAATTTTGGGTGACCGTTTAGTATCAATGTTTCCATTTCCAATTTTCCTTACGATGATTAGCAACGCCATCTAGTTGGACTTTCAAAATGTGCACGAAAACATTCTATTATTTCATACAAGGACTTAACTTCTTGATTACTAGTCTAGGAAACGAAGCGGATCGTTGTATGAAGACCCCCGCATTAAATCCTCAGTCAATGAAACATTGCTAGGGTATAACACTATGAGACAAACCTTCTATAAAAAATACAAAAAAAAGTCGGTAATTTTAATTTTATATTATATATATATTGAAGGACAGCGCCGAAAAAAGCCTTACGAAAGAAAAGCTAGTACCCCGGAAAAAGTGGCTCAGTAAAGAAATAATAGATATAATGATTGAGAGAAGGAAATATAGAAATAAAAACGACGATGCCAGCATAAAGATTTACAGACAGTTAACAAATACAATAACTTTGAAATGCCGACAATGCCGAGATACAGATGTAAATCAGCTATGTGAAGAGATAGAGAGATTCATGAGAATGGGAAATATGGAAAAGGCTTATAACAGAATCAGGAAACTGGACAGAACACACAAGACAAAAAGTGCAACAATATTAGACGAACAAGGGAAGATTGTGATGAACAGCAAGGAAATTGTTGAGCGATGGATAAGATATATTGAAGGATTATATGAAGGACAAGGACTTGACGAACATGATATTGAAAAGGAAAAGGACGTGAACCCCGATAATCTTGGCCCCAAAATACTAAGATCCGAATTTGACAAAGCCATAAAAAGCATCCAGAATGGCAAAGCAGCCGGAGAGGACAAAATACACATAGAAATGATTAAATACGTGGTCTGCGACTCTATGTTGGACGAAATATTCAATCTAATCCAAGATATATATGCATCAGGTACTGTGCCCTCGGACTTTCAGATCACTAAAACAGTTACTATAACAAAAAAGCTGAACACGCTAAAGTGTGAAGAACACCGCACACTTAGTCTTGTCTCACATGCATCTAAAATACTCCTAAAAGTAATACAAAACAGGATAAAAGCTATTACTGAAGCAATATTGGGGCCAGATCAGTACGGTTTTAGAGAGAATAGAGGCACAAGGGAGGCCATACTGGCTCTTAGACTTATTATGGACAGGAGATTGGATCTAGGACTGGAAACGCACATAGGCTTTGTAGACTTAGAGAAGGCATTTGATAAGGTCAACTGGCGAGACATGATGAGAATTCTGAAGGAAGCAGGGCTGGATTATAGGGATAGGAAAATACTATACGAACTATATAAGAAACAAGAAACTATAATTGAGGTTGGAGATGAAAAGGGAAAAGCTAAAATAAACCAAGGTGTTAGACAGGGATGCCCGCTCTCTCCACTCATATTCAACATATTCATTGAGGAAGCAATCAGAAAGATGACAAATGAAGGAAAGGGAGGTGTCATATTTAATGGAATCAGAATACAATTCATCAGATTTGCTGATGATATAGCTGCCATAGCTGAAAACGCAAACGAATTGCAAGAACTAGTAAAAAATATGGACACCATCTTTAACGAAGCTGGAATGAAAATCAACGCCCTGAAGGCGAAAGTCCTGGTTGCGTCCAAACTTTCAAACTCAAGCACAGAAATCAAGCTGAAGAATACAACCTTAGAAAAAGTCAACAAATTCAAATATCTTGGTAGCATCATCACCAATGACTCCAGATGTAACCCAGACGTCGTTGCAAGAATAGCCATGGCAAAGCGAGCTTTCAATCAAAAGAAACATCTATTTAAAGCCAACATAGCATGCAAGACTCGAAAACGACTTATAAAAATATACATCTGGAGCATTGCTCTCTACGGTAGTGAAACATGGACTCTTACTAAGAAAGAAAGACAGAAACTTATTTGAAATGTGGTGCTGGAGGAGAATGATGAAAATAAGCTGGACCGAAAAGAAGACCAACGATGAAGAGCTGGTTGCTGAGTATGGTTGGAGAGAAGCGAACCTTATTGGGAACTATCACCAACCGAAGAGGAAAGATGATTGGACACCTGGTGCGACATGACAACTTCTTTAAAACCATCTTGGAGGGGAAGATAGAGGGCAAGAGAGGAGGGGAAGACCAAGACGAGCGTACATTGACCAAGTCAAGGAAAAAGCTGAGGTCGTGTCGTACCGGGAAGTCAAGGACCTGACACAAAACCGCACAAAGTGGCGATTACTCCACAGACAAGAGCCCTGCTCTTAAATTTGAAGAAGAAGAATTTTAATTTTACTTGACAAAAATTAAAAAAAAAATAATGAAAAAACTTTTTTGTAAATTTTTTTTTTGGATATTTTTAATTTACATTTAATTCATGATACTTTGTCATCCTGTCAAATAAAATCTGCCTGAGAGAATTCTGTTGGGGTCACCTGCTTCGTATCCTACACTATACCACCTGTGACAGGAAGGGTGCGTGCGCAGCCTAGAATTAGTAGAACTTGGAGTTAGAGAGGTTTTTGATGAAAATTTATTGAAAAAGAAGAAAGTAGTAGCTCAGATAATCTCTTTGCAGGATACATGCAGTGACACTCGAATGTACTCCTGAAATGACTTTTAAAATAACATGATCTTCTCTCATATTAATCTATGAAATTATACAACAAAACCTACAATTAATTAGTAAAGAATGAATATCGAAAAGAAAAGCACGTCATGTTACTAAAATGTTCTGCATGTTTATTTCTAAGACCTGGCAGACACGACGGCTTCTTAACACACCAGTAATATACATAATATAAATTGCCTTTGTTGTTTACTTACCTTTGTTAAATTTATAAGTACCTACCTATTGTATTAGTGAAGATAATTCAGTACACGCACATGCGTATAATATGGTATTAAAGGTATTAAAACACTCGTTTGATACTATTGTCACGCGAGCCTCGTGTTTTAATAACCTGTTTTATATGACAGTTGCATAAACTACATTATACACTGGCCTTCAAACCTAAGTACCACACTTATAAAATTACGATATCTCCCAAACTATGGAAGATTTAAAATAGTAAGTAAGTTTTAAAATTAAAAAGTTCTAACCCTTCTCTACCCATACGTGACTAGGACATTTAAAACTGCGGTTACAATTGACCTGGGTCAGTCAAGAGCAGGTTAAGCTTGACACTCGCATAGAGACTTTCGCTCCTACGGCAATAGTAATACGAAAGGTACAAAGTCCAATGTGTAAAGCTTGACGTGTCCTTGACTGTACTACTGAACACGCGGCCGCACGTCGGTGGAAACACTTTGACCTTGAGCGGGTCTCTGGTTTTGGGCGTTTGTGGCGTAGCGCTGGTTCAGCTTATACTGGTTATGTTTTTAAGTGCTTGCTGCCGTGCGTACATACTTTCTCTTGATATGAAGAAATCACGGGCATTGTCGCTGTGTGAATTGATGGAGATCACTGTCCTGCAGTGGACTTTCCATGAGATGTTAAGATTATAATGGTATGAACTTACGTAACGTAACTCCCATTTTGTTTCTTGGGTTACATAATAATAGAGATAAGCGATTTTGATTCCAGCACCGATATGGAAAATCTGAAAAAAGTAATTTTATGTGACAAGGTAAAACTTAAAATAATTTTATTTAAAGTTACAATATTACAATTAAGACTTATTATTACAAAATTATTATAAAAAATCTGTGACATTAAATACATACAGGGTGTAAGGGACGGTGTACCGAAAACTGAAAGGGCGTGCTTACTCAATGAAACTAAACGACTTTCCCTAAGAAAATATGTTGGGAAATGGAAAAAAAATTCACCTCTCCATACAAACTGTTCGACCAGAGTGGGCAATTGGTATGGAGAGGTCAATTTTTTTTTTTCATTTCCCAACATATATTTCTTAGGGAAAGTTGTTCAGTTTCGTTGACTGAGCACACCCTTTATATGCCTTATTTTATAAATTTTCGAATTTCTAAAATAAGGCATAATAATTGTACCTCTGTGCCTCTGAGTTCAAATCGATTTCTGGACTTTTTGTCTGCTAGTTTATAGAGAGGTCAAAGGTAAGCTCATACATGGCAAAAAAATGGCCTCAGGGTCAACTGATCATACAGCCCACTGAGCTTGCCGGATCAGTTGACCATTGGCAGTATTGTTCAAAAAAGTGTTTACTTACGTTACTCCTTTATAACGCTTATTCAAACAGTTACTTAATGTGGCACTATAGATAAACTCAAAGTAATCATTACAAAATGATTTTTTTATTCCACAAAAACGTTTTGATCACAGACAATGAAGAAATGTGGGAACTTCTGGTTGTGCTAACCATGTACAAGGGAAATATGAAACAGGAGACCGGTTGCCCGCGCTCATTTTATCTTTTACTAGCATTCGCCCGCGACTTGTTTCGGCTTGATTGTTTTCCCGTGGAATTGAGATGAGAGATGAGATGTATTTTACTCGATTGCCTTCGGTGTAGTTTTCAGTACCTAAGTTATTTTTATAGGCCCCGTGTGGTGCCGGCAAAAAATAGTACCAACCCATCTCTACCTGTGGATGTCGGAAAAGGCAACTAAAGGTTAATGAACCAGAGGATGGGCAGCTGCATCCTTCTGCGTATCGTATCATCTTACATTCTTCGGTCACCAACAACTGCGATCCATGGTGCCATGGTACTCCCCCTCCACATTATTTCAGCAAAAGCTGGAATTTAGGAGGGAGTTCCCTGTCCTGTAGTGGACGTTTCATGGGATGTCATGATAAAGCTATTTTCATAGGCAATGGTCTTGACGTCGATCTAGCCCTGAGAACAGAGACTCGCTAAATGGGAACGCAGAAGCAGGCAGAGAAGTCCATTCTTGTGTATGTATATCTAGCTATAGACAAGTGGTGAATAAACCAGTGTGCAAATGGCTGCCGTGTTGTTAACTCGCCCGTCCCCGTACCTCGTAAAGTAAGCAGTGGCGACGATAATAGACTCGCGCGTGTTACAAAATGACGTTGAATTTCGCAAATTTGTCTAGTTTCGACCATACCAGTCAAGATTGGAACACTTTTAAAGGTCGAATGGAACAAATGTTCGTGCTAAATGATTTCGGGGACGAAAGCAGCAAAGTAGAAGTGAAAAAGAAGGCATTCCTACTCAGCGCACTCACCGAATCTACCTACCAGTTGGTCGTCAACCTTCTACTGCCGGAAAAAATTGAAACAAAAAATTATTCGGACATTATTAAGGTGCTCGACGCTCATTTTACGCCTAAGCGATGTGTTTTTGGTGAAAGGTCCAGATTTTACACTGCCGGCCAACGAAGCGATGAGTCACACACGCAGTGGGCCGCTCGGTTAAGAGGTCTCGCCGCACATTGCAATTTCAAAAGTCTTGAAGAAGCTCTGCTCGACAAATTTGTGATGGGCATGATTCCAGGACCGGAGCGCGACAGACTGTTCGCGCAGGATGTTAGCCAGCTCACACTGAGCGATGCGGTTAGTCTAGCTGAAACACAAAGGAGCGCGCGCGCCAGCGCAGCTGCGTCATCATCATCGACGGCATCGGCTCCCGACGGAATTCACAAAATTTACAAGAGCGGAAAAAGCGTCAAATGTTCGGTGTGCGGTCGTTCTAATCATGATTCATCGAAGTGCCGTTTTTCAAATTATAAGTGTAAGCGCTGTAATGTGAAAGGTCATCTGCGCAAAATGTGTCCAAAACAGAAAGTGAATTTCGTAGATCAGGGTAGTAGTGAGGAAGACGAAGGCGATGATGGTAAGTGTTTTTACAACATTCGTTGTTTTGATGGGAAGCCGATGACGGTAACCGTGAGTATCTTGGGTCAAGAGGTATTCTGTGAAATAGATAGTGGTTCCGCAGTTTCGGTAATATCAGAAAAAACTTATGCTAAGAAGTTTGCGAATGTCCCATTGTCACCTGCTCCTAAAAAGCTGATAAGTTATACTGGGGGTAGTATTGAGACGATCGGCGTGGCTAAATTAAAGGTTGAATATTTAAATCAGGCCGCGGTGTTATCAGTGTATGTAGTTAAAAACGGCGGTCCACCCCTAATGGGCCGCGATTTCATACAATCATTTAAGCTACAGCTGACCCAAATAAATTATTGTGAACCGGTTAGTGATCATGATTTGTTAAACGACTTGAGCCAAAAGTACCCAGATGTTTTTTCACAGAAACTCGGTTGTTTTAATAAATACAAAATAAAATTTCATTTAATGCCTGACGCAAAGCCAATTTTTTTCAAAGCGCGTACGATTCCATTTGCGTTAAGAGATAAGGTAGACGCAGAGTTAGAGCGACTGGAAGCGTTAGGCATTCTTAAGCCCGTAAACCATTCGGAGTACGCATCCCCAATCGTTCCAGCTTTAAAGAAAAATAGTGAAGTTAGGATCTGCGCCGATTACTCTGTAACAATAAATAGACAGCTCATTGTGGAGAAATACCCCTTGCCGACAGTGCAAGAATTGTTTACTAAATTGCACGGAGGCCAACAGTTTAGTAAACTAGATTTATCTATGGCTTATAACCAATTACAAATAGATGAAGAGTCGCAAAGCTATACTTGTATAAACACACATCGTGGCCTATACAATTACACTCGCTTGATTTTTGGCTTATCTAGCGCTCCTGCCATTTTTCAACGTGCCATAGAATCGGTTATTGGTAACATAGAAGGGGTAGTATTTTTCTTGGACGACATTTTGATCACAGGTAAAAACAAAAATGAGCATTTAGAAAGATTAAATAAGGTTTTGCAATGTTTACAGGAAGCAGGTTTAACGTTGCAAAAAGAAAAATGTGCGTTTTTCCAAAATGAGGTAACATATCTGGGTTACATTGTAGACAAAAACGGAATTAGGAAAAATCCGGATAAAGTGAATGCCATCCTGCAGGCAACGGCTCCCAAAAATATAGGTGAATTACAATCATTTTTGGGAATGATAAATTATTACAGGATTTTTGTACCTAATGCTTCATCTATCCTAAGCCCTTTACATTCATTGCTACAAAAAGGAGTAAAATGGAACTGGACCAGCTCACATGATAAAGCTTTCAATATGATTAAAGTATGTCTAGCATCGAACCAAGTGTTAGCTCATTTCGATCATAAGGCGAAAATTATATTGACGGTGGATGCATCCCCAGATGGATTAGCTGCAATATTGGCACAGGTAGGCAATGACGGTGTTGAGCGGCCCGTATCATATGCCTCACGGTCGCTATCAAAGGCTGAGAAAAAATACTCTCAGATACAAAAAGAGGCGACAGCAATTATATTTGGCGTGCGTAGATTTCATCAATATTTGTATGCGCGGTCGCAGCCTTTTGTGTTACGCACAGACCACAAACCGCTGACTGTAATTTTCGGTAATCAGCGCGGAATACCAGAAATATCAGCCAATAGACTACAGCGGTACGCGATTTTCCTTAGCGCTTACAATTACGAGATTGAATATATTTCTAGCTCATCAAATAGCGCGGATTTCTTATCGCGTGCAGTACCGGTTATGTGGGAGGAGGGCGGCACCGGGGCGGAGGACGAGGCGCGGGACGAAGCCGCGTACGTTAACTTCGTAGTAGAAGGGTGTTTGCCAGTCACACTAAGTGACCTGCGCCGGGAAACTGCAGCGGATCCATTGTTGCAGCGTGTTACGCAATACGTAATGGGCGGTTGGCCACGGAAAGTTCAGGACCAACATCTAAAACCTTTTCATTTGTGTCGAAATGAGTTAGCCATTGAAAATGGTGTAGTAATGCGAGGCCATAAAGTCGTTGTGCCAGAAAAATTGCGCGATCATATCGTTACTGAATTGCATGCGACTCATTTGGGAATCGTGAAAATGAAGTCGGAAGCACGGGCTCGTTTCTGGTTTCCGGGCATTGATTCAGTTTTAGAGCGGTTGGTAGGCATGTGTAGTGTATGCACACAAATGAAACCCGCTCCGCCGCGCGCGCCGCTGGCACCATGGCCATACCCACCACATGCTTTCTACAGAATTCACATGGATTTTTTCGGCCCGATTCACAACAAAATGTATCTTATCGTAGTGGATGCTTTTTCAAAATGGGCAGAGTGTTACTGCATGAATTCAAATACAACTTCTAAAGCGGTAATCGTTAAGTTATGCGAGTTTATGTCACGGTTCGGCATTCGTAGGTTATTAGTAAGTGACAATGGGACCGCTTTTTCCTCACAGGAATTTAGAAATTTTTGCTTGCTAAATGGCATTACTCATTATTTTTCACCTGCTTATCACGCTAATTGTAACGGACAAGCCGAGATTTATGTAAAAATAATTAAAAAAGGATTAAAGTCAATTTTTATTTCAAACCGAAGTGAGAGCGATGTACAAACTAACTTAGCAAGGTTTCTATTTAACTATCGAAATTCCACCCACAGTACCACTGACTTGTCCCCAGCTGAACTGGTTTTCGGTCGGAAGCTTCGTTCACGTTTAGATCTAGTTACAGACCCTATCTCGCCTTCCTCTCCCGAACTGTCTAAATCGGTTGGTATTAAACAGTCCTTACAGGCTAAGAACTATGGTGGTATTAAGAGAAAGGATTTGGAACCAGGAGACTTTGTATGGGTAAAACAAAATGAGAGTAATACGAAATATCACTGGGTAAAGGGTCAAATAATAAAGAGAATCGGAAAAGTAATGTATGAAGTACGTCTGCTAAACAAAAATTGTATACAAATGAAGCACAAAAATCAGATAAGATTTTTCATAGGAGATACTCGTAACAAAGAGGAAATAAATTACGATTTCCGAAATGTTTACCCCTTAACCCAATCACAAAGACTTACAACAAATACTATGGGAGCAGAAAGGAGTACGTCTTCAGCGGCTAACCAAGCAGCAACGGGGGGCTTAGTCCAAGACAGCGAAACTGAACCCGAGCCGGGAAGTAGTGCGGCCAGCCAGGCGAGCAAAGCACCCGTCGCCGCCAGTTCCGCCACCACGGCCAGCGTTGCACCTGCCCCGGCTGTGACAGCCTCCACGGCCGGCGATTCGCAGCCAGCTGCTGCAGGACCGTCGACGCCTCAAGCTGCCGTTGACTCGATACCATCAAGACCAGAACCCCCTACCTCAGGGGCAGAACAACCACCGCCACGTTCTAAACGAGTTAGACCACCCGTAGATTATAGGCCATTCTTTAAGTAATACGAGTATTATACATAGGTACATATTTTATGTTTGTTAGCAAAGTGCTCTATTCCACTTATTTTTTTTTTCTTTTGTTTCTCGGAGGGGGAAAAGTTGTTGGGTTGTTTATTAAGAGGGGAGAAATGTTGTGTATGTATATCTAGCTATAGACAAGTGGTGAATAAACCAGTGTGCAAATGGCTGCCGTGTTGTTAACTCGCCCGTCCCCGTACCTCGTAAAGTAAGCAGTTAACTAAGTCGATAGCATAGACGTAGTTGCTGAAATAAACAGGTGTGACAGACAGACAGACAAAGTCGCACCAACAAAGTTCCATTATGGTTTGAAACATGTAATAATGTTTTCAAACACTTTGTACCAATGTCTGAAATTAATTCTGTAGTTCCAGAATAACTTAAACGTTGCCGTGGGGAGATGTTTGTTCTCCAGCAGTTAAATGTGGCCTATCCTGTATTTGTGTATGTTTACTGTGAATAAATGTTATGTCTATGTCTATCCAAAAAAAAAACATCATTGCCTTAGCCTTTCTTTTAAGGGTTCCAAAGCAAAGTAAAAACGGATCCCGTCGTTGTCGGTCTATCTGTCTGTCATGTTGGTCTGACTGTCTGTCTTTTACACCTCTATATCTCAGCAACTACTCACGCTATCTTGTTCATTTTATTTCGGGTATTAGCGCGATACTTGTAATTAGGCAAAATAAACTAGACGTCTACCCGTGACCACGGCTGATGCAACTCAGCTGAAATGTCGGGATTAATAAGGTACCTAATTTATTTTGCCTAATTACAAGACCCGGAATAAAATAAACATGTACGAGAAGTGTTCAACAGATGGCTTTATGTTCCTTCCGAAGCTCGGAAACGCTCTCGTTGTTACTAGCAGTCACCTGTCGGGGTTTTGATCACGACCAACGTTGCTTAATTTTCGCGATTGGATAGAATGAGCAACTACCACTACACTACTTGGCCAAGATTGCTTCTAGTCCTAAAAAGCTCATAAAATTTGAAGTAGTAGAGGTAGTAGTTTTGAAGATTATCCAAATTTACAAAGAGAATATTATAAAAATTAACGTTCCTACAAATAGCCACTGGGCCATTAATGCCTATATGATAAAACTCTATTAAAAGCCAGCACATCTAAACCGTCAAATTGATAACATATTTAGTTCTTACAATGTTATAACTTCCTGTTTGCTTGAAATAACTTCGGGAATTCCCCGTTGAATGGTTGACACACAAACCTTGGTTTCAGAGTAAGCTTCGGAAGGCTCTTATTACCGTAGATAGTAGCCAAAACCAACGGATTAACGTGTCTTCCGAAGTACAGGAACGTCTTACTTTTCGGGCAGTCAGGTAATTCAAACTGCAATGCCCTACGGGTAAACAAACTGGGGACAGTCTCACACAAACATTTTTGTGGAACATTTTCCCCACCAGGCTTTGATCTTAGAACTACCGTATCAAGTGTCAATCGTTTTAGCTA
Organism: Athrips mouffetella; assembly: GCA_947532105.1. Lineage (NCBI taxonomy): Eukaryota > Metazoa > Arthropoda > Insecta > Lepidoptera > Gelechiidae > Athrips > Athrips mouffetella. Next base: position 5,503,085 of record OX383975.1, on the reverse strand, counting down.
CTAGACCGGCTGAATGATAATCTAATAATGTAGATACGCACTTGATAAGGTATAAATCATGTCATTTAGGCCTAATGGGCATTTGGGCATACTTGTGTAGTTGTCAAGTGTAGGGCGTAAAGGAATGTTTCCTACGTGTTTTGGAGTAAATCTTTATCAGGCGTTATTAGAAAATTCCACCCTTCACTTAAAATAGTAAAACGTTCATGCTGCAATACTGGCCATGCTTTCGCTTGAAGGATCATTTTGTGCAAAGTGGATATAAAGGCCCTCTGGGTTCAATAACTGGTACTACAGGTGGTAGGGATTTTGTGGAAAGTCCGTCTGGGGAAGTACCACCGTCTTGCCTTTTTCTGCCGTGAAGCAGCAGTGTTTGCACTGCTGTGTTTGGGTTTGAAGGGCAAGGGAGCCAGTGAAATTACCGGCACATGAGAGATAATACCATCTTAGTTCTCAAAGTGAGCAATGCGTTTTGCTGTCTTATTAGTGTCAAAATATGCCATTAATAATACAGTGCGTGCAATGAGCGGTGGTGACCACTTACCATCAGGTGGCCCACCTGCTCGTTTGCTCACTTGTTAAATAAAAAAAACATCGAGCTTTGGATGCGTCAGTGAGTGAGGAGAGGGGCGAGCAGGCGAGTGGAGATAGGAGAAGAGTTAGGGGACGAAGGTGGGAGCTTGGCGTTCTCTTGACAGTACCTACCTACATAGACGTATCCACGTAAAACTTACGGCTGTATAGCGGCTGTATCAAAAATACAAAATAAAAAGTATCAAAACCAACCAGGGAATATTTCTTTTTTTACTCTTCAGCTAGACATTATCTAGAATATTGTCCTGTACGGGCCCTTATTCAGCAGCTGCAGCGTAGCGCTTGATGATTTAAATCATTTTGGTTTGTTTCGTCATAATCTTGAAGAGTATTATAAAATTATTATAATCCAGTCTAGCAAAGTTGATCGATTTTACACAGTGCAACAGTTTTTCTTGCATCTTTTATTTCCCTCATTGTTGTAGTGTAGGGAGGTATTAAAATTTTGTGTTTCACTCGGCAGTAAAATTATTTCGTGTCTCGTGACTTGCATAACAAATAATTATTTTCCTTTTTATATACAGTTTTAATTTATGCTGAATAGTATGTATGGTGTAGAATCTATTTCTAATCTGTGGTGTTCAGTGTCTCCTATTCAGGGTCGGGTAAAGGTGATATATTAATTAAAACAGATTTATTTGGGAGCCTGTCCCGCACACCCGCTTGCCTCGATTCTCTCCTCAGCAGTGTTGCCAGCAAGCAAGTTCGCGGTCGAGCAACTTTATTCAAATACATTACACCTCTTCCTTTTTAACAAATTATACTAGTATACCTAAGTATTTAATTAATCTAGAGTACCTACATACAATTATTGACAAACATTTACTACTTCTATTTTCAGTATCATCGACTTAGCCTGCCTTCAATTTTTCAGGTGCCATACATTCCTTTGTTCTTCCTTTATGTCTGGTTCCGTCGTACTTAATATTAATTTCCCTTTGAGATAAGTACTGTGTGTGTAGGGTAGGGTGGACGGACGCTTAAGTTTGTTTTCCTTTGTCATGTCTTCTTTGTCCCTTCTCTCCCTTCCCTCTCTCTCTCTTCTCATTTCTCATTTATCTATCTGTTGCTATTCACTTTTCCTTTCTTTTTCATAACAGTATCTTTGTCTTCCAACGATCTCTGGATGATGTCTGAACTTCACGATTAACTCCATTCCTGTCTCCAGCTAAGGAAGGTTGTTTCTCCCTAAATTTTAAGGATAAATATATCGGCAAGGTAATAGAATTCTGTGTATCTACTTAACAATCAAAGTAATTCTTTAAAATACAGGAATCGAACCTGAATTGACTGTTCTCCGCAAACTGGGACAAAATGCAGTAGCCGGAAGAACGATGAGCGTACCACTTTTGAAATAGCGAGGTCTGTGTGCAAGTGCTACACTGCGACTTATATGAAAAATAGACTGCTGCGTAGCGCCAGCAGCGGCAAAGATCCGGAAGAAATATTGTTTTGATCTTGAAAGTATTCCGTTTAACAGCATAATGAACAACCTTCAGAATAACTAGCATATTTTGTTGATTACTGAAAAGAACCAAAAGGACATGTTTCCCAGATTACATAATTTACGCGCTTCTCATGAGAGCAAGAGATATAATCTTTACTGATAATTTTGGTTAAAGTAAGATAGAATCAATAGAACCTAAATCGGTCAAATCTAGGTCTGTTCCTGGTAAGCAAATTCCTTGGTAGTTCACCGAGAGAGCAGTACCTAATTTATTATCTGACACGAAGATCCTAGAGTTGATCTAAAAGAATCTTAGCAAGGATATTCCGTCGGCCATTTTTCACAAATGCAGAATTTTTAAAGGGACCAACGAATCCATTGGAACTAGAAACTTAGACGAAACCGTGTACGTGCAGCAACCGGAAGGATACTTTGAAGAGAAGTCTAGAAATGTTTTTCTACTCGCAACTGGAATGAAGAAGTCAAAAATGTTTCGTCCTCCACCAGTTTGATAGGAAGCCTATATAATATGGTTTTTGTTTCTTATTATATTAGTTAATTTAATTGAAACATTATTAAATGTGGACGAATTTATTTGTTATACCTTTACTACTAAGATATATGCCATTTGACGTACCTTGAATAATCGCAGAATGATACTTTTTTTACATTTGTTTTATTTATTTTATTTTGGTCTTTCTATCTTTTTATTTTTGTTTTTGAACCGTCTAAAAGTCACTAATTATTTTCGTTGACTCTGCACTTCTCATGTCAGTTCCCAGTTGTAGGGTTGTCTGGAAGAGATTTCTTTAAGCAGTAAGGCCGCTTTTACGGGCGGGTATAAATTATTTGTATGGTATTCATTGTGAGTTTTTAGTGCAACAAGAGTTTATTTTATTTATAAGTTGAACTGACCTTGACATTTTTTCCTTTCCATTTTTGTTGTTTTCATAGTATATTAATCCATATTTTAACGTCTAGGTGGGTTATGGTTGGATGAGATACTTTTTTTTTTAATAATGAAAATTAAATTAAGTTCACTCTTAAATTTATTTATTGTTTTTAAACACAATTTCATATTGTATTGTTCTTTTAAGATGAAATAAAAGAGTTTCTGCAACAACTTTTTAGATAGATAGATAGATAAATTCTTTATTGTCACACAAAAACAAAACAACTTTTTATTTATATATGTAGTTATTAAATTCCAACAAAAATCTTATTGTTTCGTTGTTCCTAAATAAATGAAATAAATAAGTTCCTGTTCCAACTTCCAAAGTATCAAAGTCAAGTATATGGCCATGGAAGGCTCGTCGGAAATGTTGTTAACCAGGAACAAGATGGAAATATTCAGCATTTTCAATGTAAGTGTAGGTATTGAAAATCACTAGTTTGACAGCTAACTCATTGGCAAGATCATTCACTTATTATAGCACTTTTTATTCAGCCTGTTACGACATTTTAGACGCTTTGAGTCTTTTATCACAATATAACTCAAGTACATTGTAAAGCAGCAAGCAGATTTCTGTTTATTGCCGGAAAGCCACCAAGTAGGGTAAAAATATTAAAGACAGAAAGTTTTATTTATGCAATATTAATTTCGGTTATTATTATTATTTCTTTTTCTTAAGCTACGAAATAGCCCCATTCCTCGGGAAGGTAAGTATTAAAATTGCGTAACACTACTTGAGGCATTTAGGTTTTCTTGAAAGAAGTTTCTTTAGTTTGAAAAGTGTATGTCTAGTTGAACGTCTCGGTCTGTTGTTTGATAGACTAACTTATCAATACTCATCATCATCTTGTGAGGGTTGCAAGGTCGATGACTATCCTCACAACCCTGGTTTCAGAGATTTTGAGCCGCCAAAGGCCCCTGAAATGGCTCATCAACGACTACGTCCGTACACATAGCGGTCGGGAGCCACGGCCCCACGCCCCTTCCAAAGCACGGAATCATCCACCCTTTCGGACAATCAGGTGGTTCATCCTGCAATATCCCAACTGGGGAGGTCGCATAAAGGGATCCCTGCCTGGCTGTGTCCCCACTGGGAATCGAACCTAGGACCCCCAGATCGAGAGCCGAGTGCTCCACCCACTAGACTACGGAGGCTGTCGACTACCTGCCAAAATTAGTTACAAGTCATATGTTTTCACAGACATCGTGTTTTGTTTATTTGTTACCATTGTTTCACTACAAAAATTACGTAGGGTAGCACTGCAAACGTTATGCCACCATATATAAAAAATATCTTAACTAAATATTATTAATCAATAAATTGAATTGAAAATTGTGTGTACTTACTTACGTAAGCGCAATGTAAAATTTTATAAGCAACAAAAAAAAACACATTATAAAATACTACGAAGATCTTAACACTGTCACAGAAGCTTCGTAAACGCTTTGAGCACTACATTTTATTTATTGTATATGGTTGACCGCAATATCTATACTACTTTGGTCTATAAAATGCCACATCTACATGATTTTCGATTATGTATCAAAATTATAAAACGATTAAACGATTATGTCTCAAATTTAATGTAAACAATGCATTATTTTCCTACCGTCGACGTTGAACAGTTTTTTCCACAAACTACGTAGCGTGATTGTCGACTGTAAACAACCAAATTAATTTTCTACCGTCAACGTGGGACTATTTTTGACTATTTAGTAACCTATGAGATGTTGGCGAATAAAAATTTATAGACGTTTTTCCTTACAACAAAAGCTATAGCAAACTTTAAGTCATTACTGTTCTTCCATAGTTGTAAATAAGAGCGTGGCGCAGTCGGTGTAAAAAGTTACACCAAGTTTCTGTATGTTTGATGCTAACAGGAGCATTTCTAGACCTCGTTTTGTATACTCAATATTTCCAGCGCAGTCTCAGTGACATGGGGTTGCCGTCACATTGCAACTGTACACTATGTATTGTTTTCACCCTTGGTGTTTTCATGAAACTCAGATGTTTCCTTCGGTTTTACTTGTACAAATTTAGACGAAAATATGACTAAATAAGTGATTAGTTTTGTAGAATAACATAACGAAGGTAGGTAGGTAATTATTTATTTTTTTTCGACGAAGCAGCACTTTTTATTTTCTTATTTTTTTTTTTTAAAAACGATGGTCATATTTTTTAAATTCAATTATTTTGTAGATTCTGTCTTTTTGTTTTTTTCGTTGTCCGTTACTGTTCTTTTCAGGTAAGTACGTGACTACAAATCTGTACTATATAGACACCTGGATCATATAGTCTAATTGTAATGCAACACTTTAAGAACATGTTAGTTGAATGTAGCTACTTGGAAATAAAATCAACAATTATTTGTACAGTAAACTCCCATTAAGTTAAGTTATTAATGTACTTAATTTTATTGAAGTGATTTCATTACTTACAATTATTCACTCATTCATTTTGCTGCTGCGCAAGAATGATGCGTTGTTTTACCTTAATTATGTGCAATTGATTGTGCTCCATGGCATGAGCACATTTGTACTATGATAAATTATGCTCCTTGGCAAAATTGTGCACTGTACTGTACATCATGACACTACTATTCCTAGACGCGTGCTCCTTGGCACCATAATAAATTATGCTCCGTGGCAAAATTATGCATTGTACCCATTGTACTCCTTTTTAAGACTTGTGCTCCTTGGCACCATAATAAATTATGCTCCTTGGCAAGATCGTACACCTTGGTACTATTTGTCTAGACTGGTGCTCCCTGGCACCATAATAGATTATGCTCCTTGGCAAGATTGTACTTCTTGGTACTATTTTTCTAGACTTTTGCTCCCTGGCACCATAATAGATTATGCTCCTTGGCAAGGTTGTACTTCTTGGTACTATTTTTCTAGACCTGTCCTCTCTGGCACCATAATAAATTATGCTCCTTGGCATGATTTTACACCTTGGTACTGTTTTATAGACTTTTGCTCCCTGGCACCATAATAAATTATGCACCTTGGCAAGATCGTACACCTTGGTACTATTTGTCTAGACTTGTGCTCCCTGGCACCATAATAGATTATGCTCCTTGGCAAGATTGTACTTCTTGGTACTATTTTTCTAGACTTGTGCTCCCTGGCACCATAATAAATTATGCTCCTTGGCATGATTTTACACCAAAGTACTATTTTTCTAGACTTGTGCTCTCTGGCACCATAATAAATTATGCTCCTTGGCAAGATTGTACACCTTGGTACTGTTTTTAGACTTGTGCTCCCTGTCACTTTGATAAATTACGCTACTGGGAAAATTGTGCATTGTACCCTTAGTACTATTTTATTAGACTTTTACAGCTTGACATCACAATAAGTAATGCTCCTTGTGCGCTGTGCCCCTTGGTTGTATTTTTACTAGGCTTCCCCATTTCTTATTCGTTTGTTACAGCCCAGGGACACCAAGGAACACCGTGCCAGCTTACCCGTGTGGATAAAACTTTGATTTATAGTAGATAACTACAAGGAAGGTAATCATGTTTAGTTGTACAGTCAACTTTTGTACTATTTTTACTAGGCTTCTCCATTCTTGTCCATTTACTACAGGTATCAACTAGCACGTATAGACACAAAATATAATTTGTTAGTAGATGACTACAAGGTAGGTGAGCACACTTAGTCGTGCTAATCGTACAGGTGAGAGCAAGCCTGATATTTGTAGTTGCATGTAACATGAATTTAGCTCTTCGACTGTTGAAAGGAATTGTACGAAGTCCAATGTGTAAAGCTTGATGTGTCCTTGACTGTATTATTTTTAAAATTTTACAAGGAAAGTATTACAATCTTTTCTTTTTGACACGCAGTATCTGTCACGGTTAATAGTTATTTCGTCTGCAAGCAGCAAGCTGTTATTTGGCTCGAGTGGCTTGTAACTTAGAACTGAGGAAGTAGGGGGTTCAAATATTCTGAGAGTAGCTTGGTTTTCGAGGCACGAGACGCATAATAACTTTGCTCTCGAGTGAAACACATAATTTGTTACCTCTGCGCAACTAGATTATCACGTGCTATGATTAGCGCAAATATCATCTTCTTCTTCTTTTCGAGTCAATGGCAAAACTGACTATAAACGCTTAGCCCAAAAAGTAGCCACATCAATAGCCTTTTGGTTGCCTTCAAAAAGGTCTCTCCGAGTGCAGGAAACTGGAGAAGTAGAAATATGGTATATTATCTAGTTTTTGAACTACTATTTCCACGCCAGGTTACAATAAGAACTTATACACCCCGATTTCGAACGCAAGTGCAAGCCTTTCCAGGCTGGCGAGATGAAAAAACCGGCCAAGTGCGAGTCGGACTCGCGCACTGAGGGTTCCGTACCACCACATAAACAAAATTGTATTAGTTGAAGTTTCAGTAAGTTAATGTGCTAGATTTTTTGAGTCCGACACGCGCTTGACCAAACTTTATTATTTGTTGTTATTTTATAGCTTATGCACTATAAACATACCAATTTTCAAGTTTGTAAGTGTTCCCGTTTTTAAATAGAACTAAAACAAAAATCGCCTCAGCGACCATCCAACTTGACCCCTCTCTTATAAGAATGTTCTTGAAACGGGAGCTCACCACAATTGGTTACCATTAGTTGTGAGAAAAGTTGTAATATTTAATGATTTCAGACTTTTCCCTTTATTTGTACTGTGAGACCTAGCTTCTTGCCAAATTTCATAATTTTAGGTCAACGGGAAGTACCCTGTAGGTTTTGCATTTTTGAATAAATGTATGTAGATGAGGACATAAAATGCCATATCTTTTGATTGCGTCGTTGTAAATATTTAAGATCTTGTGTGGTTCGTAGATCCTAATATATGGTATCAATTTCAGCCTGATACCTTTACCCGTTCGTGAGATAAAGGGTCTTGACAGACAGACAGACAGACAGACGGACAACAAAGTGATCCTATAAGGGTTCCGTTTTTTTTCTTTTGAGGTACGGAACCCTAAAAATGTAAGATTTTTATCAAGTACCTACAAGAAACTATTAATTGTAACAAGGATTTCTGCACTCATTTGTTTGTTTACGCTATCGCGCGTTAACGTTACAGTTATTTCGATAATTATGGAGAAGCCTCGTAATGTTTCTTTCACCATTACCTTCCCTTTTTTTTTTGGAAACACTGAATGTATTCGTATTGTCATACGTTTTCCACTTACCTTTTAGGTCTCGTCGCCACGTGTGGTGTTCAGTGTCTCCTATTCAGGGTCGGGTAAAGGTGATAGCTGTCGCCGCACACCCGCTTGCCTCGACTCTCTCCTCAGCAGTGTTTCCAGCAAGCAAGTTCGCGGTCGAGCAACTTTATTCAAATACATTAATAATCTATTAGAATGAAACGTGAACCCAAAGTTTTGAAAGGCTTATTTAGCTATGAAATGTATAGGATAGTAAAAAAATACTCATATAAGAATGTATCATCATTTATTACACAGATCGTTTACAATAATGTCTATCCATTAGCATTAAAAACTAAATAGAATAAAGTTTACAAAGCCGAATTTTCAATGGAATCAGTCAAATGCCTAGTACTTGTTGTATGACGACTAGGTGCAAATATACCAGAATTTTTGTATTTTAATAAAATAAAAACGAAACATGCAAACATCGTTACAAGCATTAAAACAACACAAACCTCAATAAAGATCAGCGACTTAGAATCAGAACTAGAACTGCTAGATAACGCTTCATGATGAGATATTGCAGTAGATTGCGCACTATCTTTGGAAGTTAATATGGTTAGTTTATCTGATATTTTATCATCTATTTCATTTAGAATGTTTTGTTTTTCAACAGCCACAGAAGCTTCAATTTTATCTGCTAAATCGCTTTTGATTTTGTTGATGTATATTAAGAAGTTATCCATCGTATCATTCTCCTTAGCTATTCGGGGAACAGGGATGGGTTCCATCTTCGAAATCGTATTAGCCGCTGTTAAAACTTTCAACATTCTATCTAATAATGCATTCGTGTTTGTATTGATAGATGATATTTTCTGCAAAAGCAAACTGGTGTTGGATAAGTGCAACTCAAGTTTACTTTTACCGTCATCTATTTTTTCACTGATAGTATTTAAAATAATTGAATCGTTATTTGCTACACTAACAACAGATGTTCCAGGTGACTTAGACAATGACATGTTGTGCAAAATTTCTCTTATATCAAGAAGAAGTTTTTCATTTGGCAAATGGTCATAAGGTACAGTATCATATTTAGACTCAGCTACGGATCTATCCATATTACAAGTGACTCCATCGACATTCTCATGATCACTGCTCTCCTCTAAACTTATAGCTGTTATTTCAAAAGTCACATCTTTTTTCAAATTAACGAGGATATGACATGAAATCGGATTATTGCCTATACTAAGACTTTTTAAATTTGTACCTGAAAATTCGTCTGCTTTGATGTTTTGTATTTTATTATGATCAGCAATAAGAATGGCAAGACTATGAACTTCGTAAAATCTTTCACTCTGTAAGTCTGTGATTTCATTAAATGAAAAGTCTACAGTATCCAAGTGAATAAGACCTCTGAAAATCCCGTAACTAACTGTTGTTAGCATATTATGCGACACGTTTAGAAAACGTAGTAGTGTATTGTCTTTAAGAGCTCCAGGTTGTATAAAAGTAATTTTATTATAACTTAAATCGAGAAGCTTCAAACTTTTAACGCCATTTAAAGCTGCAGAATCTAGTTTAGTTATATTATTATTGCTAAGAACTAAATCATCCAAATCATAAATTTTTTTAAGCACTAAAGAAGTCACATTTCTAATATTTGAATAAGACATTTCCAAACGTGAAACTCTCAGTTTTTCTACAGAGCTAAAAGAAATATTGCTTGGTATTCCAGACAACATTAGCTTAACAAAACTTTGGGTCTGTTTGAATATTAAAATATTTAACTCGAGATGTGAATTGTAAGAAAGATCCAAGTATCTAACATCTTTTTGATCATCAAATGCTTTTTCAGGAATAGTTTCGAGTTGATTATGAGCAATAATCATGTTTGTAAGACGTTGCATGCCTTTAAAACAAGTAGTTGATAAATGCTTGAGTTGGTTATTGTTCAGAAATAATTTTACCAAACTACCCAGTTCCGTTGTGTTGATGTTAAAATCACTTAGTTTATTAAACGATAAATCTATAGTTTCTATAATGCCTGTGTGTAGAAATGAATTATATTCTAAGTCATTAATATCACTGTGGGATACATTCAGTTCTTTTAACTGTGTCATTCCATTAAATGAACTGTTTTTAATAGAAGTCAGAGATGTTCCAGATATATCAAGACTAGGCAAACTGGTAAGACCATTAAACGTACCTTGCTCAATTGTACCACTAATAGGATTATTTGAGATTTGAAAACTTATCAAGTCCTTTAAAGACTTGAAAGAATTATCTTCTAAACTAGATATTTGATTGCTAGACAAATCTAAAAATTGCAGATTATAAAGACTGTCAAAAAAGTCTTTTTTTATATTCGAAAGTATATTATTATGAAGTATCAACGATGTCAGGCTAACTAGATCATATTTGTCAAACTCTATATTTGACAACCTATTACTTGATAAATCTAAATTTTCTAGACTTCGCAAAGTATTAAATGACTTTTTAGATAAAGTATTTATTTTATTGCTGTTCAACAATAAGATTTTAAGATTATGAAGTCCATAAAAAGCATTTGCTTCGATTGTTTCCAGTTGTTGATTGCTAAGATCTAACTCAGTTACAAGTTTGATTCCCTCAAACATGCCTTTAACGAGAGATCCTTCTAGTTTGTTTTCCGTGACAGAAAAATTTGAAAGTTGTTTGTCTTTGAATACGTCCTTAGGTAACCTTTTTAATTTGTTTTGAGATAGATCTATATTTTCTAGTAATGTGAGATTTGTAAACATTTCTTTGGAGATTTTATCTAAAAGATTGTTGCTCAAGTTTAAAATTTTAATTAGAATGTTATTATTGAACACGTTATTTTCAAAATTTTTAATAAAATTTGAATGCAAATCAAGTATACTTAGGCTAATAAGCTTCTCAAAGTCCACGTAATTGATGTTTTCAATTTTGTTTTCACTTAGGTCTAACTCTTTTAATTTATTGAATCTAGCAAAATATGCTCCGATTTTAGATAATCTGTTATGCTTTAAACTCAAATATATTACGTTTGTTAGTCCTTCAAATGTAAGAATGCTTATGGTTTCGATATAATTATAAGACAAATCTACATACTCTAATTCAGGGAACGAGTAAAATATTCCATCTTGTATTAAAACTAAATAGTTATTGGATAGATTTATTTTTGTTAGACTTCTGAACACGTGGAAACTTCTATCTACTTTGATTGTATTGATTCTATTATATGACAGGTCTATATCTCTTAATATATTTAATTCACTATCGGAACTATACAGATTAGCCGTGGTTAATAGATTTCCTGAGAAATTAAGCGTTTTGAGCCGTGGCAGTTGCGGGAGACTAATATCTGTGAGCTCATTATTGCTCAGATCTAGTTTTGTTACAATATATCCAATATCTCTATTATTTAATTCGCTATAAACATTACTAAAATGTTTAAACGTGTATTGAGTCTCCCCAAAGTAGTGTCCATTGTAGTTAAATTCCTGCTCAGGTGAGCAGCCATGAGCATTTGAACTAAGGTCGTAAATATTAAAATATGATATACTTTGCTCGCAATACACCTTAGCCATGCATTTCAAAGAATCAAATTCTTGAGTGCATCCGGTTCTTGTTTGAGGTTGAGGTGGACGCCATTCTTGTTGCCAGCTGACAGGAATCAGGACAACGAACAGTAGTAAATCTGAAAGACATATCTCATATGAGATCTTTGTGAGGGCTAAGTGGAAAAACTTTTGTTGTACGATTTTATAAACTAAAAAAATAATCGACTCTCTTTAAAAATATATCAGCTGATTGATCCAATTTGCACGTTAAAACGCGAATTTTATATAAATAACTCGAACATAAAGTAAACACGTATATTTATAATAGCTAATTCAATTATACCTGCTATGCTATTGAAAAAACCGCCCAAGTGCGACTCGGAGTCGCGCACCGAGGGTTCCGTCCACTAAAGTAAAATTACCCTCTTAGTCAGGGACGCGCAGTCGCGCAGATATTGTATTAATTGCGCACGAATCAACTCTCACTTGAACAGCTTTTATTATTTGTCGTTATTGTATTACTTATGCACACTAAATATACCTACAAATTTTCACGCTCACAAGTGTTCCCGTTTTTATGATAGAGCAAAAACAAAATATACACCAAAGAAACGCATTTCATGTATAAGTTTTTCTCTTATTTTTTAATTCAATTTTGTTTTTATTATTCGGTAGGTAATCCGCCGTTATAACACATATTCTGTGAAAATTTCAAATAAAAAGTTACTACGGTTCAAAAGATACAGCCCTTTAAAGGTCGGGCAGACATACTGACGACGTAGGCTTAGTAATAGGGTCCCGTTGGCACCCTTTGGGTACGGAACCCTAACAATCAACTTAATTTAATCTTAATTTACAACGTGTTAACGGAATAAGCGAAACTGAGAAAGTAGTTTGTTCAGAATCGAGAGTAGAACCAATTTCACGGGTTTTTTAATAAAAGTAATTCTTTTTTTATTTTTATTATTTAAATTTTTGCCGCTCCTATTCTAAATATTTCTGTGGATACGTGAGCTGGCTGTGACGCCGCGCGGTTCATAAGCGGTGAGGAAGGGAGGGAAGTGGGCGTGGCGTGCGCGTAGTGCGCGGACTAGAACAACGATGAGACTAGAACAGTGATGAAACTTTAAAATAACAATATCTAGATAAAAAAAAGCTTTTTTGAAGATTTTTTTACGGGAATGGATTTATTTTAATAAAAATCGTTTGGGGTGTATGAGGGTTTCCCTTATTCCATCAACACGTTGTATAAAAGAACATGTCCTGACTGACTAATTCATCAACACCGAGCCGTAACTGCTATAGCTAAATTGTTAGATATACAGCGTGTTACGGAAAGCTGTGATAATACTAAAGGGTATGAATTCTCCCATGAAACTGAACAACTTTTTCTACTTTTCATAGAACACAATAAATTTTTGACCTCCCATAGAAACTGCATCAGCTGATAGCGCATTTTGTATGGGAGGTCAAATTTGGTTTTTCTTATGTTCCTTAGATAAAGTGGTTCAGTTTCACGGGAGGATTGACACCCCTCAGTATTATCACACCTTTACATTACACGGTGAAATTTTGAACAGAGATTTCTTGCACGACTTGCACGTCAAAACCAACCACTAAGAAAGAATGTCTAAAAATTCATCCCCAAGGTGGTGAAATAAGGGTTGAAAGTTTGTATGAAAATCCCACAGTTTTGAGTTGAGATGCATAAAAATTTGGATTTGAGCTAATGAAAAGAAACACATGTTTCAGCATTTTTCCAAAATCTTTCCCCGTAGCTTTGACATAAGATGATTGATGAGATGAGGATTTTTTTTAATCATCCGCCAAGGCGGTGAATTCGTTTTTGATGTATGTAAGACGTATGGAAATTTGGATTTACAGAAAGAACAAAAAATAAAAAAAAGCACTTATGTCAGCATTTTTTAAATATCATTTTCGCAGGGGGTGAAATGAGGTATGACATTTTGTATTAAGTGTTAGTGCAGTATTTTAAGTGTTAGTGTTTTAGTTTTTGTGTACGTAAGTGTTTTTGTGAAGGAACAAAATGTTCAATAAACATTAGATAACTCTCACGGGAAATTAAATTCTATGCGTGCAAAGCCACAGGGCAGAACGCTAGAACGCTAAGACGCCAAAGACTATGGGTCGTATTAACAAATTCCTCTCAAGTCTGAGATTGCAATCAATACGGATAATTTGTATGTGTAAAGTTCATCTCATATACCTATACATAATTATGTTCATGTTTATTCAGTTCTAATCATACATCGTCAAAAATTAAGATAAATACATTATGTACATCTATTACAACAAAAGCAAATATACATTATTATACATACATTCTATTTATTTAATTATGTCCCAAGGAACGCCTCTACCGAATAAAAAGCCTTTTGGGCAAGTCAAATCTTAAGCTTCCGAATAAAGCTCATGTAGCTGCAACAATTCTGAATTTCAGTAGGAACTTTATTGTAAACTAGCTGGTGCCCGCGACTTCGTCTGCGCAGGTTTATAAATTGTAGCCTATGTGTTATTCTGATGTATAAGTTATATTATTGTAAAGTTTCATTAAAATACATTCAGTATTTTTTACGTGAAAATCCATACTTACAAACTTTCGCGTTTATAATATTACTAGGATAGTAGGATAGGATAGGATTCGGGAACCCATGACGTGTAGGGACTATCAGATTTTTGTAAGCCTATAAGCGTATATATGTAGAGGATTCTCACACTTAAGAGGGATTTATCGATACGACTCTATCTTTAGGTTTATCGATACGACATCTCCCGAAAACTAAGACTGTAGATTCAGAACATAAAACTGAACAATTTCTGGGTTGAAACTTAGATTATTATCTTACTTGCATCACGTGATAGTGCATTTGCACGAAAAGTTGTTGTTTTTTTTTCTTTTTTGATCTAGGTATGTTTTATTATTCAGTTTCATTATCTGAGTTCACAGTTTCAATTTTCACGAGTATAATCAAACTAGCTGTTACCCGCGACTTCATCCGCGTGGATTCTAAGAATAAACAGAACTCGCTTCTCCTTCTTGATCCCTACGTAAAAGATGCATTTGTACTTATCCAAGTTGAATGTTATCTTACTGCATTATTCAACTGGTGGGTAGTAAGGAATTTTTATTGTCAAACGTTACAGGCGAACCTTAAAAAGAAGGCAATAAAGGGAGTGAATGAGTAGCGAGGAGGTATTCATAAAAGTAAAAAAAGTCTCTATCTATTCCCATCCATCCCTATCTAACCTTTTCTATCCCTTTTTAACCCTAACTATCCCCATTCATCCTTAGCTATCCTTTTCTATACCTATGTATCCCTTTTTATCCGTATCTATCTCTATCCTGCCCTATCTATCTGTATATCTATCTGTTCTTGTATATCCCTATCTATCCCTATGTATCCATATCTGTACCACTATCCCCACCCCTATCCCTACCCATATCCCCACCCCTATCCCCAACCCTATCTCCACTCTTGTCCCCACTCCTATCTCCACCTCTGTCCTCACCCCTGTCTCCACTCCTGTCCCCACCCCTGTCCCTACCCCTGTCCCAATCCCTGTCCCCACCCCTGTCCCCACGCTTATCCCCACCCCTGTCTTGAACCCTGTCCCTACCCCTGTCCCCACCCCTGTCCATACTACTGTCCCCACCGCTGACCCTACTGCTGTCCCTACCGCTGTCCCCATGGCTGTCCCCACCCCTATGCCCACTCCTGTCCCCACGCTGTGCCAACCCCTGTCCCCACTGCTGTCCCCACGACTGTCCCCACTGCTGTCCACACCCTTGTACCCATTCCTACCCCCACCCCTATCCCTACCCCTATCTCAACCCCTATCCCTACCCCTATCCCTTCCCCTACCCCTGCTGAAATCCTTATCCCTATCCTTCCTTATATGAAAGTACAAACGACTTCCATATAGATTTTTAGACATTATTATAGTTGATAGTTAAAACGCAATAAAGTATTGATGCCCATACAAACTTTCATCCCCTATTTCACCCCCTTCCAGTTTCAATTTTGCAATCAAAAGAAGCGTGTGTCCTTTCTTATGGTTTAGACTACCTCTATATTTTTTTAATTAAAATTATTCTGCGGTTTAGCTGTGAAAGCGTAACATTAATTATTTAATTGATTTCCCATACAAACTTTCACCCCCTATTTCACCCCTTTCTAGTCTAATTTTTTTAAATAAAAAGTAGCTTTTGTCTTTTCTTATGATTAAGACTATCCTTATACCAAATTTCGTCAAAATAGGTTTTGCAGTTTAGCCGTGAGACCTAACATAAATTATTTTATAGATTTCCCATACAAACTTTCATTCCCTATTTCACCCCTTCCAGTCTCATTTTTGTAATAAAAAGTAGCCTATGTCCTTTTTCATGGCATAGACTATCTTCATACCAAATTTCATCAAAATCGGTTCAGCGGTTTAGCCGTGAAAGCGTAACAGACAGACAGAGTTACTTTCGCATTTATAATATTAGTTTGGATGGATGGATGGATTGGATTACCTAGAATAACGTCCATTTTGATGCTTAGGCCATTTAAAGAAAATCTGAAAAAGAAAGAGGAATCATTGCATCAGTAAATATTTTTGGCGGTTGAGTAAAAGTATATGTCACTAAATGTTTTTCTATTGCAATGTCTTTAGTTCTAAGTTCTAACTACCAGTTGAAGAGAGCATCTATAAAGTTAAAGCTTCTTTAAATCCATTGCTATCCCCGTCTGTTCTATTGACAAAGAAACTAACAGCAACAGATTTAAAATATTTTAAACTATAAATAAATTTGGGCAAGTGGTAGTAAATTCGTCATTACGAAACAACAACGACTAACAACAGCAACCTTCTTAGGTACTCACCTTATTCTTTCCACACACGCACTATAAATTGCACTTTATTGACATTAAAAACTTGATATTATAATACAGAATAAATTAATTTAATACTTAATTTATAACTTCATTATACTTAATTTATACAAAATTTAATTATTTTTCAAAAATGCGTTTTACTGTGGGCCAGTTTGTAGCCAAAGAGCTAATGAATGAATACATAGATGAACATAAGCTTACAGTCTTTAGTCACAAATAATTTAGGGTACCGCACAAAGAAAAAATGAACTCGCTCAGAGACTTTTCCACTGAAACTGTATGACAAAGCTAAGCTATGAGCTGGAATATTCCAACGAATAGGTTTGCTCCATTTCTAAGCTTAGCGCATGCGCAGCTCTAAGCTATAAAAATGGAGCAATCCTATCGGTTGGAATATTTCCAACTCACGGCCTAGCTATCTCCCATAGCTCTAGTGGAAAAGCATCCTTAAAGTTCGACTGTACAACTGATTTATCTGTTTTTACCCGACTGCCCCAAGACAGGAGGGTTATGTTTTTCGAGTGTATGTATGTATGTATGTATGTATGTATGTATGTCGATTTCTTTGTCGCGCTCTGCAGCCTAAACGGCTTGGTAGATTTCAACATGTGAGGTGTCGTTAGGTTTGTATTCATTGTAGGAGTGTCATAGGGTATAAAAAATAAAAATAAAGTACTAAATAAAAAAACTATTCCAAAAAATATAATACCCGACTGAAAAGAGAATCTTAATCGGTTCCGATTGAGATGAAATTTTGCATACGTATGTGAGTCTGATGACAATGCAATATTATTGTAACTTGGAGCTGATCTGATGATGGAGCCGGAAGATATCCATACAAAGGTGGAGATATCACCGCGTTTTAGAATCTTACAGTGCCATCTGTAGGTGGGTAGCGTCGCTTGCTCACCTGGTAATATTTTAATGATAAAACAACTCTGGGAGGTTTCTTTACGAAATAGTTGGGCTTAGCTAGGCCTTTTGGAAATAAAATCACTTAGTTTTAGCATACAAAGCAAGGACTAAATTTCCTGTGCAAGATGCCGCATTCATTAGTTTTGTAATATACTGTAGTTTTTCTACTCCATAACAGAGGCGCTGTTTTTATTACCGCGTTTTAGAAACCTACAGCGCCATCTGTTGGTGGGTAGCGTCGCTTGCTCATCTGGTAATATTTTATTGATAAAACAACTCTGGGAAGTTTCTTTATAAAATATTTGGGTTTAGCTAGGCCTTTTGGAAATAATTTTCTAAGTTTTAACATATAAAGCAATGACTAAATTTCCCTTGCAAGATGCAGCATTAATTACTTTTGTGTTATACTGTAGCTTTTCTACTCCATACCAGAGGAGCTGCTTTTTTATGTCGACTACCCAAGGAAGTTTTAGCCCACGCTTCGCCAAAGCGAACCACCAGCGACTAAAACCTCCTTGTGACTACCAAATTCAACCATACCTTACGTACGGTCAACCGCACGTGAATGGAAAGATTTGCAAATCTATTACTATGTCACAAAGTTCGAATTGTTTATACTGACGTGCTGTTGGGTGTATGTAGAAAAATACAGTCAGCAGAGAGGGACTATATATCGCTTCTTAGTTTAATAAAAAACTTCCACGAAGATATGAATGGCGCTGTCGTTCCTGGTGGCATTACATCTGAGCCATTCAAAATGCGCAGAGGTGTCCGCCAAGGTTGCGTGTTAGCACCCACCCTGTTTGGTATATTTTTCTCATTGCTATTAAGAGAAGCATTCGGCAATCTACATACAAGGGCTGATGGGGAGTTGTACAACATAATTTCATTTCTTAAGTCCAAGCACCATCGCGAGGACGTTTTTATCGACAGCCTTCTATTTGCTGATGATGCAGTCTTTGTGGCCAACACTGCATATGATTTACAAATCATCGTCGATAAGTTTTCACGGACATGTTCTTTGTTCGGCTGAATACAAGAGTATGGCAAAACAAACATCTTACGACGAACACCAAGATGATCGTTTACCAAGCATGCATTTCAAGCATACTGTTGTATGGAGCAGCAAGGACGACGTACGCAAAACAAGAGCGACAACTTAATGCCTTGCATATGCGCTGCCTCCGAAACATCCTAGGCATCTCCTGGAAGGACAAGGTAACCAAAAAAAACGGTCTTACAACGAGCACAGCTGCCCAGTTTCTTCGCATTGCTGAAGCAGAGACGATTACGATTTTTGGGGCACGTGCACCGCATGGAACCAACCCGTCTACCCCAGCGTGTATTGCTTAGTGCTATAGCGCACGAAAAAAGAAGTGTTGGTAGGCCAATGCTGCGCTTTAAAGATTGCGCCAAGCGAGACATGATCACTTTTGGTATTGAACACCTAGACTGGGAGCAGACAGCTGAGGACAGAACCAAATGGCGTAAATCATTACTGGATGGACGCAAGGTACACGATGAAGCCTGGTGTTGTGCCCGTTGTGAAAAATAACGACATAACATCAGTTATTGATAACACAAGCTTCACCAGCAGCGTGTGGCAGGACCTGCCGCTCCCGAGTAGGCTTATTCAGCCATGAAAAACGGTGAAATCGACAGAATATTGCTTAAATCGTCTGACATAGACGGCCTTAGCCGGCCTTAGGCCTTAGGCCTTAGGCCTTAGCCTATGATGATGATGATGTATGTATGTATGTATGTCTAAACTTCTTGATAGATTTCAACATGTGAGGTGTCGTTAGATTTGTATTTATTGTAGGAGTGTCATAGGGTATAATATTTTAGTACGGCACCTTTGAAGAGAAAAAAAGGGTGAAATAATTTTTTTAAAATCATTACTTTTACAACATGGGTATCAAACAATAGCTGGTACAAACCTGATTCTAAGGTTTAAGCAAATGTAACAACATAACTTGACGTAGCAAATCTAAAAACTAAAAAGTTTAAAATAAAAAATTATTAAATAACAAAAAACCCAACTGCTTAGCACAAGAGAGGAAAACAAGCTTAAATCTATTGGATTTGGTAACTTGAATTGTATAAGATACTGCAGGCGGGGACGAACAAAATTAAGTCGTAAACATCCACAAAACGTTTTTTCGTCCCCGCCTGCAGTATCTTATACAATTCAAGTTACCAAATCCAATAGATTTAAGCTTGTTTTCCTCTCTTGTGCTAAGCAGTTGGGTTTTTTGTTATTTAATAATTTTTTATTTAACAAAAGAATACAACAACCTCAAAGGTTATGAATCCACCCGTGATACTGAAGAAATTTCCCTATAAAACGAAATTAAACACGAAAAATAAATTGTTCGAAGCGCATTTTGCATGGAAAGCCAAGAACACCGATTAAGTGTAAGCGAGATATAATACTGGAAGATAGAAAAGGATAGCGAATCTAATGGCTCTGTAACTGATTTTGAATGACAGATTGAATTGAATTGATCACACGAAAACCCAGCTTTGCAGTTTTTTGCATTTATTTGAATTAAATCGTAATAATTATTTGTAAATGATTAAAATAATCCGGAAAAATTCACGATTTTCTCACTGCTATTTCGCATTTATTTTTGGTTAAAATAAAATATTTTTTGTTCAAGGTATGGAGTAATATCTCATGCACATGCACTGTGATTTTTTTTAACATGCATTGAAAAAGTCCAATTGTTGATAAAATTTTAACACATACATTTTCTATAATTCTACCTTTAAAAATGAAAGACTTACAGACCAACATACGGAAAAAACATCCCCTTTTTCACCCCCTCGAAGGGTGACTTTTAAGAAATCCTTAAACAAGTTTTTCTATGGCAATTTTCTATGGCTTGACTCAAATGAACGCACACATTGACTAGTCAAAATTGGTCACACGTTATCAGGCTTTTTGTTCATCTAGACGTCAGAAAAGACGTACATGCTTAAGGGGCTGATAAGACCTGAATTACCTCCCTTTCTAACAAAGGGCAGAATGCGCGTGCTAGAACGGAGCGGATTCGCGCTGTTTCACGTTTTTCGCTCATTTTTGCATTTTTCTCAAAATCTGTACCCATAATATTAATTATCAAATAGCTATATTATTATGCATAATGTATTGAATAATGTGTAAAAGTTTTGGCATCATAGATTAATGGGTACTTAAGAAAAACTGTTTAAAAGCAAAAAGCAGAGGTAACTTTGGATTTTTTTATGGCGTACAAAATATATTAAATCGTGTTTTGGAGTCGGCCATATTATTGGAAATATGCTTAATTATCACATAAATTTTTTTCACGGCCATATATTCATCACTTTTCGTTAAAAACCTGCTCAAGTGAAGCGTATTTAGGTCTTATCAGCCCCTTAAATCTAAGATGGAGAGTAATTTTTTTATGTTCTTTAGGGAAAGTTGTTCAGATCCTTGAGCAGAATCACATCTCACAGGATTATTATACTCTTTCTGTTTGGGTCAGAATAAGCCTGAGATACCATTGCTATTTTAATAACAAAATATATAAAAAATTACAAGTTGTTGTTAGTGCTACAGAGCATGCCAGGAAATAAGACAGATATAGTATACACACGCACATATCATACTCTTTCAGGGGCGGTTGGATAAGAATAGAAAAAAAAAGGAAATTGATGTAGCATACTTATAAATATTTAATATTAGAAGAAATATTAAAATCACTTAACATTTAAATTTTTACAAAGCAGAATTTTCAAAAGAATCAGACAAATGTCTGGTACTTGTTGTATTATGGCTAGGTACAAATGTTCCAGAATTATAGAATTTATACAGTATGAAAGCAACCATTATTACAAGCATCAAAAGAACACAAACTCCTATAAAAATCAGCAGATATTTAGAATCAAAATCACTTTTACTAGAAGACCTTTCCTGTTGATATGGTTTAGCAGTTTCTTTAGGAGTTAGAAAAGACATTTTGCCTGATATTTTATCGTCTATTTCGTTAAGTATGATTTGTTTTTCCACAGCAATGGATGCTTCCAAATCATTTTTTATTTTGTTTATGTAAGATATAAGACTATCCGCCGAATTATTATCTTTAGTTATTGAAGGTACGAGAATTGGGTTTCTGTTAGAAATTGTATTAGCCGCTATGGATACTTTCAAAATTCTATCTAATAATGCATTAGTATTTATATTAGCAGATGATATTTTCTGTAAAAGTACACTGGTGTTTGAATTACCTTCATCAATTTTTTTACTTATAACATTCAGGAAACTTGAATCGTTATTAGATGCGGTAGCTACAGTTACAGGAGACTGAGACAATGATATATTACGCAAACTTTCTGCTATGTCAATAAGCAGTTTTTCGTTTGACATATAATCATTCCGTTCAACAGGTGTCTCAGGTGACTTTGATAATGATATATTATGCAAAATTTCTTTTATGTCAAGAAGCAGTTTTTCATTTAACACATGTTTTTCTTGTTCATGAGTTATTTCAGGTGAGTTATGGAACGATATGTTACGCAAAATGTTCCTAATATCTAGAAGCAAATAATCATTAGGTAATTTTTCTTGTTGTTCTGTTTCAAACTTTGACTTCTTTTTAGATCTTTCCATGTTACAAGTGACTCCATCTACATTTTCAGCATCACTGCTGTCATCTAGTTTTACAGCTGTTATTTTAAAAGGTGAACCTTTCTTCAAATTGACTAGGACATGACATGGTATTGGATTATCGCCGATACTAAGGCTTTTTAAATTTGTACCTAAAAATTCATCCAGACTAACATCATGTATTTTATTGTGGTCTGCAATAAGGACGGTAAGACTACGAAGTTCGTAAAACCTTTCACTTAGTAAGTCATTAATTTCATTATGTGATAAGTCTATAGTATCTAAGTAAATAAGACCTCTGAAAATTCCATAACTTACTGTTGTCAGCATATTATGTGAAACGTTAAGAACATTTAATAACGTGTTATCCTTGAAAGACCCGGATTGAATAGAAGTTATTCGATTGTAACTTAAATCTAGTTGCCTCAAACTATTAACTCCACTAAAAGCATTTGAATCCAGTTTAGATATATTGTTATTGTTAAGATTTAAATTATCCAAATCTTCAATATTTTTAAGCCCCAAAGATGTCACATTCTGAATATTTGCATGAGTCATTTCTAAATATGGCACTCTCATTTGTTTTACGAAGGTAAATGTAAAATTTCTAGATATTCCAGACAAAAACAACTTAACGATATTTTGTGTCCCTTCAAATGTGAGTACGTTCACCACCAAATTTATATTGTAAGATAGATCCAAGTATCTGACATCTTTTTGATCTTCAAACGCTTTTTCATCTATAGTTTCGAGTCTGTTATGAGAAATAATTATGTTTTTAAGACGTTGCAGTCCTTTAAAACAAGAATTTGAAACAGATTTAATTTTATTATTGTTTAGTATCAATTTTTCCAAATTAGCTAGTTCTGTTGTATTGACGCTAAATTCACTTAGTTCGTTAAACGATAAATCAATTACTTCTATTATTTCAGTTTTAAGGAATGAATTAAACTGTATTTCTGTTATTTTACTATGAGACACATTTAATTCTTTTAACTGTGCCATTCCACTAAATGAACTATTTTTGATGATAGTTATTGAAGTTCCAGAAATATCAAGACTAGGCAGACTAGTAAGACCATTATACGTACCTTCTTCAATAGTTCCACTTATAGGATTGTTTGAAATTTGAAAGTTTATCAAGTTGTCTAAAGCTTTAAAGGAATTAGTTTCCAACTCAGATATATGATTATTAGATAAATCTAAAAACTGTAAATCATTAAGGTCGCTTACAAATTCCTGTTTTATATCTGTAATTAAATTATTGTGTAGCATCAAAGATATCAGGTTACCTAGATCATTTTTATCGAAATTTATAGCTGTCAACTGATTGTTAGACAAATCTAGGTTCTCTAGACTGCTCAAAGTATTGAACGACTTTTTAGACAACTTATTTATTTTGTTACCATTTAATAATATTGTATAAATATTTTGAAGCCCATTAAAAGCATAATCCTCTATCGATTCTAACAGTTGATTGCTTAAATCTAATTCTGTTATAAATTTCATTCCCTCAAACATGCCTTTAACTAGTGATCCTCCTAGTTTATTTTCTGTTATGCTGAAACTGGAAAGTTGTTTCTCTTTGAATAAATCTTTTGGTAATAATTTAAGATTGTTTTTAGACAAATTTACATTTTTAAGCATTGCTAGATTTGTGAAAGTTTCCTTAGCAACATTTTCTAAAAGATTGTTGCCCAAGTTTAAAATTTTTATCGCAAGATTGTTATAAAACACTTTGTTTTCAATATTATTAATCAAATTAGAATCCAAGTCAAGGATTTCTAATTTGATGAGTTTTTCAAAATCTGCATTTTTCACGCTCTCAATTTTGTTTTCACTTAGGTCTAACTCTTTTAATTTAGTGAACCTTAATAGAGATGGTCCAACGTCACTCAATCTGTTATGTTTTAAATTTAAATATTCAACATTTTTTAATCCTTCGAATGTTAAAATGTTTAAAGTATCGATAAAATTATATGACAAATCTAAATACTCTAAGTCAGGAAAATAGGAAAATATTCCATTGTCGATTGCAACTAGATAGTTGACTGATAAATTAATTTTTTTTAGCTTTCTGAAGACATGGAAATCATTGTCGACTTCGATATTATTAATAATATTATGTGACAAATCTATTTCCGTTAATTTATCTAAATCAAAATTGGAATACAATTTAACCGTAGTCAATTGATTTTCTGAGACATTAAGCGTTCTCAGGTATTGCATCTGTGGGAGACTAAAATCTAAATACTCACTATTGCTGAGATCTAATATTGTTATAATTTGTGCAATTTCATATTTATTATACAAACTCTCATAGATGTTATGAAAATGTTTAAGAGTAAATTGAGCCTCTCCGTATAAGTACCCATTATATTCAAACTGCCGCTTAGATGAACAATCTGATACATAGTTGTCTGACCTACTATTGTAATACTCAACATTTGAAATTTCATGCTGACAATATACTTTCAACAGGCATCTGGAATAATCAAATTCACGAGTGCATCCGGGTGCATATCGGGGCCAATCTTGTTGCCAGCTGCAAGGAATCAAGACGATGATGGTCAGAAGTACATCTGGTGAATAAAAAAATACCACTATTAAAATACTTTACGACTTCAATATACTAACTGAATAGCACGCGGAAAGTTCGTCTGTCAAGTGAACATTATTTTCTACAGTATAATTTCATGTAACAGGATTTTTACTTTTAACTTTTAGTTATTATAAACTTTATTTCGGTAGTATAAACTTTACGAAGCCATTAAAACTACCCTGTTATAATATGATAGTTTATTATTTTATTATACGTATAGACTTAACAATTGACTGCTAGAGCAGCGCCACACCAGCGGAAATTTGGACTCGGTAAGTTCCGCAACCAAAAAATATGTTTAGTACTTCGTCCGTGGTTAAGTATGACACCAGCGGAAAGACCTAACCTAAAGAGTATTGCGAGCCTAATGAGTGGAACTTTCTGCATCAAAAAGATCCCCGGGTGTATCGCTATCGGTATTTCTGGTGATGTCTGTGGATGCCCAACGGCTTAGGAACTACGCCATCTTCCAACCACACAAACAACCATTTGCAAAATAATATCATTTCTATAACCATGGACGAATAATAAGAAGGACTGACCATTCCCATTAGGGAATTATATTAATAAATCGTTAGTATAAAACTAGATGGCGCTAATAAATAGCCTGAAAAGTTTTTACATTTTATCGAGTACTCTGCTAAACAAACATATTATAAATTTCAAAGTTAGCGTTTCAGTATTGAAACTGTTGAAATTTTAAATTATTTTAGCAGAAGACACGATAGACCATAATTACTTTCCAGATCATTTAAAAGCGCCATCTAGTTTCAATAAGTTTTATGTTTTTCCGGATATTTTTTTTATTTGTCCATGCTATTGCTCACCAGTAGATAAAACAAATGATATTATTTTTTAATAATATGTACCTGGTCAACCCTAACTAGCTGTATTATAGCCGCCTCATCATTCAAATATCATCAGGTGAGCAAGCTATGCTACCCGCCAACAGATGGCGCAGTAGGTTTCTGTCTAAAACGCAATATTCAAAAAATGCCTAAAAACACGGGAAAAACGATTTTTTCCTGACACCTATCGTGTTTTCGCCCCCGAAAACCCCCGTATGGTAAATTTCATCGAAATCGTTAGAGTCGTTTTCGAGAAACCGATTACAAATAGATACACATATTGCTCGTTTAATAGTATAGAATATTTTTTTTAATACGACTGTTAATACGTCTCAATTAAGGTTTAAATCTTTAGACGTACCAAAATTTAGTCGAAGAGGAGTCGTGGTGTAGTAAAACAGTTTTATTTCACCATGATATTAGGCCATATTAAGCTTAAGATTGCTTTCTGCCAGAAGCCGCTTAATTTAGTTAAGCAGGAATCTATGTGGAAATTGTGTTTTCAAAACTCTAAAGAAATCTAAATCAGGGGAGGAGTCAACTACATCAAATAAACCCAGCTACTGTTTGCGGAGTTTATGGACTTAATGGGCTTTTTTCGCAATTACCAGGACAAGACCATGTTATGTGGTTTTACAGATAAGATAATAGAACTTACGTAGAATATAGTCCATGTTGTTGCCTTGGACATAGGTTGAAAATCTGAAAAAAAAGAATGCTACGAATTATACTAAGTAAAGCTAAACTAAGTAAATTTAAATATAATTTCTTTGTAACTTTGTTTTAAGCTTTGTCTTCTAAATTATAATCACAAAAAACTAATTTAATGGTTCGTTTTTCGTAAAAAAGCTAAGTCGAATTGCAAACCAAGAAGAGCATATTAGCCTACCTAAGTAAAGAAAAAAATAAGTTGCCAGGAAGAACACGTAAACACAACGCACAGAAAAGATTGCAAATGTCATTAAAAATAAAAGACAAGTTCAGATTCAGATTATCATAAAAAAAAATTAACAGACTTATATAAAAAGTATATTTCTAGCACGAATTATGACTAGCTCACTTTAAGTAACTTTTTTAAAAAAAACATTAATAACTAAAAAAAATTTAAAAATTAGTCAGCTTTCTAAAGTACCTACTTTCTAAATTATCTATAAAAAGAAAAAAAAAGTTGCTTCCTCACCTCATTCCTTATACACACTTATAACAATGCACATAATGTGCATAAACATAATTATTAATAAATTATTTATTTGACTAAATTAGTTTTCATACGCCAGATCTCGGCCATTGGATGCGCATAGAAATGTTGGAGCTAGGTTTTTGCCAACTGTTTTGGGTCCCGTAGGTTCTTAAAAACAAAAATGAATAAATTATATAGATAGGTACTTCTGCAACGTTCGTAAAAAAACTACGTATACCTATAGTTTAATCATTATTATTTTTTATGGAGTCTACAGTTACTCAGAGTAAAAGCCAGCTTACTACCGCAACCCAGAGAGGAAACCAGACCCTTAATCCGGCTTTAGGATTTAATTGCTAGGTTAGTAGCCAATATTTATGACTGACAGAGCTTTCAAGACGCTAAATTGTTTTATGGTCAATTTGCAAGGGAAACTTATATGTAAGGTACCTTGAAACTTGGCTCATAAACAGGAAAAGGATCATTAAAGATAAATAAAAAATACCATTTTTTTTCAGCCATAAATGACGAGGTTTTAAAAAGAAATAGTTTTCGTCCAATATCGATAGGTCGTATGGCGGAATGTGATGAGTAGTCATTGCCTACCATAAAAAAAATTACTAACAGCTGTATAAACCGACCACAGACTACTTAAAACAGTTGTCAGTTGTTTTTTTTAAGACTGGCCATGGTTACTTTTCATTCTGCCATACGACCTATCGATATTTGACAAAAACAAAATTATTTTCTAACTTTATTATTTGCAACCGAAAATAATTCGTATTTTTTATTTTTACTTATTGACCTTATCCCTATCTATGAGCCAAGTTTCGAGGTACCTTACACATACGTTTCCTATGCGAATTGGGTACCTAATATGTACTACCTAAAGAATTCGGACTTCTTGCTCCCTTATTCTATTGTACCACCTATGACAGTTGTTTGTTTGCAACGAGACTCAACAATTTAATTTTCTTCTAAAATAAATTGAAATGTTTAACTTATTTCGCTCATGTTGCGTAAGAATAAATTGCAACTATACTCGTTTATTTATCATATTTCATCTATGCATATTTCTAAGAATTTTGACATCAGGTAGGCAGTCTGCTTGTAAAAAGAGGTGCATACATTTAATGATATTGTCCGTATAGTTTACACTTTACCACACACATCTTTTTCGCGAATACTCTTTTTTTCGATATACACTCTCGTTTCGCCGTGGATGTGTATATATAGATGGAGATAATACAAGGTGTAAGGGACAGCCTTCCAAATACTGAAAGGGCATGATTAGTCAACGTAACTGAACAACTTTCACCGAACAAAACTTTCAGGAAATAAAAAAAAATATCGGCCTCTCCATACAAACTGTCCAATCAAGTTTGCAATTTTGTATGGAGAGGTTGATTTTTTTTCCTGAAAGTTTTGTTCGCTGATAGTTGTTTAGTTACGTTGTCTGATCATGCCCTTTCAGTATTCGGAATTTAAGGCTGTCCCTTACACCCGGTAAACACCCTTCTCGTTTATCAGGGCTCCAAATCGGTTTAAAATATTCCAGATATCGGTTATAAACCGCTTTTTAACAACTCTACTCAAAATATAACATAGCAATTTTTTTTATTGAAGTAAATTCGTACATGAATAAAGTGAAGTAGTACAAGAGCTACAGAAAACTCCATCCTGATTAGCTAACATTCATTTTACACAACACAGTAAATATAGCTGTTGACGTTAGTTTTCTGAAATTGAAATGATTACTGTAACTGAAGTGCAAACTTTTTCAAAACCGTAACTATAAATAACCGATTTTCTCAAAAATTATCAGCAATTCGCCAGCCAAGTCGCGATGCGCGTGCTAAGCTAGCAATTGACGAAAATATAACTAACCGGTAAAGATCGGTTCTTTAACCAGAAACCGGTTAAATGTATGTTACGTTCGAACGCAACCGAAATACATAATTCTTTCTTTACACATGGCAAAACTGGATTTAAAAAAAAGCTAAGTTGCTATAGTCAGGTACACTAACAAATAATTATCACAATGTACCAATTAAGTAAAGAAAAGCTAAATAAGGTAAGTACACCTGCCATATTAAAATAATGTTTTATTTTTGTACCCTACGGAACCGTACAAAACATTTAATGAGTACGCTCTTGACAAATTTATCAGCTGTGCTGGCAGGATGTGTTATCATTAGACGCAATACATATGTCGCATGCAAATCGTATGATTCGCCATTTAAATTGTATACGTTCGGCAAATTGTAAAACGCCATCGGCAGATTGTAAACGGGGTTAGATCAGTACTGGAGCATTTCAGGTTAGATAGTTAAGGCGAACCAAACTTAGATTATCTTACGGCTACAACGCACGAGCTGAGCAAGCGAAGTAAGCTTGCTGCGAGAGCGGCTGGCGAGTGCCAGAAGCGAATTACGCGTAGTTACGTTGAATGCCGAGGCATTATGTAAAATATCGAATTATAAAAATTCTCCGCAATTTGTAAAATGCTAAGGCATTATGTGAAGCTGTGAATTATACAATTTGCCTGCGACACATATAAAACGATGACAACAAAGAATTAGTTATATGAATACGACGTAATAAGTTGTTCTTACTTACTTAGCATACCACTTAGTACACAAAAATTGAGAACTATACGTTATTTAAAGATATAAAAATAATTACTTTTTATGCAAGGCAGCAAAACGGTTCTTTGGTGCGAGTGCCTTGTATTGAAATTCGAGCAAGCGAAGGATTCAAGGTTCAAAAGAAGAATCCTGAGCGTAGCGAGGGTTTCAAGGCACGAGGCGCGAAATAACTTTGTTGCCGAGCGACACACACAATATTTCATCTCACTAAAGCGAGGAATATGCTAACAATTAGAAAAGAAAAGTTCTAATACTCAATGGTCATGTTCAAATTTCTAAAACCTTTTCCACTCTATCGGCCAAAAATGACTTTTGCACGCAGATTTTCACTGATAAAGTAGAGTTTTGGCAACCAACTCTGGCACATCACTTGGTCCATAACAAATTTCATATTTCATTGTCATGTCATTACATCCCATGAAAATGAAGGGATAACCTACCATAGTCACCACACTTGTTAGCGTTACGGCTGACACCACGGACCGCGGCTGATGGTGAGCGCAGTATGTTAGTACGAAGATCGCTGTTAACCCCTTAGTCGCCTTTTACAACCCGTCTACACCCACGGATACGATTTTTTGCCGGCAATGCACGGGCATTCATATTTCATTCGAAATATGAAAATTAGTAAAGACTTGTAATCAATGGTCCCTTGAGATGTTGGTTTTTAATAATTTTGGTTACAATTTTATTGTTGTCGATATTCGCTAGTAGAATAGAATAAAAATGTATGAAATTTACATTACCTGTCACGCGATATTTCGTTGGCTAATGGCAATCCCATGCAATTTCTTTCTTTCATAGAGAAAAAAATAAGAGGATGGTCGTACTTTTTTTTAACACTCTGTATACAACGTGTAACGGAAAAGTGTGATAATACTGAAGGGTGTGAATCTGCCCATGAAACTGAACAACTTTTCCTAAGGAACATAGGTTGAAATACGAAAAGCCAAAGACCTCTCATACAAAATGCGCTATCAGCTGATGCAGTTTAGTTTCTATGGGAGGTGAAAAATTGATTTTACATCTCTCATATTCGGTAAGTAGGTCCTTATTACCCCCAAATGGGGCTTGTAGGTGACCAATTAGCGTTCTAGGGTAATAATGTAGCTAGAAAAGCCCTAGGGCGGTAAGTAATTGAGTTTTGAAAGAGTGAAGTGTTTTTAGGGTTCCGATACCAAAATGGTAAAAAAAAGGAACCCTTATGGTGCCGCTCTGTCTGTCTGTCTGTCTGTCTGTCCGTCTGTCTGTCACACCTCTATATCTCAGCAACCACTTACGCTATCGAGCTGAAATTTGGAATAGTTTTAGAATATAGTTGCCCAACTTAATTGCACATGAAAATTTTTTGAAAAAAGTATGATTATTAATGTAAAGGGGGCCAAAATAGGGGGGGCCAAATTTCAAATTGTCGCTACTAGGTCGAGTGGGGTATCATATGAAAGGGCTTTACTTGTACATTTTAAAATATATTTTTGTATTTTTTTAAGTTTCTTAGTTTTCAAGTTATGATGAAAAATGTCAAAAAAAATACCATTCCCCCCCCCTTATCTCCGAAGTTTGAGTAAGGGAAAATCTGAATTAATTACAGTTGACAGAGGTTTATGTAAACTTTACAGCAAAAATAAAACGATCTTTCTAAGTTGCACAGTTTTTCAGAAATCTGCAAAAAACCTTTACAAACAAATTTAGTTTTGCGGTCCTGAAAATGGACTTTATTGCTTCCAAAAATACTATAGGTATATCGGAACCCTCGGCGCGCGAGTCTGACTCGCACTTGACCGGTTTTTTTTATTACTTACCGCCCTAGGGCTTTTCTAGCTGCATTAATAATGGTAATGGTAATCCCTGGTCACCTACAATTTGGTGGTAATAAGGACCTACTTACCTCACAATCGACATGTAAAGCAAAGTAGTTAGCTCGGGTGTAAGCATCAATTGCACCCTCAATGTATGTTGAATTAGCAAATGATATTGATTTTGTGATACTTTCAATATTACTATTTTCAATCATTCAATTTGGTTGCATGTCATTTTCGCATTCCTTTTTATTGTAGGATCCACCCGAGGAAGGTTGCAGTTTGCTTGTTGCTCATAGGACCTTATGCAGAGATAGTTCCGGTTCTATCACGTCCCGACGAATCCAACATTGATAAGCAGAGCGCACCGTTCCGTCCGAGGCCTGTCGCCCTCACCTACAGGAAACTTGTCTAGTGTTTTGTACTTACGCTAGATATTTCACATCGTCGCAAGTGAACTAGTAACCTAGTGTACACAGAAGAACAATCCATCCTATATCGTATCGCTTGGAAACAGAAGAATAGAAGCAAAGGAAGCGGCGAAAGTTAAGACCTTGTGTTCTCACATGTCACGCTTAGTCCGGTCGCTTTTTCCTAGCACGTCACTCCTTATGGACCGCGAAACGTTGCCACTACTTTACTCCACGTTTGCACTGTTTCGGTAACGCCGAACCCTGTGTGGTTCAATGAACCTACAGCCACCACTGTGGTAAAGTGGTTAAAATGTTTAGCTCTCGATCCACAGGTACTGAATACGAATCCCGGTAGCGGTCCGTCAGAAATAAAATCACATTACAAGATTGTCCCCAGTTTAGTAAAGACATTGCAGGTTGAATCACCTTATTGTGCGTAAAGTGACTGTTGCTCTAAGGAAGTATGTGTCGTCCTGTGTGGAGTTTGTTTTTTATGGCGGGTGGCTCCGCCCCCCGAACCCCCCTTACTGGGGGGCTGCGCCCCTTCATCCCCCGCTTCGTGATGGTAGTGGTCATTTCGAGAAAAGCAGTAGTCATTGTAACCGCACCATATGATTAATTGATTACAAAGAAAAGCGAATTTATAATAAAAGCTCCTAGGTCATGTTCCAAGGCCA
The DNA here is from genome assembly GCA_947532105.1 of Athrips mouffetella. NCBI lineage: Eukaryota > Metazoa > Arthropoda > Insecta > Lepidoptera > Gelechiidae > Athrips > Athrips mouffetella. The sequence goes on along the minus strand of OX383975.1, from coordinate 5,470,765 downwards.
GGTTCCCTTGTCACCCCTAGCAAACAGAAATAGGAGACCCTCACAGCACAAAAAAAAAAATCTTTAAATATATTCGACCCGCACTCTGTTTCTATGCAATGAGTACGCTTTTCGCCGTTTTCATTAAATTATGATTCTACAAACAAAAATACTGAAATCCAAATACTTAATTATAATAGCTGTTTAAATTTTTACAGCTGCCTACAAATCGCAGGCCGAAAGTGTATTTTTATATGGGAGCCTATTGTTGCCAATAATACAATCTTTGCTATCCCACTGTTAATATTAGTCGCCAAGTCATTATATATAACATCGCCTATGATTTCATTACCCCTGTTTAATATATTTGCTACCTTAAAGAATCAGCCATTATTTAGTTTTAGAAATCCTTGCATTTTGAAACTCATCTAATATAATTGTTGCTAAAATATTTAATCGCTAGATGCAAACTTTTAGTTGCCTCGAAAATAATAAGCCATAAACAAAAGATCAGCGCCTATAAACAAACCGACCGATATATGTAGAAGCGACAGACCGAGCAGAGCGAGGTATAAAAACTCTTTGAAGTGACTCTATGTGTCGCTCAGATAGATGCTCGGAAATGTGTATGCTAGAAACGAGCATGCTCTTTAACTGTCTAAACTTGCTTGCAAAAGCTAAATAAGCATGCTCAAAACAAATACTCTTGACACACATAATATTTAGTAGCAAGCTGTCTGTCAGAGAAGCCCGTGGTCACCATACAGTTAGTGATAAAGGAAAATCAAGTGTCCCTTAGAATTGAACTTAATAATTACTTTTTCGTTACCCCAGCGAGAGATTTTCATCACAGAACACTATTAGGTATTCTATGTATTTTGTTGTAGTAAACTGTATTTTGTTGCTTGAAGTATTTTTTTTACATTGACATAAGCATGCTTAAAAATGAGCATGCTTTCAGTGTGACAGAATGGTGGGAGGTCACACCAGGGATGTTCGTGGGTTAGATAAGCGGCTCTGAAGTTGCAGTGGTGGAGAACAGGTTGAAGAGGAGATGAATCAGGTACAAGAGATAGATAATAGTACTTACAGATGTTTATTAATATTTACAATAGTTGCTTAGGCAAAGTAAAAATAAAGAGTGGAGGCACCTGAAGCGACATACAAGGTTTTAGATTAGACTGATAATTTTGATAACTTTCCTAAAGATGAACGAAGTAATAAGCAAGAGCTTACCAGTACTGGTGTATTCAAATAAATATTATTTAGATATTTAAATTAAAACGTAGATTTATCGATCTATAACAATCGATACCAAGTAATGAATAATGATAAATGTCAACTTTTGAATTTTCAACAATTTGAATTTAGAACGTCACCTGATTGAAAATCGACACTGGCCACGGGTTACTCAGTATAAAAAACTGAACAACTTTTTCAACATTACATGTGTAGAGAATTCATAAAAAGTTTCGACTTTTGAAGCTGCTGCTTCATTAATTTTCTATGGAGGCTGATTTTTCTAGATTCCTGTAAGTTTCATTCACAAAAATTGTTGAGTTTTATTGACTGATACAGAGAAAGCTGTCCCGTAATCAGGCAGGTCTTTTTATTTATTAGTAGGAAAACCATCAATTTCCACTTTAAACGAAAACAAGTAAATAATAGTAATAATAGATTCTCACTAATAGAGTAGTTTAGAGTAAGTACTATTTATAAAACAACTACTCTACAAAGAATAAATTATTAGGTCCTTTCCTGTGAAATTGGCGTTTTGTATAGAGAATTTTAGGTAAACTCAATTTTCAGTACTAACATTTTTGTATTTTTTTTAGGAATTAGCAATACAAAAATATTTTTTTAAGCATGATTGGGAAGACCTTTTACAGAAGCTTAAATTTAATTTTCGAAAAATTTTATCTGTAAAGAAATATAACAAATCTAATGATGAAATCGGACGACATTTAAGACGAACAATTTTCGAACCTTCAATTTTAGATAACAAACTAAACATTAAAACAATATTTAATGCGTAGATTGCTAACCTTGAAATCAACTTTCAAATTTAAAACAAATAATGAAAATAGCAATAGAATTATAGGAACTATGATCTCATCTGCAAGAAAAATTTCGCCAATTTCATAGGACCTAATATTAGTAGCATTGTATCTTATAGAAAAAAATATTGATAGACAAAACATGCTAAGAAAAAATAAATGGTACAGCAGCACTGCACTTACTTTCTCGCGATATACGAGAGTCATCATTCGACAGTGGCCCTACGGGGAATCGAACCCAGAACTTCCGGATCAAGAGCCGAATGCTATAACTAACTACTAGATTATAAAGGGCTGCGGATAGCAAAGAGTAAATAAGGACCAAGTGCAAACTTAAGTTTGTAATTCCATACAAATAATATGGAAATACAAACTTACCTATACTAGATTTATGTAAAAGTGTTTAAATGAAATATGCAGTCAGGTACATAACCAATTTAGAATTCCAATTTGAAGCGTTAAAATAAGCTCATTGAAACCGATTTTCAGTAAATCACATTTTAAAATTTTTGTAGTAAGGGAACACCCCTTATATGAACTTCCACAGACCAACGGATACTGCCGCAAGATACCATGCCTGGAGAGTCTTGGTCATCCAAACCTTCATCAAGATTGTTTGAGCCATTTTTGAGCAAATCGCAATTTTTCATTTCCATTGTATGACAGCTACCCTCAAAAAGAGAGCCAGCAAGAAACCACTCAGAACCCTTCGATGAATTTGCATAAAACTCCTAAATTCAAAATATGGTGTCAATCGGACTATTCGTTTAGCCGCTAGGCCAAAGCGTGACGGACAGACCGACCGACGGACCGACCGACCGACCGACCGACAGACGGACATTTTTGGGAGACTTGTTTTTTATGATGTATAAGTGATATAGAACACATTTTTGAGAAAATTAGAAAAACTTTTTTTTTCATGAATACCTTTCTCGCTCCGCTCGAAAGTAAAAAGGAAAAAAGTATCCATACTGATGATGCTAGACTGGCTAAAAGAATAACTTACTACTCAGTAGGCGTTTAGCTGTGGTGATACCAGTACCATGGTAGTACCAAATGGATCAGGGCTATTACTTTAGCTGAAACGTGTTTGCCACAAACAAACCATTGCCTTGCAACACTCATTCCCGCGTGGATCGAGGATCCCGGTGTACAAAGAGTCCCAAAATTACCAACAGGACGTCCCGGATTATCGGATAAAATAAAACACAGGAGTCAGTAGTAGGTGAGGTATATATTTGCAACATACAAATTGGGGTCATTAAAGCAGGTTGACCCAACGATAGCGTGTTTTACGATGTCGACATAAGTGAATAACGCCATCTATCGAACTAACGAACTAAAACTTATTCTACTCTGAACGAGGGCTTTAACACCCGGAGTACGCAGATAGTTCTGACATTTTTTACTTTGGCAGAGGGGAGTTGCTAGGCTAGGCCTTGTTAGGGAGGGCTACTCTATAAAGGCAATGGTTAGTTTGAAAAAAGCTTAATAATAGCTTAGATCAGCTGCTTTTTTATTTAAATTGTTGCTTGCTCGATAAAAGAATAGTAGATTTTACAACAAGTGCACAAAACGAACCATTTTCCCGAGACTTTCGGCTCGGGCTGATAGTAATGTCGAGGATAAAAAGGTTTTGTGGACAAGTTATAAACTCTGCTTTTCACTTTGATTGCGAGGAAATAAAACGTAAAAGTACTCTCTAAATGTAACTGAAGAATGAGTTGTTCTGCTCTTACTCGTATCTAGTGAAGAATATGTTGACGCGCGCGCGGCGCGGGGGGAAGGGTGCCGCAGGCCCGCGCGCAGGGCGAACACCACCGCGATAACTTTTTTGCCCTAGTGCACAAAATTCGATTTTGTGCAGCCTATATCCTGCACAAAAAAGCACTTTCAGGGCATGAGAAGTGAAAACTGTTTTGCCTGTAGCTGGTAGAAGCAGAGGGCGAACGGTGCGGGAAGTAATAAATTCGTGTTAAACCAATAAGGTTTATTCTGTGGGCTAGATGTAACAACGTTTTTTCTACGACTTGAGCAAAAAAAAAATAGATTTTTATACAAATTGGATCGATAATAATTTTGTATAAAAAGTAGTTTTTTTGCGAATTTTTGACGTATCTAAACCGTCAAATTGATAAAATATTTCAATATCCTGTTTGTTTGAAATAGTTTCGGGAATTCCCCTTTTTTTTATTGAAAATGGGCTTACTCTTGACCTCGATCTAGTCGACAAAAACATCTTAAGTCGACGGTATCACTTGCATAGGATTTCGTTTCCCGCAGTATCATAATAACTAGCTGTTGCCCGCGGCTTCGCTCGCGTGGATTTCGTATTTATGTTGTTACCGGTTTTCCGAAGCAATGAGATATTTTCCCGTCATTTCGGGGTAATTTTAAACTAAGGAAAAACAGGACTAACACTGCGAAAATCAATGAGTATAATTCAAGATCCAGCTGAATTTTATATAATATACAGACGTTACTCATAAATTGCTCAGAACAGAGGAACTTAGCAGCAGTATCCTAACAAATGTAAAGAGAGAGATGAGAGACACCTTATGTAATATTTCAAAACAGAGCCAATTAAATAATAGTAATTAAATGTTTATTAAAAAAAAAAGCAGTTCGCAGAAGTAATTAAGAAAAACTAAAACCCTCTCCCTCTCTCTCCCTCTCCCCCTGCCCCTCCCTCTCCCCCTCCCTCTCCCTCTCCCCCTCCCTCTCTCCCTCCCTCTCCCCATTCCCCTCCTTCTCCCTCTCCCTCTCCCCCTTCCCCTCCTTCTCCCTCTCCCTGTCCCTCTACCTCTCTACCTGTCTACCTCTCTACCTCTCTACCTCTCTACCTCTACCTCTACCTATCCCTGCCCCTATCCCTACCCCTAACGCCAATTTAACCGCTATCCCTAACATAGGAACGACACCCATATTTATTTTTAGACATTTCAAACCTATCGCACCCCAACCCCATCCCCAGGGGATGATGGTATTTCACGTCCACCACGTTGGATTTCAAAGTTGTTGTAGCTTTTGTAATCAGCGACCCGATAAACCATACACCCATATTGATTTTTAGGGTTCCGTACCTCAAACTAAAAAACGGAACCCTTATAGGATCACTTTATTGTCCGTTTGTCTGTCTATCAAGACCCTTTTTCTCACGAACGAGAGGAGGTATCAGGTTTATCATACATTTATGCAAAAACGCAAAACCTACAGGGTACTTCCCGTTGACCTAAAATTATGAAATTTGGCAAGAAGCTAGGTTTCACAGTACAAATAAAGGGAAAAGTCTAAAATCATTAAATATTTCAATTTTTCTCACAACTAATATTAACCAATGAAGGTGAGCTCCTGTTTCAAGAACTTTTCTATAAAAGAGGGGTCAACTTTGATGGTCGTGGAGTTTTTTAAATCAAAGAGCAAAAGCTTTTAGTATATCATATGGTAGATGGGTACGGAACCCTTAGGGCGCGAGTCCGACTCGCACTTGGCTGGTTTTTTAGACATTTCAAACCTATCGAACTCCATCCCCAGGGGGATGATGGTATTTCACGTCCACAACGTTGGATTTCAAAATTGTTGTAGTTTTCGTAATCAACGACCCGATAAACCATACAAACGACACCCATATTCATATTTCAACCCTATCGCACCCCAACCCCATCCCAAGGGAATGATGGTATTTAACGTCCACCACGTTGGATTTCAAAATTGTTGTAGATTTCGTAATCAGCGACCCGATAAACCATACAAACGATACCCATATTGGTTTTTAGACTTTTGAACCCCATTTTCCTTTTTAGGGGTTGAATTTGGGGTGGAATTTCAATAACAGTGATGTACTTTCCACAGAATTACAACCCAAATGCCTCAATAATAAATTTAGTGGATTTTACTTTGAAAATGAAGGATTTTCAACTTCATCCCCTTTTCACCCCTTATGGTGTAGAATTTTCAAAAACTCTGAGACACGTAAAACTTAATTTTTAGTTGTCAACCTAAATACAAATTTTGATGATTCTAACTTCAAAACTGACGGACTTTCATACAAACTTTCATCCCCTTTTTACCTCCTTAGGGGTAGAATTTTGTAAAACCCTTTCTTAGTGCATCCCTATGCCTCATAAGGAACCTACATGCCAAATTTGAAATCTCTAGACCCAGCGGTTTGGGCTGTGCTTTGATATGTCAGTCAGTGAGTCAGTCAGTCAGTCAGTCACCTTCTTCTTTTATATATATAGATAAATAGTAATCAAAATTGGGTTTGAATTTTAAAACGTCATTATCACATCGTGTGAGTTTTAAAGCCGATGACCGACCTAAACGCCACAAACCCTGTTATGACTTGTTTGACATTGTCCTCACTGGGATTGGAACTCAGACCCTCCGGGTCAAGAGCTAACGCGAGCTGGACGTTCTAACTACTACCACCAGACCAGACCATGTGGAGAATCGACACCAGTAGCAAAAAAAAATCAAATAAAATATCCAGTCAGGTAGATAAGCAAACAATTTTGGTAGTTCTGGAACACCCCTTACGTTTTTTTAATGGGTTACGTTTGTTTCTTACTTTTTACTATTTTTTATTATTGATAAGTATATTCACTACAGCAATACATATTTTACGAAAATTTCTATCGGCTGTCTACTATGGATCAAAAGATACAGCCATTTTAAGGCAGGACAGTCAGACAGGCGTACAGACAGATGGCAACAACGAATGTTATTTTTTTGTATCGGTGTGCATTTTGTGCCTTAAGAGACATAAACATAAACAAGTCTCAAGACGCCGAAAATACGTTGATTTCTGTCTATTTACAGTTTTTGGCCGCCATTTTGAAAAATATTTTAATGTTATTTATGTAACAAGCATGTATGAATTCGGCAGGGTCGTATTAGCCTAAAGACACCTTAAAAATAAGAGATGTTCGATTTGCGTCTAGAAAAATCTTAATTCAAAAGTTGGACCTAACTAACTTTACAAACCCGAATTTTCAATGGAATCAGAGAAATGCATAGTACTTTTACCAGAATTTTTGTATTTGAACCAAATTAAACCAAAACATGCAAACATCATTACCAGCATTACCAACATTAAAACAACACAAACCTCAATAAAGATAAAAGATTTAGAATCAAAACCAGAACTAATAGATAACGCTTCCTGATGAGATATTACAGCAGATTGAGTAGTTTCTTTGGAAGTTATTATAGGTATTTTAACTGATATTTTATCATATATTTCATTAAGCATGTTTTGTTTTTCAACAGCGATTGACGTTTCAAATTTCTCTTCCAAATCGCTTTTGATTTTGTTGATGTAAAGTAATACGTTATCCGCTGTAGCATTATCTTTATCTATTGGAGTAACGGGGATAGGATCCATATTTGAGACTGTATTAGTCACTGTTAAAACTTTTAACATTCTATCTAATAATGCATTCGTATAATTGTTTGCAGATGATATTTTTTGCAAAAGTAAACTGGTGTTGGCATTACCTTGATCGATTTTCCTACGTATAATATTTAAAATACTTGAATCATTACTCGGAACATTAACAACAGATATTTCAGGTGACTTAGACAATGATATATTAAGCAAAACTTCTCTAATGTCAAGAAGCAGTTTTTCATTCGGCAAATTTTCATAAGGTAAAGTTTCATACTTAGAGGTAGTTACGGATTTATCCATGTTACAAGTGACTCCATCGACATTTTCAGCATCACTGCTCTCATTTAAACTTATAGCCGTTATTTCAAAACGAACAACTTTTTTCAAATTGACGAGTATATGACATGGAATTGGATTATCACCAATACTAAGACTTTTCAAATTTGTGCCTAAAAACTCATCAGCTTTGATGTTTTGTATTTTGTTATGATCGACAATAAGATTTGTAAGACTATGAACTTCGTAAAATCTTTCACTCTTTAAATCTCTGATTTCATTATATGAAAAATCAACAGTATCCAAGTAAACGAGACCTCTGAAAATCCCATAACTTATTGTCGTCAGCATATTATGCGACACGTTTAGAGAACGTAGAAGTGAATTGTCTTTTAGAGCTCCAGGTTGTATAAAAGTAATTTTATTATAGCTCAAATCGAGTTGCCTTAGACTTTTAACGCCATTAAAATCTGCAGAACCTAATTTAGTTATACTATTGTTGCTAAGAACTAAATCATCCAAATTGTCTATTTTTTCAAGTCCTAAACAAGTCACATTAGTAATTTTTAAACGAGACAATTCCAAACGTGATACTCTCATTTCTTTAACAGAGCTAAAAGTAATATTGCTAGATATTCCAGACAACAGTAGTTTAACAAAGCTTTGTACTTCTTTGAATATTAAAATATCTAGCACCAAATGTGAATTGTAAGACAGATCCAAGAACCGAACATCTTTTTGCTCATCAAATGCTTTCTCAGCAATAGATTCGAGTTTATTATGAGACATAATAATGTTTGTAAGACGTTGCAAGCCTTTAAAACAATTAGGTGATAAATATTTAAGTTGGTTATTATTAATAATCAATATTTTTAAATTACCCAATTCCGTTGTATTGATGTTAAAATCACTAAGTTTGTTGAACGATAAATCCATAGTTTCTAAAACGCCTGTGTGTAAAAATGAATTATATTGTAAGTCATTAATATCACTGTGGGATACATTCAATTCTTTTAACTGTGTCATTCCCCTAAATGAACTGTTTTTAACAGCAGTTAGTGATGTTCCAGATATGTCTAGACTAGGCAAACTGATAAGACCATTAAACGTACCTTGTTGAATTGTACCACTAATGGGATTATTTGAAATTTGAAAATTTATCAAATCATTAAAAGATTTGAAAGAATTAGCTTCTAAACTAGATATTTGATTGCTAGTCAAATCTAAAAATTGAAGTTTACTAAGACCATCTAAGTGTTCTTGTTTAATATTCGAAATAAGATTATTATTAAGTATCAACGATGTCAGGCTAACTAGATCATGTTTGTCGAACTCTATGTTTGTTAACTTATTACTTGATAAATCTAAATTTTCTAGACTTCGCAAAGTATGGAATGACTTTTCATGTATAGTTTTTATTTTATTGATGTTTAATAATAAAATTTTTAGATTATTAAGTCCATAAAAAGTATAACCCTCAATTGATTCCAATCGTTGATTGCTAAGATCTAATTGCGTTATAAGTTGAAGTCCCTCAAACATGCGTATAACAAGTGATCCTTCTAATTTGTTTTCAGTGATACTAAAATTAGAAAGTTGTGTATCTTTAAATAAGTCTTCAGGTATTTTTTTCAAATTGTTTTTGGAAAGATCAATATTTTCAAGTAATGTTAGATTTGCAAACGTTTCCTTAGTGACATTTTCCAAAAGATTATTACTCAGGTTTATAGTCTTAAGCGCAATGTTGTTACTAAAGACGTTGATTTCAATCCTTTTTATCATATTAGAATTCAGTTCAAGAATTTCCAAGCTAATAAGATCATAAAAATTTTCTCTGTTGATTCTCTCTATTTTGTTTTCACATACGTTTAAAAAAATTAATTTACTAAATCTAAAAAGAGATGATCCTATTTCAGTTAATCTGTTGTGTTTTAAATTAAAATACACAACATTTTCTAACCCTGTAAATGTCAGAATATTTAAGGTACCGATAAAGTTGTAAGACAGATCTAAGTATTCTAAATCAGTGAAATAACGAAATATACCATCTTGTATTTTTACCAAATTATTTTTCGACAAATTTATTTTCTTCAGTTTTTTAAAGACGTTTAAATTATAATTTACTTCGATGGTATTGATGGTATTACGAGATAAGTCTATTTCTGTCAATAAATCTATTTTTGAACTTGAATACAGACTAGCAACAGTTAATAAATTGCCGGAGATATTAAGTATTCTAAGGTTTGGCATATCTGGGAGCCTTGCAGAAACATGCTTACTATTGCTCAGATCTAGTACTGTTATAATTTGTCTACAAACTGTTCCATCTAACTCGGCAAAGAGATCACTAAAATGTTTGAGTGCGTATTTAGTCTCTCCGAAACTGTGACCTTCGTAGGTAATTGGCAGCACAAATGGGCATCGATTGCGGTCCACGGTATTTTCTATCCAACCGACATCAATTATTTGCTCACAATATACATTGGAAATGCATCTAGAAGTATCAAATTCTTGAGTGCAATATCTTTGCCAGCTGCTAGGTATTAGGGCAACAAACAGCAGCAAACCTGAAAATAGAAACTCAAGTTAGAATCACTCATAGCAATGACTTATTTCATTTTCTTCACAAAGGATCATGCCATAAAGCCATACACCTTTTCCCCGCTTATTGAAAGGGCAAAATAAGCCAACAAAACTGAACATCTTTCTGTGAATGACACTTCCAGAAAATGACAAAAATATCGGGCTCTCCATACAAACTGTCCAATTAAGTTTACAAATTTGTATGGAAATGATGATTTTCTTTTTCATCTAAAAGTTTCATTCACTGAAAGTTCTGTTTCGTTGACTGGATCATGTCCCTTAAGCTAAATCTTACACCCTCATACTTGTTTTAATTTTATGTAGTTGATTAAATTACGTTCGTGCAATAACCTATAAAGTCCGTGTCTCTTAGCTAACGGGTCAATTAAACAAACAGAGCAAGGTGCAATCAGAGCTAAACGAGCAACATGACGTTTAAAAAACCAGCCAAGAAGCCAGAAAGACCAGCAAAACCACAATTAACTTACGTAAAATCATTTCCATTTTGAAGCTTATTTAATAAATAGAAAATCTGAAACATAAGGACTAAAGTTTAAAGATGAAACCACAGAGTTTTGAAGTCCATACGCACTGCTCTCAGTCTGAGTGGCCCTATCGTTGTTCTGTGGATGAAACGAAATGAAATGTTGCGTGACAGCTAACGTCAATCCTCCAATCCTATCATGGACTTAACATTAGTAAAGTTAACAAAATTATTCACTTTCAGTTTAGGATTAATTTAAAATGGATGTAAACACAAAACCGGCCAAGTGCGAGTCGGACTCGCGCACCGAGGGTTCCGTACCACCACATAATCATTGTACTAGTTGAAATTTAAGTAAGTTAATGTGCTAGATATTTTTGAGTCCGACACGCGCTTGACCAAGTTTTATTATTTATTGTTATTTTATAGCTTATGCACTATAAACATACCAATTTTCAAGATTGTATTGTAAGTGTTCCCGTTTTTAAAATAGAACTAAAACAAAAATCGCCTCCGCGACCATCCAACTTGACCCCTCTCTTATATGAATGTTCTTGAAACGGGAGCTCACCACAATTGGTTAACATTAGTTGTGAGAAAAGTTGTAATATTTAATGATTTTAGACTTTTCCCATTATTTGTACTGTGAGACCTAGCTGCTTGCCAAATTTCATAATTTTAGGTCAACGGGAAGTACCCTGTAGGTTTTGCTTTTATGCACAAATGTATGGAGATGAGGACATAAAATGCCATATCTTTTGATTGCGTCGTTGTAAAAAATTGAAATTTTCAGATCTTGTGTGGTTCATGGATCCTAATATATGGTATTAATTTCAACCTGATACCTTTACCTGTTCGTGAGATAAAGGGTCTTGACAGACAGACAGACAGACGGACAACAAAGTAATCCTATAAGGGTTCCGTTTTTTTCTTTTGAGGTACGGAACCCTAAAAACGATGGTTTTTATATCTTACTCACCTATGAGTGCACACATGCGACACTAAACGATCTTTATTAATTAATTATTTATTTTACAATATGTTTTAATTATAGACCAGATCGTGGCCAGTGAGCCAAATTGAGCCAATTAATGAATGCATAGAAATAAGAGCAGAAGCTTACAAAGTATCTTACAGATAACAAAGCAAACAAACAATTTAGGGTATATAGGTACCGCTCAAGAGATAAATGAAACTTCTTTTCCACTAGACCATATTTAAGGAGAAGAAACAGGGGTGAGTAAGTTGGCATGTGCGGAGAATATAGTACATTACTGCAATGGTCGACAAAAAAGATATTGAAGGACGAGCGTGATAATAGTCCACATGCGTAAGTGGGTACTTTTCTCAATAAATGCGCGGAAATTCAAACTAAGTTTAATCCAAACAAAAACTTTCTACTTACTTATATAATCCTTTCTTTACATCGCAGTTTTCATTTTCATGATCTATTTAAGAGGTTACCCAGCCAACTAGCGCCCCCATCAGTTAAAAAAATATTACTCGCTAAATACAAAACTTATCGAAAATCTGTCTTACAAATTTGAAGTAAAGGTTAGTTTATTTAGGACCTATCAATTCTGAAAAATATAGTTCACTGTAGATACAGATACAAAAAGTGCGAAAAACGGCCACTTTTAGCAGTTTTTGTATCTATAACTACAGTGAACTATATTTTTCAGAATTGATAGGTCCTAAATAAACTAACCTTTACTTCAATTTTGTAAGACAGATTTTCGATAAGTTTTGTATTTAGCGAGTAATATTTTGTTAACTGATGGGTGGACGATGTGGGATGTACTGATGAATCTGTAACGTGTTTGTTTATTTTTTTTTTACAATTTATAGCTTTCTCTTTGCAAGCCAGTTCGAAATTTAAACAAAATCTTTGTTATGTTACCTTCGCGGTTGTTATGCTTGGATAAGTTGCCTCCAAGGAGGTTTTAACCCACACTACGCTCGAAGCGTAGTAAAACCTCCTTGGTTGCCTCCTTCGTTGCGACGCTTTGATAAGTTACCTCCTTTGTTATGCTTGTTGGTACATTCCACTTTTAAATAACTAGACAGATACGAGTTTTAATAGTAATTTACTTGGTCGCAAAATTCGATAGTAATGGAATTTTCATACTAACTGCCGGCAGCTGCTCGCGAGTGTTTATCCAGTACTCTATTTTGATTTATCTCGAAGAAGGTTTGAGAAAAATTATAAGTATTTTACTCAAGCTATTGTTGCTAAGTGCACCAACCGGAAACTAACTTATGCAGCGTTATTTTTTTATCAGCCCGGATATTTTAAGAGGTGGTTCCGCCCATGAAACTGCACAACTTTTCTCAAGGGGCATAGGTAAAAAAAAATCGACTTCCCATACAAACTGCATCAGCTGAGAGCATATTTTGTATGGGAGGTCGATTTTTTTTTTACCTATGTTCCTTGGGAAAAGTGTTGAGTTTCATGGGCAGAACCACTTTTTTTTTATTATTGAATATGGGCTTACTCTTGACCTCGATCTAAATATCCGGGTTGATAAAAAAATTGCCCTGTATTATGATAGTTGGACCTTAACAAGTGACTTGTTGATACATGATAATTATTATACAAACAGCTTTAGGCATGTTGCTTGTGGATGTTCTAATCGGTCCACAGTCCACGAGAGTAAATAAATACATTTGAAAACAATATAATTTATACTTGGAATTGGGTACACATGAGCGTTTGGTGATCAAATACATCGAAACAAAGACCTCAGTCATTCGGCTTAGCCATAGCAAAAGTGAGTCCGCAAGAATCTTGCACGACTTTGTCGGACGCTGTTTTTTTTTTCAAGGTTTCATATTATCTAAATTATAGCTGAACATTTTGTTAGGTTGTTTGTTGTTATGAAATTATCAAAAAAAGTAAGAGCTAGGAAATTAAACGATATATAACTTATAATTTTTTTATATTTTCTGTGATAATTAATACAATACATTTTAGTAGGTAATTATTTCTATAATTCTACAACAAGACAACGACAAAGACACTTTTTTATTTATTGCCGTCTCTTTCATTTAGTTGATAAAGAAAGTGACAGCAATAGATTTAACCAAATTTTAACAAAAAAAGCTTTGTAAATGCAACTGGCGGTAATCGCAACCATCTTAGATTTGCAAATTTTTATAACTTTCTAAAAAGAGAGAGAGAGAGAGTTTTGCAATATTTTTGGTATTTTATTGTCCAATGTAAGTCCCTTAACTTTTAACGGACCAGTAAGATACATAGTTTATACGTTCATTAAAGATCAGGTTTTTTATTCCCGAAATGGTCTACATAACTACATACCTAACTATCAGGCACGATTATTAACTAACTATTATTATTAACTAATGATATTTTTTTTCGTTTATTCCAACGCTTACCAAGACATTTTGCAGCTGTCTTAAAAGCAATCGGCTAAAGCTATCAGAAAAAACAAGTTTGTAAATTGAAGTTAATATTTCTGGTTTTAAGGTCATGGCTGCAAAATAGATTGGTAAGCTTGGGAATAAACTAAAAAAGTGGACATTACTTATTTGTTGCATTACCAACAACTTTTTTTAGGTATTTTTGAAATTCGGAAAAAAAATGAGGAGAATACTCGTACTAACTGAACAAAGCACGAAAACAAGTGGCTTCGTAAACAGTAATAGAATAGAATCTATGTACATCTATGTTATTAGTATAAGAGTTTTTAAACAAAAAGACCAATATCAGACATTAGGTGATGTACAACAGCATAATTTAAGAAATAAATGTCGACTGATACCTTCTCATAAATCGAATTATGTCAATTATTTTAATAGCATGCCTTACATGGGATTAAAAATTTTTAATCACTTGAAACCTGAAATAAAAACATGCGATAATATTAATAGCTTTAAAAACCAATTAAAATCATATTTAGTGACTAGACCATATTACGATTTAAAAGAATATTTTGCAAACTTATATTAAAAATGGATTTTGAATAATGTATAGGCTGTGATATTTATATTAAATTAGTAGTTATTTTAAATTATATTATTTTGTTTTAATGTGAAAACTACTTAGATTTGACATGAAAATGTTTTTAAAAATGAATTTTGTAATTTCGTGATACTTTGTAATATGCTGTGATATTTTTATTAAGCTAGAAGTAATTTTCAAATAAGCTATTTTATATTATATTAATTTATGTTAATTTGATAATTTATATTAATTTTGCATGGCTTTTATAAATGCTGTACTTTGCAAAATAAAGTGAATATGAATATGAATAATCAAAATGTATGGAATTTAGATAAGCTAACGAAATGGTGCGTCATATCTAATGTATACATACATTTCTATTTTATTCCGCGTTTACGATACTAGGAGCTACTTGTCTACGCCTCTAGATCAGTTGATAATTTTAGCCTAGAAAATCCGAAATTATTTATACGAATTTCCAAAATAAATTATCGTAAAAAAGTTTGTATGTAAAATCCAATAATATATATACCTTAACCGAAATATATCTATGGACTTATACAAATAAAAAATCTCTTATCTCTACTTTCACCGAATATTGAAATTAATAGTAGAGTAAAATTATTCTCACATTTATTTTAATTTTTAGTCTTTCTAGCACACACACTACTATGACATGATATCCGGTAAGGGGCGAGCTTCTTACAATAATAATTACTATCATTATTACAGTTAAGATCATTACAAACCCACAGAATAAAGAATAGTACTATCATACAGAACGGACACTCTCCGCACCATCCGCGAGATTCTCGTGGTCCTTCTGTGGGTATTTTGGTTGAATATGCCAAAGAGATTTGAACCTTGCTGCGCTCAATCCAAGCCTACGCGACCTTCCAATTTCAAATTTCAAATTCGCGCTCGATGTATGTAGTGTCCGGAGAGCTACCGGGGAGTGACAAAAATGAAGGGGAGGGTGGTGACACTTTTTGGACCTTAACATTAATGGGCCTTTCTGCAACTGATGGTAAGAATAGGGAAATACCAATAAAATAGGCAACTAAAGCACAGTAAATATATAAGCTAAAGCAGTACGGAAACTCCTAACAAACTTCCAAAACTGGCGCACTCACACATGCGCACACCGCTACAGGAAAATAAGCAGTTTTCGCGCTGAAGTAAGTCCTGGGTGCCAAAACCATAATACAAACAAATAGGTGAGTACATATAGGGTCCCTATAAGTATGACTCTGTCCTTGTGCGATAAAAGGCGACTAAGTATCTTAATCTGCCCTTGTGTCATAAAAGGCGACTAAGTGTCTTTATCTGCCCCAGTGTCACAAAAGGCGACTAAGTGTCTTTATCTGACCTTGTGTAATAAAAGGCGACTAAGTGACTTAAACTTTCCTTGTGTCGTTGTGTTGATAGAAGCATCCAATATTTGAGTTCATCATACTATTCTTATTACAAATCTTCTGGGTTACAACCCTGACGCTCCGACGCAGAATAGTTCTTTTTTCAAAAAAAGGCCCGAGTTTCCATACTGCTTTAGCTTATATATTTACTGTGACTAAAGTCTCCACACCCGTCTTGTGTAAGCCATATACATACATGTCCAATTTTTTTATGTTACTGAGACAAACTTCCTTTTTTTTATACTCTGGTCGACAAATGAGATAGAGAGTAGTATGTTCCTTGATATAAACCCTGCGTCGTCGGAAATAGAGAAGATTTTAAGAAGCATATGAAACATATGAAATTCTACGTGGTAAGGTAATGAAAACCATTTTTTTGTACGTGTACCAATAAACGATTTTTGTTAAAGGTGGCGCTAGTAGATAGGAGAGATCAACTTTTAACAATTATGTAATTCTGTATCTAAGCTAAGTTATAAATCAAAAAATGCTCACCAAAGCAAGGACAGATACTTTTTGTTGATTTTTGTCTTTGCCAGAAATAAGTACGCAGACATCAACTTTTGGCGTTACTCTGCGAATTACGTAGTTTTAATAATACAGAGTTTAAGGGACAGCCTTCCGAATCCTGAAAGGGCATGATCAGTCAACGTGACTGAACAAATTTCAGTGAAGAAAACTTTCATAAAATTAAAAGAAAACCGGCCTCACCATACAAACTGTCTAATCAAGTTTGCAATTTTATATGTAGAGGTCGATTGGTTTTTTTTATTACCTGAGTTGTTTAGAAAGTTGTTTAGTTACCTACGTTGAATGATCATTCCTTTCAGTATACGGAAAGGAGTCCCTTGCACCCCATATAGTTTAAATTGGAAAATATTCCTAACATATTTTCAAAAATACTCCTTAGAATTAGATAAGTACATGAAATTAATATGTGAACAGTTACCTATTTTATTCCAATTTTGTAAGTGCTATTTTCTTTATTAAATTGATTCATAAAAGACCTTAGATAATAAGTCTGCTCTTTTACAGCTTCCAAAATCTTTTGATTTATAACCAAAAGTCTTTCATCTGCTAAAACTTCTCTTGTACTCAAATCGATGATCTTTTCTGAATGACCGGAATCTGGGATACAAGGTATACCTTCTAGTGAATTTTTAGAAGACCCAATAGAAAATTGGTGAACCGTAGGTCTCATTTTGGAGAAACCATAGTTGAAGTCTTTAAGCGCCTCACCTAGCCATTCACAAGAAAATTCATTTCCATCTATATATACTTTCAGATAGTACCTGTGCCCTAACCAACCCTTGTAATCCAAGTTATGAAGACCGTTATATGATAAAGACAGAGCTGAAAGAGATTTTAAATCCATTAACACTTTTGAGTCCAAATATTTAATTGTGTTAAAAGACAAATCTAGGTTTGACAAATCAGTAAGACCTCGGAAAGCTCCGTATTGTATATTTTGGAGTTTATTGTGACCAAGATAAAGAACCTTAAGATGGCTGACGCGGCGGAAAGTGGAGGGACCAATATCATCGATATCATTTGCAGTAAGATCCAGATAAATGAGATTCAATGGTAAACGTAGAGATGTGTCGTTCAGTCTCTGGATTGAATTGTTTCTGATATGCAGTCTTTTTAACTCGTTTTGATGAATCAAGTTGATTGAGGCCGCGTCCACTATATTATTTGAATTCAAGACTAAATCTGTGAGACGCAGAGCTTCTTGTGAGTGTATGTTTAGCATTGAAAGACCGTTGTTCGATAAATCCAACTCGCCACCATCTGCATGAAACATTCGAACATTCAAATGTTTCAAATTATTAATATCGTTAAAAGTCATATTTACAGATTTTAAATTGTAATTGTTATTGAAAGTTGCATAAGGAATACAGCTCAGCCCATTGTGCGATAAGTCTAGGTTTTGTAAATTGATCATGGTCGAAAAACTGTAATAATAAAGATTGGTCAAAAAATTGCAACTCAAATTCAAATGCTTTACATCTTTAAAATGAACGGGATTTACAATAAAATTGGTTAGATTATTCGAAGATAGATCAAGAATGGTCATTTTTGCGATAGATTGGAAAGCGTTGTATTCGATTTTGTTGATTTCATTTTTAGATAGATCTACTTCGGTTAGGACATCAATCTTTTTTCCTAGTTGTCTGGTGAATCGACTCGTAAGTTCCATCGAAGTACCGTTTGGAATAGAAGTTATTTGGTTTTCTGCGAGAATAATTCTACAAATTCCGCCAAAATGGTGCCAGTGCCTAGTGAAAATTACAGGCTTAAGTTTCTCTAACTGATTCCCAGATACATCAAATGTTTCCAAGTGGTGAATGATTTTAAGTGACGGTTCATCGATGTTTTGTATTTGATTACCTCTCAAATACAGATGCTTCAAGTTAACTAAACTATTCACGGCACCATTTAAATCTTTGATCCTGTTATTGTTTAATCTCAATATCTCCAAATTTGTCAAATTAAGAAACGGTTCTTCATTTAAATCGGAAATCAGATTGTAAGACAAATCGAGTACTTTCAAACTGGCCAACTCGGAAAAAGTGTCACCATAAATGTCTTCGATCTTATTGTTTGCTAACAACAAAGTTTTAAGCTTATTTGGCTGATCTGTCGGTTCAAAGGTGAAAAGGTCTTCGATGTCCACCAAGAAATTTCTGGACAAATCTAGATATTGCAAATACTTTAAGTTAAAGAAGGGTGAGCCGTCAATGCTTTGCATGTGATTGTTGTTTAAGATAAGAGTTCTTAACTTCGGCATGTAAGTTACTAAAGTGAGGCTGGTGTTAGGCCAGTTAGCTTTAGCTTGGAATTTGGTGATGGCGTTTAAGAATTCAGTGTCGATGTGGTTGTCGAATCTTTCGATGGCATCGTGTAGGGTGACTTCGACGTTGACGGCAAGGTTGACGGAGCCACGACACTGGTTCGGCAAGCTGACACCTCGGATGCTATTGATACACACGAAGCGATAGTTGCATTCCCCGAAGTTCTTCGCTTTGTGACTTGGGCAGTAGCTCGAAGCGAGGGATGCCGTCATGAGAAGCAAGAGTATCAATCTTGGAAAGTCTGAAAACGTCAGAATGAGTAAATTAATGAAAATAAATTAATCTGGTACCGTTAATTGTTAGAGAGTTGATTTTCAGGGTTCCGATACCAAAATGGTAAAAAAAGGAACCCTTATGGTGCCGCTCTGTCTGTCTGTCCGTCTGTCTGTCACACCTCTATATCTCAGCAACCACTTATGCTATCGACCTGAAATTTCGAATAGTTTTAGAATATAGTTGCCGAACTTAATTGCACATGAAAAATTTTTGAAAAAAGTATGATTATTAATGTAAAGGGGGCCAAAATAGGGGGGGCCAAATTTCAAATTATTGCTACTAGGTCGAGTGGGGTTATCATATGAAAGGGCTTTACTTGTACATTTTAAAATATATTTTTGTATTTTTTTTAAGTTTCTTAGTTTTCAAGTTATGATGAAAAATGTCAAAAAAATACCATTCCCTCCCCCCTTATCTCCGAAGTTTGAGAAAGGAAAAATCTGAATTAATTACAGTTGACAGAGGTTTATGTAAACTTTACAGCAAAAATAAAACGATCTTTCTAAGTTGCACAGTTTTTCAGAAATCTGCAAAAAACCTTTACAAACAAATTTGGTTTTGCTGTCCTGAAAATGGACTTTATTGCTTCAAAAAATACTATAGGTATATCGGAACCCTCGGCGCGCGAGTCCGACTCGCACTTGACCGGTTTTTTCCATTACTTTTTGTCATTAGAACAGACACTGTCAGCAATTGATTTAAAAGTTAAAACTATCCTAAGCCAACGAGCATGTATGAAAGAATTGATGAAAGTACAGGCAGCGAGGGAAGTATGTCAGGATCGTAGCAGGTGGAGGACTGTGGTGTCTCCTCTACTTACACAGAAAAAACGGAGAGCCAACCAAGATCAATTTTCTCTTGTTTGGCATTTTGTGATTAAATCGAAAAAGATATTGAAAGATTCAATAAAGCGTCTTAGTCAATTTAAATTTGTGATCTTTAATTAAATAATCAAATTGACACAATCCAATAAGGTCTTTGCAAGCTCAAATGGAGTCAAGATGCTTGTTTGAAACTATCAAAATCTTGATTGAATCAGCAAATTTTTTTTTCAGTGTACCCCGACGGGAAAGAGGCGTGATGATATGTACGTATATATGTATGTAGATTTAACAGAGCCTACTTTAAAGACGGTTTGTGCAAATGCCAAAAATTCAAATAAACATGACATTAAAAAGAACTAGCTTTTGCCCGCGACTTGTGTCCAGTGTTTAAGTCAAACTATTAGCTATTAAAATATAGGTTTCACTAAAATCGGGTCAGTAGTTTTCGCGTGATGCTCAAACAAATTATAAACAAACAGAAAAATTATAAAAAATCTGTAATTTGGTTCAGGGGTATCAAAATAGCACTACGAGATATTTTAGGGTTCGGTAGCCAAATGGATGGCAAAAAACGGAACCCTTGTGGATTCGTCATGTCTGTCTGTCCGTATATCTCAGCCTCTTTTTTGCGAAACTATAAGAACTGTACTCTTAAAACTTGGTAAGTAGATGTATTCCGTGAACCGCATCAAGATTTTCACACAAAAATAGAAAAAAAAAACGGCCAAGTGCGAGTCGGACTCGCGCAGTGAGGGTTCCGTACCACCACATAAACATGATTGTATTAGTTGAAATTTCAGTAAGTTAATGTGCTAGATTTTTTGAGTCCGACACGCGCTTGACCAAATTTTATTATTTTATAGCTTATGCACTATAAACATACCAATTTTCAAGTTTGTTAGTGCTCCCGTTTTTAAATAGAACTAAAACAAAAATCGCCTCAGCGACCATCCAACTTGACCCCTCTCTTATATGAATGTTCTTGAAACGGGAGCTCACCACAATTGGTTACCATTAGTTGTGAGAAAAGTTGTAATATTTAATGATTTCAGACTTTTCCCATTATTTGTACTGTAAGACCTAGCTTCTTGCCAAATTTCATAATTTTAGGTCAACGGGAAGTACCCTGTAGGTTTTGCATTTTTGAATAAATGTATGGAGATGAGGACATAAAATGCAATATCTTTTGATTGCGTCGTTGTAAAAAATTTAAATTTTCAGATCTTGTGTGGTTCATGAATCCTAATATATAGTATTAATTTCAACCTGATCCCTTTACCCGTTCGTGAGATAAAGGGTCTTGACAGACACACAGACAGACAGACAGACAGACAGACGGACAACAAAGTGATCCTATAAGGGTTCCGTTTTTTTCTTTTGAGGTACGGCACCCTAAAAACAATAAATTTTAGTGTTCCCCATACAACTGAAACACAATTTTTTTTTTTTCATTGAACCCATACGTGTAAGGTACGAGTATCTATGGACAGGTCTTCAAAAATGATATTGGGGTTTCTAATATAATTTTTTTCTAAACTGAATGGTTTGCGCGAGAGACACTTCCAAAGTGGTAAAATGTGTGTCCCCCCCCCCCCTGTAACTTCTAAAATAGAATGATAAAAATGAAAAAAAAATACATGATGTACAAACTGAAAACAAACTTCCACCGAAAATTGGTTAGAACGAGATTTAGTGGGTAGTTTTTTTTAGGGTTCCGATACAAAAATGGTAAATAAAGAAACCCTTATGGTGCCGCTTTGTCTGTCTGTCTGTCCGTCTGTCTGTCACACCTGTATATCTCGGCAACCACTCATGCTATCGACTTAAAATTTGGAACAGTTTTAGAATATGGTCGTCCAACTTAATTGCACGTGAAAGAATTAAGAAAAAATTATGATAATTAATATAAAGGGGACCCAAATAGGGGGGGCAAAATTTCAAATTATCGGTACTAGGTTGAGTGGGGTATCATATGAAAGGGCTTTACTTGTAAATTCTAAAATATATTTTTGTATTTTTTTAAAACTCTTGGTTTTCAAGTTATGATGAAAAATGACAAAAAAAAATACCGTTCCCCCCCCCCCCCCCCCCTTATCTCCGAAGTTGGTGAATGGAAAAAACTGAATTAATTACAGTCGATAGACGTTTATGTAAATATTACAGCAAAAATAAAACGATCATTCTAAGTTGCATAGTTTTTTTAGAAATCTGCAAAAAATCTTTACAAACAAATTTAGTTTTGTGTTCCTAAAAATGGACTTTATTGCTTCCAAAAGTACTAAAAGTATATCGGAACCCTCGGCGCGCGAGTCCAACTCGCGCTTAAACGGTTTTTTTTTAATACGTCATAAATCGTAAACCGCAATTTACCTTTCATTCAATCAACTCAAATATAAATTTTGGTTAGGTACTTACATCACATAGTAAAGTTTTTTAGCAATAAAAATACCATCACTTTTACTTACAGGTTTGTACGGAACCCTTGTACGGGACTCGCACTTGACCGGTTTTTTTTTTATGAATTTCTTCAATGTACAGACAAAACCAATTTAGGTACACACGGCCGCACATCAGTAGAAACACTTTTGACCTTATGGCGTGGTATTAGAGTTGAAAAAGTTTCTACCGACAAGCGGTTGACCGTACTATTTGATAATAGTAGAGAAAAAAACCAACGCTTACCTCCAATCATTTTTACGTCGATTGATTTGCAGAAAATGTTCAGTTCCTAATCCAGCAGTTACAGCATCTCCAAAAACCTGTAAATAACCTGTAAATCAAAAAGCGAGCCTTTTATAGCATAATCCTATACTATTAAACGAGCAATATTTGTATATATATATATATTTGTAATCGGTTTCTCGAAAACGGCTCTAACGATTTCGATTAAATTCCACATACGGGGGTTTTCGGGGGCAAAAAATCGATCTAGCTAGGTCTCATGTCTGGGAAAATTCGTTTTCCCCGTGTTTCTAAAGTACCGCATTTTAGACAAAAACTTACAGCGCCATCTGTTGGCGGGTAGCATAGTTTGCGCGCCGGATGATATTTTTATGCTGAGGTGGCTATTATAGAGCGAAGCTCGGTCGCCCAGGTACTATACTTGTTATCAGGTTCTCGACAACGGCTCTAACGATTTCGATGAAATTGGGCGAAAAATCGATCTAGCTAGGTCTCATGACGTCTGGGAAAATTCGTTTTCTCCGTGTTTTTGTGCAGTTTTTAAAGTACCGCTTTTCAACATAGCTTGCTCACCCGCTAAAGCGAAGCTCGGTCACCCAGATACTAACTTGATAATAAGATAATTAATGTATTTATATAATACAAAGTGTAACAGAAAGAGTATATCTACCCTGAAGGTTGAGAATCTGTCCAAGAAACTGGAGAACTTTCGCTACAACTTTTACCTACCATACAAAATATGTTGTCAGCTGATTCAGTTTCTATAGGAAACCAAAATTTTTTGTCGTATTTCGACCTATGTTCCTTAAGCAACGTTGTTCAGTTTTATGAGCAGATGTGTGGAGATGAAAAGTCCGTCTGGGGAAGTACCACCCTCTTGCTTTTTTCTGCCGTAAAGCAGCAGTCTTTGCACTGCTGTGTTTCGGTTTGAAGGGCAAGGGAGCCAGGGAAATAACTGGCACATGACACATACCATCTTAGTTCTCAGGGTGGGTTACGCGCTTTGCTGTCTTATTAGTGTCAAGTTATTTCACTAATAAGACAGTAGGTGTCATGGGCGGTGGTGACCACTTACCATCAGGTGACCCATCTGCTCGTTTAGCCACTTTTTACATTAAAAAAAAAGATTCACATTCTTCAAGGTTGTAATGTAAAACCCAGTAGAAGTGTAACTTTTTTCTGCACATTATTTTTATTTCGTCATTCATTTAATTATTATTGTTTTAGGGCTTTTTAGTATCGCTCGAGGCCAATACAAGTGGTAGTTCCACTTTCGTGAAAGTGAAGCAACGTGGTCAGAACTCGGATGGGTGACCGCTAGTGGCACAACATCTAGAGCAGCACGTTAAGGCACGCTAATGAACGTCTCTCACAGTAGTCGTCAGGAAAAAGAAAGGCCATCTAAAATTGTTAGCGTTGCAGCTGGTACCATGGACTGCGGTAGTTGTTGACCGCAGTATGATGGTACGATACGCTCCTACATACCTACCCTTCGGCTCACAGTCCCTTAGTCACCTTTTACGACACCCACGGGAACATTATAGTGGTAGTATTCTTAGCCGGCACCACAATCAATTTTATTAAAATCCACATAGTTTCCTTTTAACTTTTAGAAGACGGTACTTCAGCCCATGAATTTATATATTCTTATTTTTTTTTAAAGTATATATGCTTAAAAAAGATAACTTAGCATATAGCTAAACCGATTTGAATAGTCAGTTGATATTTTTCTCTATTTCATAGAAGGAACAACTGAAAAGGATTTTTAATTCATCTAACGACCTTTAATGCAACGCACCCGTGTGGTGCCGGCAATGAATAGTACACTCAACAGCCCGTCAGTAGAAACGCTTTTAAAACTTATGGCGTGGTAATAGAGTTGAAAAAGTTTCTACCGACAAGTGGTTGACCGTACCAACCCGTCTCTACCCGTGGGAGTCGTAAGAGCCGACAAGTGATTATGAACTGAAGGATGGGCGGGCAGCAGCGTCCTTCTGAGGATCTTACATACTGCGGTTACCAACAACCGTGGTCCATAGTGCCAGCCGCAACGCTAACAACCGTGATGACTATGGTACTTTCCTCCACATTGTTCCAGCAAAAGCTGTAATTCTGGAGGTACCGCCCTGTCCTGCAGTGGCCGTTTCTTTGGATGTTATGCTGAATGCAACGCAAAAGATTTACAGGGTGTAAAAAAACTTATCCCAAATTAAAATAATCTCATGTCGACCTCTGTTCCCAGTAAACAAAAAAATTGTTCATTTTCATGGTCTAAATCTACGGTTTCAGTTTTCGAGTGACATCCTTCTACACACTGTATAATGGGACTAAGGAACAGGTTTCCAAAAACTGAAAGGGCATGGTCAGTAAAAAGAAAATTACGTCACAAGTGGGCAAATGAGCAGGTCACCCATAACACCCACTGTCTTATAAGTGAAATAATTTGACACGAATATAAGACATCAAAGCGCGTTACCCACTCTGAGAACTAAGATGGTATATTGTCTCGTGTGCCGGTAATTTCACTGGCTCCCTTATCCTTCAAACCGAAACACAGCAGTGCAAACACTGCTGCTTTACGGCAGAAAAAGTCAAGGGGTGGTACTTCCCCAGACGGACTTTGCACAAAAGCCCTACCACCTACAAAAGTATGGAGAGGCCGTTTTTCTTTTCATGTTAAAAGTTTCATTAAAGTTGTTCAGTTTTTGAACAACCTGTGCCTTACACCCTGTATTATTCTTTTAAATAAAAATGTTCAAAACAACTTACTTTTCAAAATTGCTTGAATATAACACACACGGCACAGATTTACAACGCACCAAGTCAAAGTCCAAACTCCGAATGGAAGGCGACCAGTAAATATGACCCTTGGAATTTCGCTGACTCCTAGAAATGGGAACACTGATGCGCATACGACGTTTATTTACAATAGAGAAATATAAGGTGCTATTAAAATATTTATACCTGTTTAGGTTTGCTCTACCAAATTTAGGGTTCCGATACCAAAATGGTAAAAAAAAGGAACCCTAATGGTGCAACTTTGTCTGTCTGTCCGTCTGTCTGTCACACCTCTATATCTCAACAACCACTCATGCTATCGACTTGAAATTTGGAATGGTTTTAGAATATAGTTGCCCAACTTAATTGCACATGTAAGAATTTTGAAAAAAATTATGATTAATAATGTAAAGGGGGCCAAATTTCAAATTGTCGCTACTAGGTCGAGTGGGGTATCATATGCAAGGGCTTTACTTGTAAATTTTGAAATATATTTTTGTATTTTTTTACGTTTCTTAGTTTTCAAATTATGATGAAAAATTTAAAAAAAAATACCAAAAATACCCTTATCTCCGAAGTTTGAGTAGATAAAAATCTGAATTAATTACAGTTAACAGAAATTTATGTAAACTTTACAGCAAAAATAAAACGATCTTTCTAAGTTGCGCAGTTTTTCAGCAATCTGCAAAAAACCTTTACAAACAAATTTAGTTTTGCGGTCCTGAAAATGGACTTTATTGCTTCAAAAAATACTATAGGTATATCAGAACCCTCGGCGCGCAAGTCCGACTTGCACTTGACCGGTTTTTTTTTTTTGACGAGCTGGCCTAATCAACAGATTAGGTTTGTAATTTTCATAGATTTTCTTAATTTTTTTGTACAGGGTGTTTGGTATATGTATGTAATCCTCTCAGGTGGTTGCTGTGGTGTTCTCAGGTGTTACAACTTTTCC
Source organism: Athrips mouffetella (assembly GCA_947532105.1). Classification (NCBI taxonomy): domain Eukaryota; kingdom Metazoa; phylum Arthropoda; class Insecta; order Lepidoptera; family Gelechiidae; genus Athrips; species Athrips mouffetella. The sequence continues at coordinate 5,444,248 of OX383975.1, read as the reverse complement.
TGAGGAACATGGGTCAAAATAAGAAAAAAAAACACCTTCCATACAAAATGCGCAATCAGCTGGTCGATCTATGTTCCCAAAAGAAAGTTGTTCAGTTTCACGGTCTGAGCAACACGCTAAAATAGTGGTTACAAATATTTCAAAACCTTGTATCATCATCATCACATCAGCCAAAAGATGTCCACTGCTAGACATAGGCTTCCCCTAAAGATCTCCATGACTCGTGGTCCTGCGCTGCTCGCATCCAGCGGCTTCCCGCAACCTTGACCAAATCGTCGGTCCACCTTGTGGGAGGCTGCCAACGCTTCGTCTTCCGGTACATGGTTGCCATCAAATCAATAGTGAAATCGAATGACGGAAGCATGACGGAAGCATGACGGAAGTTGATTTTACTATTGATTCTTAGTGCGTTAACACCCTTACGCCCCATCGGCCATCAGTTCGTCTTGAGATATGGTCACCTTGTAAAATGTGCTACAAAAATATCTAAAAACAAATCAAGATAAATAAAACATTGGGTTTGCTGTACAATTTAATTTCCCGACAAGGTTGGCTAATCAGCAAATTAGGTTTGTAATTTTCATAGATTTTCTTAAGTTTTACAATATTCTTCTTGACCTTTCACTGTTGAGGTCAACGACCGACCTATCTACTCTTCTATGTCTTCCACATCCTCTTGAGGCTCAAAGTCCTCGAATTCAGGGTAATCATCCCCATAGTCAACTGCGAACATGGCAGCACATTCGTCCTCCCCAGATATGGTGTCACGGCTGACGTGGATGGGGCTTAACTCCATGAGCTCCAACAGTGGCACGTCTACCTTAGTGGATACCATGAAACAGAGTTTATAGTCGTCTCTGAAAATATCATGGCAAATAAATATCTTTGTCTTATCTTTATCTATTGTACATACAGGGTGTAAAGAACAGCTGTCCGAAAACAGAAAGGGAAATATTTCAGGAAATAAAAAAAATCGGCCTCTCTTTACAAAATTGCAAACTTGATTGGACAGTTTGTATGAGGAGGTCCATTTTATTTTCATTTCCTAAAAGTTTTGTTCACTGAACGTTGTTCAGTTACTTTGACTGATCTTGCCCTTTCAGTTTTGGGAAACCTGTCCGTTATAATACGTCCACTGCTGGACAAGAGCCCAGAATTTTTACAGCGAAAAGTTGTGTATATACTCGTATTTGAGGTGCTGTACTAAAGTTGCTCTTTCTTTCAGATCACGAAAGTTAAGCATCGTTAGCCGTGTTCAGAATAACTAGAGCGTTTCCGTGCATTAGAAGACACGTTTTTTTTTTACTATGTATCGGCTTATTCTTGACCTTGATCTAGCCTTGAGGACAGAGATGAGGTCGACGATGGAACGAGCTTGCCCAGAAGAAGCCTATTCACTCGCGACTTAAATAGATGAGCCAATGGTACTTACTACTATCAATTATATTAAGCTTGCCAGGTCAGAGGCCATTTGGCAGCCTTAAAACTGACAGCCAAGTAGGCCACTAACTTGGCAACGCATCAAAACTATTTCTTTAGAAAGCTAGTTTAATATTCATAATCTAGTAAGTACGGTCAACCGCTTGTCGGTAGAAACTTTTTCAACTCTATTACCACGCCATAAGGTCCAAAAGTGTTTCTACCGATGTTCGCCCGTGTGTACCTGCCCCGTGTGGTGCCGGCAAAGAATAGTACCAACCCATACATACCCGTGGGTGTCATAAGAGGCGACTAAGGGTTATAAACTGGAGGATGGGCAGCAGCATTCTCCTGCGTATCATACCATCTTACTTACTGCGGTCACCTACAACCGCGGTCCATGGTGCCAGCCGTAACGCTGACAAGCGAGGTGACTATGATACTTCCCCTCCTCATTTTTCCAGCTCTCTGTCCTGTAGTGGACGTTTCATGGGATGTTATGATGATGAGGAAGTACATTTACAACCGACCCGATCCAGTACCGACCCGACTTGTACCGAGTGTGTGGAGCCGGCAAAGAATGGTACCAACCCATCTCTAATCGTGGGTGTCATAAGAGGGGACTAAGGGATTATAAAACAGAGGATGGGCAGCAGCGTCATTCTGTGTATCGTACCATCTTACATGCTGCGCTCATAAACAACAGCGGTCCATGGTGCCAGCCGCAAAGCTATGATAAGCGTGGTGACTATGGTACTTCCCTTTTAACTTACACCACTAGTCTTTGCTGGTATTCTGGAGGGAGCTCCCTGCCCTGCAGTGGACGTGTCATGGGATGTTATGTAATGATGATGTCATGGGATGTTATGTAACTTACACCACTAGTCTTTGCTGGTATTCTGGAGGGAGCTCCCTGCCCTGCAGTGGACGTGTCATGGGATGTTATGTAATGATGATGTCATGGGATGTTATGTAACTTACACCACTAGTCTTTGCTGGTATTCTGGAGGGAGCTCCCTGTCCTGCAGTGGACGTGTAATGGGATGTTATGTAATGATGATGTCATGGGATGTTATGTAACTTACACCACTAGTCTTTGCTGGTATTCTGGAGGGAGCTCCCTGTCCTGCAGTGGACGTGTCATGGGATGTTATGTAATGATGATGTCATGGGATGTTATGTAACTTACACCACTAGTCTTTGCTGGTATTCTGGAGGGAGCTCCCTGTCCTGCAGTGGACGTGTCATGGGATGTTATGTAATGATGATGTCATGGGATGTTATGTAACTTACACCACTAGTCTTTGCTGGTATTCTGGAGGGAGCTCCCTGCCCTGCAGTGGACGTGTCATGGGATGTTATGTAATGATGATGTCATGGGATGTTATGTAACTTACACCACTAGTCTTTGCTGGTATTCTGGAGGGAGCTCCCTGTCCTGCAGTGGACGTGTAATGGGATGTTATGTAATGATGATGTCATGGGATGTTATGTAACTTACACCACTAGTCTTTGCTGGTATTCTGGAGGGAGCTCCCTGTCCTGCAGTGGACGTGTCATGGGATGTTATGTAATGATGATGTCATGGGATGTTATGTAACTTACACCACTAGTCTTTGCTGGTATTCTGGAGGGAGCTTCCTGCCCTGCAGTGGACGTGTCATGGGATGTTATGTAATGATGATGTCATGGGATGTTATGTAACTTACACCACTAGTCTTTGCTGGTATTCTGGAGGGAGCTCCCTGTCCTGCAGTGGACGTGTCATGGGATGTTATGTAATGATGATGTCATGGGATGTTATGTAACTTACACCACTAGTCTTTGCTGGTATTCTGGAGGGAGCTCCCTGTCCTGCAGTGGACGTGTCATGGGATGTTATGTAATGATGATGTCATGGGATGTTATGTAACATACACCACTAGTCTTTGCTGGTATTCTGGAGGGAGCTCCCTGCCCTGCAGTGGACGTGTCATGGGATGTTATGTAATGATGATGTCATGGGATGTTATGTAACTTACACCACTAGTCTTTGCTGGTATTCTGGAGGGAGCTCCCTGTCCTGCAGTGGACGTGTCATGGGATGTTATGTAATGATGATGTCATGGGATGTTATTTAACTTACACCACTAGTCTTTGCTGGTATTCTGGAGGGAGCTCCCTGCCCTGCAGTGGACGTGTAATGGGATGTTATGTAATGATGATGTCATGGGATGTTATGTAACTTACACCACTAGTCTTTGCTGGTATTCTGGAGGGAGCTCCCTGTCCTGCAGTGGACGTGTCATGGGATGTTATGTAATGATGATGTCATGGGATGTTATGTAACTTACACCACTAGTCTTTGCTGGTATTCTGGAGGGAGCTCCCTGTCCTGCAGTGAACGTGTCATGGGATGTTATGTAATGATGATGATGATTACTTACAATGTATGAAGGTCGATATTCATAGAATCAAACTGTTTCACGGAAAAAGCGACATGAACAGCGTCGTATGGATCTGTAGCTTTAAAAATACCCATCTGTAAATAAGTCACGCCAACATCAGAAACTGGCCGAAAGATGTGGGGAAAAAGGAAGGAACAAAAAAAATATTTCAAAAAACAAAATACCTACCCGACTGTGTCGAAAAACAGGAACTGAACAAGTCCTAAAAAATTTCAAAAAAACTACAAACTGTATTTGATGTTGAAAAATCAACTCCAAACACATAATTGCGCATCGAGTTTTTATGGAAAAGTCAAAAATTATTTTCATTTCCCAAAAAATATTTCTTTGGGAGAGTTGTTCGTTTTAGTTTACTGAGAACGCCCGCTAGTTAAGTTTAGTTCTCGGTACACCGACCGTCCCTTACCCTGTAATTATCATCTAACTTTGGCATAAAAGATGCTAATAAGGAGAACCAAGAGCAGGTCAAACCGAATGTAACCCAACAATCACTGAAATATAGTCCAGTCAATCTACGATATATGAGGTTGCATTAAATACACATTTATTGAATTTAATTTTAAACAGTAATAAAGGCTATTTAAAGCTGTAAAGAATTAAATCCGGCAATTTTGTTAAAACACATTTTTTGTACAAGTACCAGTATAAGCTGACCTGTGCTACATGGTAAATTGTAACAAGGTTGTGGTTTTATATTTTTGAAATTACCAGTAAGTAATTTTTATTTTAACACTTCCTGTGTTCGGATAAAAGCCTAGTTGGTAAAGCGTGGTACTTACGCAGAAGACGCAGGTCCGAATCCTGCCTGTAGTTGTGAAATTTTGCGTATTTCTACTTTGTAGATTTACCAGTAAGTAATTTAATAATTTACCCCAAAAGTGCATTTACTTCATTTTCTCCATACAAACTTTCGTAGATTGACTGGACTAATAAGAACGAAACGAAGGCCAATGTGTCAAGCTTGATGTGCTCTTGACTGCACCTAGTATCTTCTTCTGGTGCAGCGAGGACTTGGACGAAGTGCGTCTGGACCATCCGCTACTAGGTCCCGTCGAGGCTGTTCGTCTACCGCGACAATACGTTTTTGTTTACACGGTGAAATCCGTCATAGATACTCTGCCGTCCGGGGGAACGACAGTGTTATGTCAGTCTTATTGACTAAAACCCCGTGGTGGCCAACTCTGGCACATTTGGAGAGGTCCCGCGGGAATCGCCTCAGGCATACGGCCGGTACTCTCCGTGCCTTGTCGCTGCCAAAGCAGAGACCCACCTCAGGGAAGTTTTTGGCTTCCCCCTAGCACCGTCTGGTCTGGGTTCCACGATAGCACACGGCCACTGTACGTACGTTACACGACTCCAAAGGTTTCCTTTTAGTTGCCACGACACAGGCAGGGAATATCGTAGACCAATTCTAAGCCCGGGTCTACAGGGCGCACCGCGACGATACCTAGCCGATACCGTAAAAACTAAAGAACAGCGCCGATAGAATAACTATTGTCAAAGAATAAAGTAATAGTACTATCGTACAGAACGGACACTCTCCGCCCCTCTTGCAATCTACCCCGCACCCCCTTATGGGTGCTTCGGGTCTTATGTACTGAATATGCGAGCCTAAGCGACCTTCCAATTTCAAATTTCAGATTCGCGCTAGAGGTATGTAGTGTTCAGGGTGTGGTCTTATTTTTGCTCGTTACTTTGTCGGCGCCATCTGCTTCTAGGTCGCGTCGAATTACAGTATTTTTAGTTGATAAGCTTACGTGCAGAATGCCGTAATTAAAAGGAGTCATATGCTCAATAGCCTTGTGTCTCTTGTGCATGTTTATCAAGACTAGGACGTGTGGTGGGAGAAATTCTTCTCTTGGCTTCACGTAGTCCTGCACCAACTGAAAGTAAATATCTATGTATATCATCATCATCTTAAGTTCCCATGAAACGTCCACTGCAGGACAGGAAGCCTCTAGGACTCCAGCGAAAACGCGTGGCATAATTTGAAGGGCAAGTATCATAGTCACCACACTTGTTGGATCGCGGTTTTTAGTGACCGCAGTAATAAAGATGCTCATCCTCCACTTCATAATACCTTAGTCACCTCTTACGACACCCACGGGTAGTGATGGGTTGGTACTATTATTTACCTGCACCAAACGGGCTTCGATGTATATGTCGCAGGAAAATTGTAGGTACTCGTATATACGCATTTAACATAATGCCTAGGAATTTTACAAAACGGCGCAACGTTTGTTTCTAGTGTTTTGGTCGCAAGATAACCTATTTGCCTTGGCTAACGAACCTAAAATGCACTAGTGATTTAAATCGATTTATATAACCTTCCGACGCCGTTTTACAATTTGGCGACTGTTTGCAATTTGCCAGCCTTTTGTAAACGGCGAATTATAAAATTTTCCTGCGAATACATTACAGAGCTGTTTGTCACCATCCAGGAAAATTTTCTATGAAGGCGATTCTCTCTAATAAACTCGCAACGTTTCTTTTTGCAAGAAACATAGGTCGAAATAAAAAAAAACTGGCCCCGTGCCAGTGCCGTGCAACATTCTGCTAGTTGAACTCACACGCCCAGGTAAATTATGTACAGGGTACACAATATTTGTATAAGGCCAAATTTAAATGAAATACTGTACCATTTAAGTAGCTTTTGGTACTCTAAATAAAAATAAAATATATTTTTTATATTGACTCGCACTTGGCCTATTTATTATTTGTTGATTTTCACTACATAAACTAAGTGTCACGCTTGTGTGTCATACCGTTTTTACAATAGAGCTAAAACAAGAAATCAAAAATTAAAATTACAAAAAGCCATAAAAGAAAAGATTATGTGCGCTGGAAGAGCTCGCAACGCAGCGCGAGTGTAGATTTAAGCTTTACCTGCTCGTAACTATACCACCAACAACAGGGCCAAAATATTCTTACGTTAGGAAATAGTACAGCCAGACCGTTGGCCTTAGCGATTTCATTTGGTGGTGAGTAGAACCCGGGTATAGGTAAACCAGGTGGAGGAAAGTACTCATCGGGATCATCTTCTATCTCACTCTCTTCTTCAGAAGCTTCGGATAACTCCTGGCGGGAGAGAGAGAAAAATTTTGATGAAATAATAAAAGTAGCCGAAATATGTACACGTCATCATATCGTATGGGTTGCAATGTCGACGACCGTCCACTGGTGTCAGATTTATACCGTCAAAGGCTTAACCTGCCTTCCGAAGCACGAAATCAACTTACTTTTCTGACAATCAGGCGATTCATCCAGCAATTTCCTAACTACACTGTTTGATATTTTGATTTCCACTGAAAATCAAACCCAGAACTTCCGAACGCTCTTACCAGTAGACCAAAGCGACAAACAAATGAACTAGTTCATTATCTTTATCTATCTCGATTTCGCACGCTGCCACCGTCCGAACCCATTTAAAAATCGATTCTTAATTGTCATTACCTACTTACTTCAGGTATTACTACGTCGACGTCTTCATCATCATCAGACTCAGCATTCATCTGGTCTAATTCAGCCAGTTTCTGTAACAATTCATCTTGTGTTTAATTATTAATTACGATACAAGTGCAGAAATTGAGAAATTCCTGACGAGTTGAAGAGGTTTAGAAAAAATATATTTTCTATTAATTTTGTACACGATTTTGTGTTAATAATTAACAACTCACAAACATCGACCGCTTAAAAAAGGTCTCCGCCATCTTTTCTGAACAAAAATCAACCTTTCTATACGGTAAAAAACCGTACACGACCGTTAAAATAGTTAGTATTGCGGTAATCAAAATTAAAATTCGTATATTCTCTCCCGCAAAAAAATCCTCACAACTAAATAAAATAACATAGGTAGTCCTAGAAGAAAACTTGTACAAGTGGGAAACAAGGAGCCCTGCAGAAATACCTACATACCCCAGTTTTTAGCAATTCCATCTTCTTCTGTTCTTTAGCCGCCTTCTTAGCTTCAATAGTCTCTTCTCTTTCCTGGCGCGCCATACGTTGCATCTCTGCCAGAACCCTAGCTCGCTTCTCTCTGTTTTCCTCCTAAATATGGTAAAGAAAAAAAGAAATTAGTGGCGAAAGCTATGTCAATGTCGATGAAGGTGACGTTGGTCGCGTTTCGGAAGGCCAGAAAACATCTTTATTATCAAACAATGGCTTAGCACGTAATGTAGGAAACGTGGACATATAGCATTGGCTCAGCTATCATCATCATCATAACATCCCATTATATGTCCACTACAGGACAGGGAGCTCCCTCCAGAATTCCACCTCTTGCTAGTAGAATGTCGAGGGGAAGTACCTTAGTCACCACGCTTGTTAGCGTTGAGGCTGGCACCATGGACCGCGGTTGTTGGTGACCGCAGAATATAAGATGATACGACACACAGAAGGATGCTGCTGCCTATCCTCTGGTTCATTAACCTTAGTCGGCTCGTGTGACACCCACACGGGTAGAGATGGGTTGGTACTATTCTATGCCGGCCGCACACGGGCCTCAGCTATACGACGATGTAATTTATTCGGCAATTTGATAGATCAATAAGTCATGGTTTCCTTTGAGAAAAATATAATTCACTAGCCCTCGCTAATAATGACAGATCGTTTTTTTTCTTGGCCTGTACTCTCCCACTGCTGGGCAAAGGCCGCCCCCTCGTTCCTTCAACCATCGCGGTCCTGAGCAAATTCCCACCAACCGCGTCGGTACGAGTCTAAGTCGTCACGCCATCTTTTTCGTGGTCTACCCCGACGGCGTTGGCCACCGTGGGGTTTCCATTGTGTGACGACTTTCGCCCACCGTCGCGGATGCATGCGACTCACGTGCCCAGCCCAGTCCCACTTGAGCCTGGCTGTCTTCCGACCCACGTCAGCTATTCCTGTCTTGGAACGCAGCGTAGTATTCCGTACTCGGTCGATCCGTTTGATACCAAGAATGCTGCGTTCCATTGCTCTCTGACAAACCTTGAGTTTAGACTTTTGACTCTCCGTGAGGGACTAAAGTTTGTACACCATAGGTTAGGACGGGCAGAATACACATTTCGACGAGTTCGCGTTTGAGTGAGAGGGGGAGGTCCCCCTTCATAAATCGTTATGTAAATTTCACAGATCGGTAAGTAAATTTATTATTTTGAATAAAAATCTTTTTTTTTTCTAAATAAAAGGTGACTGAGATTAAGATAACATCCACGTTCACAAGGGTTTAATCTTACAATTCTCTTCAATCTGTCTTCTCTTCTCTGGTTCAAAATTTCTTCGCGAGTAGGACTGCAAATCATGTAATGTTCAAAAGCAGTCTTCAGCAGGGATATGTGGGACTTTGGGTCATCCGTGCCTTCTTGCTTTATGTTGTCCTCGTACAAGATTTTGCGAATGAGACCTGAAATAGGGAAAATATAAAGAAAAGGGAGTCAAGTTCCATATTTCTGACTGATTCCTAGTCGGAAATAAAAATAAAAGTACTTTTTATTTTGAGAATTAGAAATGTTTGAGACTATTAAGCCGTAACACACTTCTGTTACGGCTTAATAGTTCAGAGAAAAGATTTCCCTAAAGGACCTCCATACTAAATTCATAATGGTGGTAATTTCTGGGAAATTGTAGGCACCAGGCGCGGCATCGGACAGAAAATTGCATTTTTGTGGCACAGTATCGTGACACGATATACAGACAGAATATGTTGCTGCCCATCTCCTATCACAGTTGCTCTAAAACCCAAAAAGAACCAACTGCTGATAAAGAATAAGGATTTTAAAGTGGCGATCTGATTGAGTTCGTTAGTTATTGGATGCGGGCAGCGCAGGACCGTTTTTGGGAAGATCTTTTTCTTAGGTGGTAAGGTTGTGCAAAGTCCGTCTGGAGAAGTAACACCCCCTTGCATATTGTTTGCACAGCTGTGTTTCGGTTTGAAGAGTAAGGGACCCAGTGTGGCACCTCAGGGTGGACAACGCGATTTGCTGTCGTATTAGCGTCAAAGTATGTCACTAACAAGACAGTGGGTACTATGAGCGGTGGAGACCACTTACCATCAGGTATCCCACCTGCTCGTTTGCTCATTTGTAACATAAAAAAAACTTTGAGGCCTTTGTTCAAGAGAAGAATTGTAGCTGATATGACAAAGATGAGTACGAACATATTTAATATTTTGATTCAAGAAAGACTTTGCTTACCAACAATATCCACAGGATCTAGAGCTCGAAGGCAAATACCCAGCGCTTGTCCAGAAAGTAACTCATGCATAGAAGCTTCGTTTATAGGTGCATCGCCATAGCAAAATACATCCCTGGCTTGTTCTTCGGTGAAATGGAAGTCTTCTCGACCTACCATGATGAGGTCTGAAATTTCAAACAAACTTTAGACCTTTTTTAGTTTCGTTGAAAATACAGAAGTACCCAGCTAAGTCCTGGTCCATTAAGTATTCAATTTACTACCTGAAGCTACAAAGAGCAAACAAAACTAGTTTGTTGTAAGTGTATAGTATAGCGAATCGTGATTTGTGTCGTGTACGTTTTAACAGGTTTTTAGGGTTCCGTAGTCAACAAGGAAACCTTATAGTTTCGTCATGTCCGTCTGCCTTTCTGTCCGTCTGTCTGTCTGCAACTTAGCTCAACGACCCTAGGTACTGTAGAAAGCTGTAATTTAGTATGGATATACGTAACAGTTACGCCGACAAAAGCTGCGTTCCGAATCAACGATAATATCGATTTTATCGCTTACAGCACGCTCAAAAGCGTCCCGAATCACTTTTGGTGTTCTTTTGACAGCGCTGTGAGCGATAACAGCAATATTATCGTTGATTCGGAACGCAGCTAAGGTGGTATATTAAATTAATAAAGCCCTGAAAAAAAATTTTGGGTACCTCCCGTAGGTACACGTAAAGTGGGGATGTTTTTTTTCTCGTCGACCCCACAGTGTGGAGTGTCGTTACATAGGTCTTATAAAAATATAGTGTGTTTGCAAATACTACTTTTCGATTTAGGAATCCGTTTGCGAAATACTAGCTTAGAAGCACAATTTTTTGTTACAGGCAAGTGTCCTCCTCCCCCTGCCAGCTAAACGGTCATTACTAAAAATATATGATGAAATTAAAAGGAAAAATATCACAGCTATGTAGGCTTTACAGGTTCAGGAGTAATAAAAAAGAACTAGATTTTTTTATGAAATAATCAAAACCTGCTTTACAATAATAACTCCTAAAGCAACTTTTCTACGGAACTCTACATTGCGCGTGGCCCAACACGCACTTGGCCGTTACCCCATTTTTTTATTTATGAACACCATTAGACGGAAATAAAAGAACGTATCGTATGCACAGGATCTAGCAGTTTTGTATCAAGGCGAAAATCAGAGTGTATTGTAGCTTGCAGGGACTGCATTTTAATACGTTAAATTTTCACTTTCCTCCCTAGGGAAGAAAATCGAATTTGCCTCCCGCATTTCGAGTTAAATACGACCTACTTTCCGAGTATGAGTGATAAAACTAAACTAACTATTCTCATTCCACCGCTCATAGAGCTGAATGTGGGCGTAAGTAGCATGTGGCCAGTAGAGCACGAAGTTTATGGAGCCGAGATGTGGCGTCATGAGCTCAGCTCGATGCCGCTTGCGAGCCGCTTGCCGAGCCGTTTGTCGAGCTGTTAGGGATTGTTGCTCTTGCTCCTTTTCTGTTATTCGCGCCTTGATCCACTCCTGAAAACATTCAACAACATTTTCAGGATTCCGGACCAAAATGGTAAACACGGAACTCATCGACTTCGTCTGTCTGCCTATCACACCTGTTTATCTCAGCAACCACTTATGCTATCGACTTGAAATTTGGAGCAGTTTTAGAAAATAATTACCCAATTTCATTGCCAACAAACATACATACATACTATACAAACATAACATCACGCCTTGTTCCCGTCGGGGTAGGCAGAGACCACAGTTCTCCACCTGCTACGATCTTGACATACTTCCCTTGCTTCATGTACTTTCATCAATCCTTTCATACATGCTCGTCGGTTTAGGGTACTTTTAACCTGGCCTTTATTAAGAACGTCCTGAATTTGGTCCTGGTACGTTCGCCGAGGCCTTCCCCTTCCAACGTTCCCATTCACTCTCGCTCTGTAGATCTCTTTCGTCAATCTTCTTTCATTCATCCTCTCGACATGACCATACCATCTCAGCATCCCTTTCTCAATTTTAGTTACTACGTCTTCTTTTATGCCACAACGTTCTCTTATCACATTATTTCTAATCCTGTCAATCAAGTTTCACACCAATCATACTCCTCAGCGCTCTCATTTCTACAGCATTAAAACAAACAAACAAAAGAATTTAAAAATGTCGTTATTATTATTGTAAAGGGGGGCAAAAATTTAAATTGTCGGGCTTTACTTATGCATTCCAAAAATTTTTTTTTTTCGACTCAGTTTTCAATTTAAGATGCAAAATATTAAAAAAAATTGCATCTTACACCCTTATTTTCGAAGTTTGCGACAGGAAAAATCTGAAATAGTTACAGTCGATAGAGGTTTATGTAACTATTACAGAAAAAACAAAAAGATATTTCTAAGTACAGTTTTTTAGAAATCTGCAAAAAACCTTCACAAACAAATTTAGTTTTGCGGTCCTTAATTATTGCTTCTAAAAATACTAAAGGAATATCGGAACCCTCGGTGCGCGAGTCCGACCCGCACTGGACCGTTTTTTTGGGCTCGATGTAGTCTTGAGGATAGAGATGACGACGACGATGGAACGAGTCTGCCAAGAAGAAGCCCATTCACTCGCAACTTGAATATATCCGGTTTATATGAACTCGGGAACACAGACGCAGGCAGAGTATTCCACTCCTTAGTTGCACCACTAAGGATACATGAGGATGGATGTTGCGAAGCGCTTTGTTGGTATAAATGGAATATCTATCAAGTATCCTGCGTTGGTGCGTCTGGGGACCAATTCTTGAATATCACCGGGTGATAAAATTACACTCAAAAAATTCAAAATCATAGATTTTTCTTTTCAAAAGTAGAGATTGACATTCGTTAAATATAAAACAGTCCTTGATTGTTAATTTTCATGTATTCTGATTTACCTTTCAAATGTTTAGCAGGACAAATGTGAATTATTGAAGTCTCAAAAGTGATATTTTATCACCCGGTGATTTTCAAGAATTGAGTCCCTGGTCCCGATGGTCGAAGGGGATGGCGGGTTGGATACACTCACAATTTTTTCAATAGTCGTTACTCGTTCATTTTCTGAATTATTCTCACTATGTTTGGTGATGGCAAAGAATAATACTAACCCCTCTCTACCCGTGGGTGTCGTAAGAGGAGTCTAAGGGTTTACAAACCGGAGGATGGGCAGCAGCATCTTTCTGTGTATCGTAGTGCGGTCAAAAACAACAGCGATCGCCAGCCGCAACGCTTACAAGTGTGGTGACTATGGTAAATCCCCTCAATTGTACCACGCGTTTTTACTGGAGCTCTGGAGGGAGATTCCTGTCCTACAGTGGACGTTTTATGGTGATGATGATGAATCATGGTTACTGTTGCTCTACTTTCGTAATCTAAAAGGAAGAGCCACTCAGCTTATTTCAGCTATCAAGAGCGCTTTAAATCGAGTAAATTGTCACATATATTTCAAGAGGAAAACCAGGACATTTACAATCCAAAGGCAACAAAAAAAGTCTCCCGGGGTACATATTTCATCAAGCCGTGTTTCCGGCGTCCCCGGTACATTACGAACCCGTCCCAAACAATCTGACAGGTGCCGGTCATGCCGTATCCGCAATGCTACCGAATGACGGAGTATAGCGAAATGGCAAAAATTTTGGCGGGAAATACTTACAATATAAAACATATAAAATGGACAGAGATTGAAGGAAATAACTTTAATAAAAACATTGTTTAGGTAATACCTACATACATATAGGATTAGGCGTTTTTCCCTTTCGGATTGAGCAGAGCCTTAGAGAATGTAGGTAGAGTATAGAACCTAAAGTCAGGGACTAGATAAATAGGTAGTGCAGTAAAATAAAGTAAATTAAATTGTAAATGTACTGCAGTTAGATAAAAATAGAGTAAGAGTTAACTTACCTTAAACTAATGAAGCAAACAAAGAAATATAACACACAATATTTTAATAAAAACAGATTGACCACAGTTTTGTTGTATAATTTCACTATTATATAACCAACGTAATAAAGTTTAAATTTGATTGTTCGATCCGATTAAATATAAGTATATAATATTGTTTAAAATATTAAAAATCAACGATAGGCGTTAAAAAATAAGACAAATAAATTTTGCAAGGAATCCGCGATGCGTGCATCAGGTAAAACCCTCCGTCTATAGCTACTAGATACTATCGCTTGGAAAAGTCTAGTGATAACTTTAAGTGGCCACCTAACTTATTTCTATAGCGACTAGTTAAATATGGTCTTTGTCGTACCTTCCGCAATGTATCGCGGATAAAAGATCTAAACGAATAAAATTTCAGCCAAAGATTCAGATCCAAAAAATCATGGCGCGTCTGGAGGCCTTTTTTTGAATTTTGGGAATAAAACTTAAAACTAATAATATAAATGAATTAAATATCTGAAATAGGTTGTAGTTGGATTTGCGCAGTTCGTGGCGTCCTCCCGTGCTGGTAGGAAACCCGCAGTTGAAGAGATGCAGCGGCAGAAAGCACGGTGCAAGCTGCTGATGTCAAAGTCTCTCTGGAGACAGGGCTTGGCTGTGTTGCAGGTGCTTGCCGGAACCTACTGCCCGTAATCGGGCAGCTTTAGCTGCACGAATAAAAATGCGGCATAAGAGAGTGGCAACCTCCCAGCAACAAAAATTACGTAAAGACAAAAATACTTACAAAATTGTAGAGTTCATAACGAGTAAAAATCCAAATCATTGAGGTATTATAATTGCACAAGTCAAAGAAATAACTACAGCAGCAAAACTGCTGTATTAAAATATAGTTTAAATAGTATTTAGATTAGATTTTATCTATATTTTGCAAGATTTGACAAAAACACTCTTGTGTCCAAACAAATAATAATCACCGAGAAAGGAAAATCAAAATTTTGAATCCACTGTCAAAGAATACAAACAGCCAGTCAATACACCGAGAAAGAAGCAAAAAGTATCGAACACGAAAAAGGAATATGAGCGATAACGCTACAGCCATCCAACTTCCCCAAAAAAAAAAAATTAGAAGCTCATTAATTAGAAATATTTTTTAACAGTGGGCTCCTAGTCTATAATTATTTTTACAGTGGGCTCCTAGACTATAATTATTTCTAAAAAAAAATTAAGGGCTGTGGGCTCCTAGACTAACAAACCAAAATACTAAGACTAAAAAAAATCTAACCAACCAAAAGCAAAAAGACTAATTAAAAGAGGGTCCGACAGGTAACAGCAATCCTATCGAACAAAAGCAGAAACAAGAAAAACTAACCAAAGAAAATTATAGAACAAATTAAAATAAGAGACTAAGAGGTAAAATTAAATTAAAACAATCTTATGCTTCTGACCTCACATCGGAGACCGGCAACCGTTAGATAACGTAGCATTGCGTACAGAGCCCTTTACGAACGAGGCTTGTTCGAAAAACCAGCGATCCCAAGTTGACAGTAAACGATGTGCCTATCAGGACATAAGAAGTGACTACAAACTAGCTAACCTAATCTTACAACCTAGTTAGCCTAACACTATAACCTAGCTAGCCTAACTAATCCAAAAAAAACACCCACAATTAAATAAATTAACCTAACAATAAAACAACAAGTAGTTGAAACGCAAAGATAAAAGTTGAAAGTACTTTGCAATCAACTTGAAAACTTCAAAAAAAGAAAATGAGATGGGCGAGAGCCGACAAAAGACGAACGATCTCGGAAACCACCGAATATTTCAAAGAACTTTTTCGCGGGCAAACGTGAAAAAATGGCAACTGCTCACCATATGATTTATGTCAGCATCAACATTATGACAAGACATCATGACAACATCAAAATGCTATGGTGTTTGACGCTATACGTCATAACACTAGTTGCGTCATACTTGTTTGTTAGAGAACCAAAAAAAAAGGTTTGCGAATGAGAAAGGAGACTTTAATCTTGGGTCTAGAGCGAAACAAAAAAAACTGTGTGAATGGCGAAAACGCGGACGAAAAGACGCGCCGTCCACACACACCAAAAAAAAGCCTATAGTTAAATAAAAGTAAAGAGTGATACTTTTAAAAAAAGGTGTGGTTCAGTACATTTTTATATGAATAAAAATGGTAAATATATAAAGAGGTATTCCAGAGGGAAATTTAATTCAGAACATCGTTAGTATGACTGGAGTTAAAATCAGCACAAAATTAACACACAAATGTAAACCTAAAAAATAAAAGAAATGAGCATTATATAGCACAAACGGACCATTCAAGTACGGTACCCTAAAAAATAGAAATTGAGTTTAGAAATAGTGAGGGAAGGAGGGGTTGAATATGAACATACCACGACGTGTATGACTATCAGTCAGGTACAACAAGGTGAACCACGAAGTACGGAACCCTAAAAAAATAAAACTAAGTTTAAATAAAGTGAGGGCAGGAGGGAGTGAGTATGAACAACAGACCACAAAGTGTATGACCATCAGTCTGAGACGACACGACGCTAATGAACCACGAAGTACGGAACCCTAAAAAGTTCAAAGATGAGTATAAATGTGGAGAGAGAAGGAGGGAATATAAGACCCGACTGCGGGATACACGACCAACAGTCTGATACGAAAATAAAAAAAAACTATAGAGGAAAGTGAAGCAGACGCATCCCGACTCTCTCCTACATGGGCGAAAAGTCTGGACATGAGCGTCCACCTAGAGTTATGAGGACTAAGTGAGGACTCTTCAAAAAAAGGCGTTCATAGAAGAAAGAGGCGAGTGCAGGAGAAAGAGCCTGTCACTACAACAAAAAAACTACTACGAAACAAAAATTAATGAAAAGAACTCAGGAGTACTTAGCTGTAACCAAAGAACTAAGCATTCACAATGCCTCACTAACAATACTTACCACTATAATTCCATACCTTGACATCCTCACACCGGAACTACATTATATGAACGAGGAAAGGGTTTAGATCTACTCCAAATGGTGGTTCATGGTCACCAGTATCTTCAAACCGAATTACCTTGGTCAACTAATAGAGGTACATGTTCTTCCATAATGAAGGGATAGGTTCAGCAGGCTAAGTATACGCGACGAAAAACTGAAAGTAACCTGAAAGAAGGTCTAACTCTCACAAAAAACTCGCATAAACTAACTTACCTTTAGTTCCCTATACAAGCATTTAGACTTACAAACAGAGTAACTACTACAAACTACTGAAATGAAATACAGGGTAAAATTATATTTCTGGAGAAAATAAAAGACTTTTCCATTTAAATTTATAGTTAATTTAACAATAAATAAAATTACAAGTTAAATTGCATTTGAAAAAAAATTTTAGACTATACAAGTCGCGTTTATAAAAACGCACATCCGCGCGGTCGTAAAAAAAAGTTTCATCTGGTTAAAGAACCTGAAAAAAAGCAGAATAAATCAATAATTTGAGCTCGGGCGCCATAAAATGCAGTAAAATAAAGTAAATTAAATTGTAAATATACTGCAGTTAGATAAAAATAGAGTAAGAGTTAACTTACCTTAAACTAATGAAGCAAACAAAGAAATATAACACACAATATTTTAATAAAAACAGATTGACCACAGTTTTGTTGTATAATTTCACTATTATATAACCAACGTAATAAAGTTTAAATTTGATTGTTCGATCCGATTAAATATAAGTATATAATATTGTTTAAAATATTAAAAATCAACGATAGGCGTTAAAAAATAAGACAAATAAATTTTGCAAGGAATCCGCGATGCGTGCATCAGGTAAAACCCTCCGTCTATAGCTACTAGATACTATCGCTTGGAAAAGTCTAGTGATAACTTTAAGTGGCCACCTAACTTATTTCTATAGCGACTAGTTAAATATGGTCTTTGTCGTACCTTCCGCAATGTATCGCGGATAAAAGATCTAAACGAATAAAATTTCAGCCAAAGATTCAGATCCAAAAAATCATGGCGCGTCTGGAGGCCTTTTTTTGAATTTTGGGAATAAAACTTAAAACTAATAATATAAATGAATTAAATATCTGAAATAGGTTGTAGTTGGATTTGCGCAGTTCGTGGCGTCCTCCCGTGCTGGTAGGAAACCCGCAGTTGAAGAGATGCAGCGGCAGAAAGCACGGTGCAAGCTGCTGATGTCAAAGTCTCTCTGGAGACAGGGCTTGGCTGTGTTGCAGGTGCTTGCCGGAACCTACTGCCCGTAATCGGGCAGCTTTAGCTGCACGAATAAAAATGCGGCATAAGAGAGTGGCAACCTCCCAGCAACAAAAATTACGTAAAGACAAAAATACTTACAAAATTGTAGAGTTCATAACGAGTAAAAATCCAAATCATTGAGGTATTATAATTGCACAAGTCAAAGAAATAACTACAGCAGCAAAACTGCTGTATTAAAATATAGTTTAAATAGTATTTAGATTAGATTTTATCTATGGCGCGTCTGGAGGCCTTTTTTTGAATTTTGGGAATAAAACTTAAAACTAATAATATAAATGAATTAAATATCTGAAATAGGTTGTAGTTGGATTTGCGCAGTTCGTGGCGTCCTCCCGTGCTGGTAGGAAACCCGCAGTTGAAGAGATGCAGCGGCAGAAAGCACGGTGCAAGCTGCTGATGTCAAAGTCTCTCTGGAGACAGGGCTTGGCTGTGTTGCAGGTGCTTGCCGGAACCTACTGCCCGTAATCGGGCAGCTTTAGCTGCACGAATAAAAATGCGGCATAAGAGAGTGGCAACCTCCCAGCAACAAAAATTACGTAAAGACAAAAATACTTACAAAATTGTAGAGTTCATAACGAGTAAAAATCCAAATCATTGAGGTATTATAATTGCACAAGTCAAAGAAATAACTACAGCAGCAAAACTGCTGTATTAAAATATAGTTTAAATAGTATTTAGATTAGATTTTATCTATATTTTGCAAGATTTGACAAAAACACTCTTGTGTCCAAACAAATAATAATCACCGAGAAAGGAAAATCAAAATTTTGAATCCACTGTCAAAGAATACAAACAGCCAGTCAATACACCGAGAAAGAAGCAAAAAGTATCGAACACGAAAAAGGAATATGAGCGATAACGCTACAGTAGGTACTATACATAATATAATATTCAAATCTTTATTGCGTCCATGTTGTACAATAGATATTAGATGATCAAACGAACTCCAGGAGTGAAGTTCGATCGTTATTATATGAGTCGCTTCATTCGAAGATATAATTTGTTTACAAGTAGTAGTCCTTAATTCGCCAGGCAGACGATGCACGCATTTAAGAGTAATTCATTTGATTCTCTTATTTAAAACGATTTCCGTCCGTGGTCACTTCACCACTGTAGCTGACATTCGCTTCATTTTTTAGAGTCTGTACCTATGAACCTTTAAACAAAACTTTGCATTTGGGTGGAAACCACAACTTGTGACACAGTGTTTGGTTTTTTGGGAGGTAGGGTTGTTATATTATTATATCTTCGAATGAAGCGACTCATATAATAACGATCGAACTTCACTCCTGGAGTTCGTTTGATCATCTATTATATTTCGTCGCTTCATTCTTCAGATATAATTTGTTTACAAGTAGATGTTTAGAGAACAAAGTTTTGTTTGGTTACTGTGAAACAACTGTATAACTACTATACAAGATGTTCTAGTTTAACTATCTAAGCCAACGAATTACAAATAGTAATTCGTTGAAAAAATCTGTAATTTGCTGATCCAAGCAGATAATAAATAACCTTTGATTTATACCAAAAGCAAGTATGCAACAAAAATCAACTTATATAATAAGTTACTCATTCGATACAACTGATATTATAAAATCATCTACGTACTGGTCTAATATATCAAACTAATAAAATTGCTAGACGTGCTGGTCCAGCCAGCTGTTTTCACGAGTCGAGGCTGAGAGAGTTGCAATTTTGCTACATTGGCAGTTCTTGATTTTATTTTTTGAACAAAAATATGGACAGAACACGAGTGCATAATATATTCAGTTAAATAATATTAGAACAATATCGGCTAATCTTAGCCCGCAGTGGAAGTTTGATTAAATACGTTATGGCTATCTCAACTCCATTATTTGCAAAATAATATAAGTATTCACTTTTTATTATTGAAAATTTTTGTGCCCCATGAGCATATAGTGAAATCGCTGATCTGTTCATTTTATTTTATATCATTAACTCTAAATTAAGGGACTATTTAGATACACACTTATTTACTTATTAGTTGTGTGTCCCAAGTAACTATTACGAGTACTAGGCCGATTAGGCTTGTGATTGTCAGTAGAAGAAGGTTTTAAACCAATTATTGGTTCCAATTCTATCACCTAATAAGTAAGTAGCAAAGATTACCGCAAACGATGATTGTCAAGAGAGCCGTTGTACAGCTGTTCATACGAACCAAACATCTCGTCACGTTGTTTTGTCAAAAATAACAGTAGTTGTTGGTTGTAGGACTATCAAACACGTTTGCGTTTTTTCTGGGGACAAGCTGTTACCCAAAGCGTATTTTGACATATATTGTTAAATAGGAGCCTCAGACAGCGAAGCTCAAGAGAACATCAGTGCAAGCGAGAGGATCAAGTGGTGCGTGAATGCTACCCGCAGGACCTGTAAGATTAGTTAAAAAGGAACAGTATACTCTGATATGGATTATAAAAGTTTCAAGTGTTGAAGGACACTTATTTTGTATGATATAAATAATTAAGATGGGCTAAAAGGCAGAGAAGGCCTTGTGAAAACACAAAATACTGGTGCCTTCGTCATCAGTAATTTTTCCCAAATATAAAAGGAACCGGAACCGCATAAAATGTCCAGGTCAAAGGATAAAGTATCCATAGCTACAGCGTCTGGATCTAGTTTTCATAAAAAAAAAAAACATAAATCGCTAAGGATTGTCGCTAAGAGCAAAACTAAGAGTACAGCGAACTTTAAAGCTGTGTCTTAAAAGTTTGCACACAGAGCCCGGGAGTGACTTTCATTGACTCAGCTGGCACCTGCGGCAATTTGTGTTTCGTAAAATTTAAATAAATAAATATTGTGCCAATCGTACCATTGCCAATTTTGACAAGTTATTTGTACAATATGGTATGGTACCTACATACTCTTTTGTTGTTTTTTTTTTTTTTTTTTTTTTTGTAACCTTAAAACAAATATTTTACTTCTTCGGCCTTCTTCGTAGCCTTTGGTTTTATTTACTGCTCCACACTAGGTACTAGTTAGGGAGTTGTCTGTATTTAATTTCTTTCTGTAAGGCAAGTATCTTGTGATGGCCAGGAATTTGTAGAAACATTACCATACCATCAGATAAGATCTTCTAAAATATCATAATATTCATAAGGCACGGTTGTAAAATCGTAAAGAATTATATAGCGTGACTTCTTTCATATATTATGTTGAAAATTTAAATGTAGAAATTTTCGGTCATCTTAAAAACATAAATTAAGAGATGGGCTTTTCGTAGCAAGGACCCCGTTTTTCAAAACATAATTTTTGAGGCGGTTGAATGACACGTTGCAATAGGTACATTTATTTCTTGGATTTAGAATAAATCGGTTACAGCTATTGCGTTTTGGTGCTTTAAAATTAGGTATCCAATATAAATTCCAATGGAATGTAACTCGTAACGGTTGTAACGCTGGAAATAGGAACTTATTCTCCAGTTAAAATCAACATAAACTTTGTATATTGGCTTTTCTTGAGGGTAAATTTTAAACGTGGATTTCACGTTACATTAGCACTACACGGAATATTATTTCCTCGTTTTTCCCAGGTAACACTAGGATACTGTGGTGTTTAGGGTTCATGCTTATGCATGTATTATAGCAACATTGTGGTTATGAAATATTGCGATTTTCTACTTCGTAGAATTATCCGGACACAGGAAGTGTTGGAAAAAAAAACATTGTATTATACCAGCATGTACTTGTGTTACGGTTCTGTGCTGGAGCATGAGTTTTGGATGGATTGTAACTTTTAGTCGATGCTGCTTGAGCTTGGGGATAAGGCCAGAGCCTGCCTGTAACCTCGCTCCCCCCCCCCATTTGACGGGTAATGAGGACCCGACCAAGGCTTCTTCTTCTGGGTTAAACGAGCTCCCGACGTTTGAAAAGATGCATCTTTATCTCTCAATAGTTTTATTTGCTTTAACTTTTTTATAAAAACAAGTTTTGTCTTTTACAGATACTTGTACATGCAAGCGGAGATATTTTTATCTAAGCCTGGAATTCAATTAGCAATTTAGTATAGGTGTTTGTAATAATTTACAATAAACCGGTATTAGGTGATATTTGAGAAGTATGTGCTTGTCTATAGGCATGCCTTTTTTCAATATACTTAGGCGTACAAAAGTTCGACAGTGTGTCGTGAATATGATAGAGAACAAGTTTGGCGTATCAAACGTAGACGCCTAAGGTGTCTCGAAGACTCCTCAGGTGTCCAGACCTTAGGTGTCGGTTGGTCCAGGGCTGGCATGATCTTTTGCCTCGTGGACGGTTTTGTTCTCTTTACTATTACTGGCACCCAAAAATAAAATTTTAGTAGGTGGGTATTTTACAATAAAAATATTCTGGTTATGGTTAAGAAACAAAAAGGCTTGTTGTGAAAACTAAAGACAATGTATCGCAGACGACACACATAGATGAACTTGATATTATTGTTTTCATTGACGATAAATTTTGACGTTAAGTCACAGTTACCGCCGTCGTAATTGACTCTCGGTCAATGCCGACCTTAACAATAAAAAGTTGACTCTCAGTCAATAGCAATTTTAATATCGCATATTTTAATCATTATTTGGCCTTAACTCGCAGTTAACGCCGTTAAGATTGACTCACAGTCGATTCCGACGTGAAAATAGATAACTTGTATTTTTATGCATGATTTATGCTAATATGGTTTGACATAACTCGCAGTTAAGCCGTCGTTATTGACTCGCAGTCAATCCCGACAACCAACAGATAGTTTTGCGTTAACTCGCAGTTAACACCGTCGTTATTGGCTCGCAGCCAATCCCGACAGACAATAGATAGTTGAATCGCAGTAAAAATATATTCAGATGTCGATTTTTGTCTACATTATTTGGCCATAACTCGCAGTTAGGGCCGTCGCAATTGACTCGCAGTCAATCCCGACATAATAATAGATAGGCAACTTTATACATCACGTATTTTCGATAATATGTGGAGTTAACTCGCAGTTAACACCGTCGCAATTGACTCGCAGTCAATCCCGACAAGCAATAGATACTTGGTAACCCACAGTTCATATCTACGTAGATATCGCGTATTGTCAATATTATTTGGCCTTAACTCGCAGTTAACGCCGTCGCAATTGACTCGCAGTCAATCCCGACATAATAATAGATAGACAATCGCATTCCATCATATCCATTCACGTAACACATCGTAAATAATATTAGGCGGTAACTCGAAGTTACTGCCGTCGCAATTGACTCGCAGTCCATTCCGACGTAAGTTGTTCTATGATTCACTTGGTAATAAATGTTTAAAACACAAAAAAAGAAAATATATTTCATTTTTTACTTACCCTCGTAACTTTCGCCATTAGACGAAAAAACATCTAACACACATCATACACACGTATACTTAATACGTCGGTAACGTTTAATTTTGTTACTTTCCTTTATTTTTACTTTGTTTGTCGGAAGGTAAGAAAAGATAAAATTGTATGACGTAAACGAAGGCTAAAATTTTTAAGCCTGTGTAGGTGGTAATGAAATTTTGTAGTAATTAACTACAAAAAAAATATATTGAAAAGGTTTCAAAATCTCTCGATTAGACAATGTTCTAACGTTTGTCGGAATTATCATAAACAAAATGTCATTATATGGTTTACGTCTATCTTATAAAATTTTCCATAATTTTCGTAAAAGTTCTGGGTGCGACCGATAGGTCATAATCATGGTTGTTACGTTGTCATGTTACGTTTTTGTATACAAAACAAGTAACTGGAGGTATCGGGCCGCAAGATACTCGTAGGCTTCTGTTTAGCAAATTTAAGAATAGAACATGTGGGTAATCTTGAAAATTTTTCTCTCTTAGAAAGAATTAATAATCAAAACAACACTTACTGAAAAGTTTTGAATCCAGTACAATTACACTAACACACGGAGCAAAAACTTATTTTATCGAAAATAATTTTAAATATTTGTAATTTAACTTCAATATTACAACTTCAGGTATAATCTATCTACTTCTTATTGAACATTGCGCTTCGGCATGGGACGCGTGCGTTCACTGCCCCGCACGAAAAAGGAATGAAGCGAATGTCAGCTACAGTGGTGAAGTGACCACGGACGGAAATCGTTTTAAATAAGAGAATCAAATGAATTACTCTTAAATGCGTGCATCGTCTGCCTGGCGAATTAAGGACTACTACTTGTAAACAAATTATATCTGAAGAATGAAGCGACGAAATATAATATTTATAAAAGGTACAGCTATAACATGAACCCTGACAGGGCACCGCAATTTTAACTAAAACTAGAAAAAGATTAGATTTTAAACTAAGCTTAATTAAACTAAAACTACTACTTTTAATTCTAATATACCCACTTATATTCTTTAATTTACATGCGTATTATGCCTTTTCACATAAAAATTCTTCTATTGAGTAGTAACATTTCTGAGTAAGAAACGTTTTTAGAGATCTTTTAAATAACTGGGGATCACTTTCATCTTTTATTGTTTGAGGGGAGCTTATTATAAATTTTTATATAATAGTGTAGTTGTATAGTATAGTGTAGTATAGTATATATATTCTTTATTGCACACATATTTACATAAGTTTATAAACGAACTAAGTTTACAAAGGTGAGCTTATCTCTATAAGAGATCTCTGCCAGCCAACCTATCTGGTGTGAAAGCAAGTCATCACAGCGGGTACAAGAATGTGCATTAATAAATTGTAAAAATAAAAGAAAACAAAAGAAACCAAATTAAAAGATATAGACTAACATACAAGATGTAAGGGACGGTGTACCGAAAACTGAAAGGGCGTATTTAGTCAACGAAACTGAACAACTTTCCCAAAGAAACATTTTTGGGAAATGAAAAAAAAATTGACTTTTCCATAAAAATTGCTCACTCAGACCGAACAGTTTGTATGGAGAGGTCAAGTTTTTTTTTCATTTCCCAAAAATGTTTCTTTGGGAAAGTTGCTCAGTTTTGTTAGCTGAGCACGCCCTTTCAGTTTTCGGTATACCGTCCCTTAAACCCAAAAATAAAATAAAATTAATAATAATAATATTCATAATATACTACGTACAAACTAAAGTAGATAAAGCCAGACATAGTAATAGGGTTTAGTTAGATGGTTGTTATGTTTCTATTACTCGTAGTGACACTTGACACAGTTTTGTAAAGTTAGATTCTTCAACGCTACTTACAATGACATACGAGTACTTTGAGGACTTGGTTTAAATGATTTCGGAACTTGTCGTATTTTACTCCTACAGTACTTATAGGTAATAGTAACGATTTTATCTATTTACTTACAAAAAAAATACCAGACTGCCATACAGTTTCTCAAAGCTTCATTAAAGTTATAGTTTTGTTAAATTCATAGCTTAGATTTTCTTTTTATGGCGCAGAAAGTAACAACAATATTAAGGTCAATTTACTTTATAGTGTGATGTTACTCAGACCACAGATTAGACAATAGTAAACTGCTCAGGACAAGTAAATTAACATTTTTACCCAAGGAATATAAAAGGTAGAAATAAGAGAAAATATTTTAGACTGCCATAGAAACTGCATCAGCTGATAGAGTATTTTGTATGAGAGGTATTTCAAAATCTATGTTCTAATGGAAAAGTGTTTTAGGACACCATAGCTTTAAAGGATTTTTTATTTCAAAGACATTTTGTGCAACTGGCATTAAGACTCTGCTTAAAATTAACAAAGTCCATGGATAGCATAGTGACAGCCGAGGAATTATTGAGCAATAATTTTACTTGAGTAAGGTAATAAAGGGAAATCCCCCAAAGATGCTGTTGTAGCGAAAGTTTTTCATTTGATTCCTAGGTATGCATTCAAAAATATAAATGTAACCGTTGTTAATATGTGGAAATCAGCAAATCTGCAGATTACCTGATGAGACCGTTAAAGTGCGAAATATTGTTTAAGTTCGCACATAATCTTCGGATCCCTATCGGGATCGGTTAGGTTGTGCTCTTACGACCACAAAGCGCGAGTCGACCGAGCGATGCGAGCGTGCCGCGAAAGCGAGCGGCAAATGCCAGAAGCAAATTTGCGCGATAAATATTAATAGTATCTATCAGCCATAAGCCAGGCCAAAAACTAAAAATTAAAAACAAAAGTGCGACGGCATTTCTGTAAGAACTTTGGTCGCGGTAAAAACGTGGTTGGGTGACCGCTTGTGGCATATGAACAAGAGCGTTTTCGTTTTATGTAAGGCTCGTTACGCCGAAAGATATCCTTCAAAAGATATAACAACAGAGTTAGTTTAGCCTTACCTAGCCATGAATGTTATAAGAACTTTAAAGGATCAAATTTATCCATAAAATTGACTTTTCCATAACAACTTTAACTTCCCATAGAAACTTGCATCAGCTACTGCATTTTGTACGAAAAAGATTTTCTCCTTGTTGAGGAATAGTTTTTTTTTACTGAAAATACTCTTGACCTCGACCTAGCCTTGAGGACAGAGATGAGGTCGACGATGGAACGAGCTTGCCCAGAAGAAGCCCATTCACTCGCGAGGTTATAAGAGCTCGGGAACACAGACGAAGGCAGAGAATTCCACTCCTTAGTTGTTTAATTTCATGGGCATTATAGAAATAAAAGTCCCTTATTTTCCATTTTTACTTTCGAGCGGAGCGAGAAATGTATTGTATTCGTGAAAAAAAAGCTTTTCTAATTTTCTCAAAAATGTATTCTATATCACTTTTACATCATAAAAAGCGAGTCTCCCAAAAATGTCCGTCCGTCGGTCGGTCTCGGTCGGTCGGTCCGTCGGTCGGTCTGTCCGTCACGCTTTAGCCTAGCGGCTAATCGAATAGTCCAATTGACACCATATTTTAAATTTAAGATTTTCTTGTAAATCCATCGAAGGATACTGAGTGGTTTCTTGCTGGCTCTCTTTTTGAGGGTAGCTGTCATACAACGAAAATGAAAAATGGAAATTTTCTCAAAAACGGCTCATAGAATCTTGATGAAACTTTGCATGACCAAGCATCTCCATGTAAGATATCTTGCGCCAGTATCAATTGATCTGTGTAATTTCATATAAGGGGTGTTCCTGTACCACCAAATCGTAAATATGTGATTTACCCAAAATTGGTTCCATTGAGTTTATTAAAATTTTCTATAATATTAATCCTGGATTGGTTGTCTACCTGATTGGATATTCTTTATGATTTTTTTGAATAAAATTTAGTACACAGGGTGTACCAAAAACTGAAAGGGCTTGCTCAGTAGACTAAACTGAACAATTATCCATAAGGAACATGTGTTGGGAAATTAAAAAAATCTTCATGCAAGTATCCTACAGTAGTATCCATTGATCGGTGAAAATTCATATAAAGGGAGTTCCAGTACTACCAAAAGTTAAACATGTGATTTACTCGAAGTCGTTTGAGGTTTGTTTGTTTTAATGTTTGACCATTTGAATTGTGAATTGATCTGTATATTTCATTCAAACATTTTTTGGAAAAACGTAAATAAAAGTTTGTATTTCCATACTATGTGTATGGCATTACAAATTTAAAATTGCGGTTGAAAGTTTTTCCTTGTGTATTGCGATAAAGTAAGTGCAGTGCTGCTGTACCATTTATTTTTCTATTTTACTTGCTTACTCTTGACCTCGATCTAGGCCTGAGGAGGCCAAGACTAAGGCCAAGATGAGGTCGACGATGGAACGAGCATCCTCAAAAGAAGCCTATTCACCCACGACTTGAATAGAATCGGGTTATATTTTCTGTAATCTGTGGGTTATATGTACTCGGGAACACAGACGCATGTAGAGAATTCCACTCCTTAGCCGTGCGCATTATAAAATATGTTGAAAATGTTTTATGCGAATGTTGTAAATAAAAAGTCAAACAAAGTGTACGCATGTCAGTAATCAAAGTTTCATATTTGTGCTCATGAAAGTCCAGAAGCGGCTTTCAAATTATTGTAAACTAGCTGGTGCCCGCGACTTCGTCTGCGCAGGTTTATAAATTGTAGCCTATGTGTTATTCTGATGTATAAGCTATATTATTGTAAAGTTTCAATAAAATCCATTCAGTAGTTTTTACGTGAAAGAGAAACAAACATTCATCCATCCATACTTACAAACTTTCGCGTTTATAATATTATATATTTTACAGGGTGTTAATTTGATTGCGTGCCATAGCTCAGGGGCGGGATCAGTATCAGTAACTGAACAACTTTTCCCAAGGAACAAAGGTCGAAATACGAAAATCAATTTTTGACCTCCCATAGAAACTGCATCAGCTGATAGCGCATTTTGTATGGAAGGTCAAATTTGGTTTTTCGTATTTCGACCTATGTTCTTTGGGAAAAGTTGATCAGTTACTGATACTGATCCCGCTCCTGAGCTATGGCACGCAATCAAATTAACATCCTGTATAATTATAATATTATAATATAATAATAATAATAGTAGGTCGTTTGTAGAATAGAATAGTTTTTTTTTGTTTGTGATTGAAATGTTTTCTGTCAGCTAAATAATATCATTCCCATAGGTATTGTATTAATTATTATTACGCTAATTAGCGTTGACGGTAGTAGAAAGTCACTTGTCTAGGCCCTGGAGACGCATTTTTGAAGCGTTCGAACTTCAATTCGCATTCGAATTGGCAAGATTCGTATACGAATCCGTAAAATCGCAATTTTTGAATATTCATACCTGTGAATTCTGCAACGAGTGGTCCGACCCACTCGTTTTGCATTTCTACCACTCGAAAGTATGTATAATCTGTGATGAGAACGACATTGACGTTTCCTTCACACATGACATTGTACTGACATATCAACTTTTTAATTTGCGTTCCATTCCCTCGAAATTCATTACCGGTTTTTAAAATCAATGAGTGATTGCTTTCCGGTTTTAATTTTTTCTGCGTGAAAAGAAAATTGTTTAAAGATTGTAATTTAATGGCAACATTGCTTTCGAATGATTCAAAAATGCGCAAAATCGAGAGCATTAGAAATTAAATTCGTACACGATTCGTTTTCGTATGCGAACTAAAGATTCACTTCGAACGCTTCAAAAATGCGTCTCCAGGACTATCGAAGGAACGCTCACTAGCTGCGCATTTAACTGCGCAAGCGCATGGGTAGTCAAAACAACATCGAATAGTGTTACTGGTAACATAACGCGTCTTGAGTCGACAATTTATTTGATACCGTAGCACTGTTTTGTACTGAGCATGTACCTAGGCCACAGATAAGCTAGGTTTTATACAAGGTTATGCCCTATATTGTGCAAACTGTAGCTCGTTGTAGCCTGTAGTATTAAATGATAAGTACAGATTTATCTTTTTATCACCCCAGATATTTTAAGAAGTGGTTCTATTCATGAAACTGAACAACTTTTTGTAAGAAACATAGGTCGAAATACGAAAAAGAAATTCGACTTCCCATACAAACTGCGACAGCTGACAGCACGTTTGATATGGGAGATTAAAAAAAATCTTATTTTGACCTATGTTCCTCAGGAAAAGTTGTTGTACCACCCACAGAAAAATAAAGGTACTTAGAAGGAGGATTAAATAAATAATTCGTCACTAGGTGGTGTAGGCGTTTTTCTATGGATTTGACAGGTTATTTTGAATATTTTCTATGAATCACCGATGATGGGGTTGTGACATGTTGGCAGATGTCATCCCCTACTAAAATAAATTAGGAAGGTAGCGAAGCAAGGAGGTCCGAAATCTTTGGTACCACCCACAGAGCAGAAACAAAGGTACCACCTCTTAAAATATTCGGGGTAATAAAAAATAACACTGTATTATAACTAGCACCTACTTTGTTCTGATAATTTTTTTTTTTTTTTTACGGAAACCCAAGCTCGGGTAGAGGGCAATTTTTTAATTGATAAATTATCAACCCAATCTTATCAATCCCAATCTTAGCACATGACTGATTATTATTGAAACGTAAAAAAAAAAACAACAAAAAAGACACAAAATAAACATAAAAAATTAAAAAAGGTTGTTTTGATCTATGAATAAAAATGTATTTATTTAATTATAATTATTTTTTTACTTATGCGATGTGAAACCGGAAAAAAAACGATTTAAGGTGATCTGTGTCGGCCAGCTTAGCCCCGAACGCAACTAGATGGAGCCACTGCTGCAAATATAAGGTTTTATTTTTTTAATGCAATAAGTACCAACTATATATGTGCAAAAAGATGATTCGCGTAAATTTCATCGTGCAACTTCAACGCCTAACAACAATTTCGATAAGAAAAATATCTCCATATGTCCACTAAAGTCAATTACTCTCGTCAGTCCGTGTTTACATGAGTACGATCACTCACACATGCACACAAAGCACAACCGTACAGTTTTGACCGCACGCCCACAATCGTAATATTGAACCAAAAATTGCTAACAAAAATAGTACTTTCAGTACATACACTATATTTTTGTATTAATTAGCGAATTTTATGTCCCGCGTAAGAATGCAAGTCATTTGAATTTTTGTATGGAAAACGGATCACCTTAAGGTGATCTGTCTGTGACGGCCAGCTTAGACCCGAACGCAACTAGATGGAGCCACTGCTGACGGATGACGTGCCAAAGTTCAAAATCTTGAAAATCCTTGGTCACGTGGCACCATCCGACCGATTTGAGTCGGTCAATGGCCGCCAAGGTGCGCAGCCATATTGTACGACTATTTAATTGCATAGATTATTGCGAATTTCTTGTATGGCAGTGCTCTAGACTAGAGGTACCATCATGGTACTCGATGACACCTCTGTAACTATAAGTTTTGACAAGGCTCACCATTTCATACGGCGTGGCTTCATCTATCTCATAGGTTGGTCTTCCAGTATGCAGCCCTTGCTTCTCTTGACGGTAGTATGTTAGCTCTTTCTTCACAACCTCTTCGAATGTTATCGGGTTAACTCCTCTTACCACTCTTTTGACTTTTTTATTCTGTGAAAAGAAAATCCCATCCAAAAATTTTCACTTAATAGTAGTTTAAGATACAAGTTCCGTAAGTAGGGTTAATACAATCGAGTTGACGTTTTGTAAGCCCGAGACGAAGTCGAGGGTTTACCATCGGCACGAGTTTGTCATAACCCTTACGGACGTGTATCTTACGACGTTTTTCAATACATTTGTGAGAAAACAGGTATAAGTAATACACTTGGTAAAGGAACCAACCATGGGTACTGTCAGCCTCTTGTCGATTTATGTTCTCCTGGTACTCTCCATTTTATTTTAAATATAGGTAGGCAGTCGTTACCCAAGTAAAAAGTCACCACTGTAGTATTTTTATAAAATTATTTTATGATCAGAGTGTAAAAACTCCTTGGTCTCCACTAGTTCGGTAAGTAACTACCTACGAGCAATGTTTACGTCCTTGTAAGTACGTTTTTCGAGCAAATGTATTGAAAAGTACGTTGCCAAGACTGGTAAGCTCATAACGATTGAACTGTTATAAAATGATATAAAGGGTGTTTGGTAAATGTCTGCAAACCTCTCGGGTGGTTGCTCTACCCTTGAAAATTAACAACTTTCCCTGAGGAACATAGGTCGAAATACCAAAAATTTAATTAGACCTCCCTTACAAAATGCGCTATCAGCTGATGCAGTTTCTATGGGACGTTGATAGATTTTTTAATATATCGATCTATGTTCCTTAGGGAAAGTTGTAAAGTTTAATGGGTAGAGTATCTGTTATCTGAGAGGTTTGTAAAGGACCTTGTATATAGATAGAGCCAAGCTTTCAACTCTACTACTCAGACCTTCCTAACTCTACAAATCCTACCTACATGTTGATCATAAAATAAGAGATCAAAGTAGGTATATCAAAGAGAACGAAGGCAAAGAATATTTTATTATGATTATACAAGGTGAGTGCATGAGAGTGTGAGAAAGTTTGAAAATATTAGAGATCGAGATATTTGTTCTAAGGAACCATGTCGTCGATTTACGAGTTAAGAAAAACTGCATTTAAACATTTTCAAAAAAACTTGTACACTACCCGGGAATCGAACCATACTACTCGGGAATCGGACCCAGACATACAAAAACACTGATTTTATTTTATTTCAAAAATGGTTGAGTACGTTAATAAAAAATAAAAAAAATAAGTAGGTAAACTAAGTTTGTAAAATTATACCTACATAAAAAATTTAAATATTTAATTTAAAATTTTATTTGAAATTAAGTACCATGTGACCACGTAGTTAGTCGAGAATGGTCTCTCTGAGAAGTGGACGTGTTGGTAAGTGGACATTTTGATAAGCAGTCATTATGGGATGAAATGCTTTTGATATGAATTATGCCAAGCTCTTTAATGTAGTATTAAGCAACGCATGCACTTTTGGGCACTCGAGGTTTTTCTTTAAATCATAAGAAGTTGTACAAATATAGCCCTCAGCGAGAGCCCTTACGTTTAAACTGAAATAAAATATATTATTAATCTGATAAAAGTTTGTTTTATTAGAGAACGCACTTAAA
The DNA here is from genome assembly GCA_947532105.1 of Athrips mouffetella. Taxonomy (NCBI): domain Eukaryota; kingdom Metazoa; phylum Arthropoda; class Insecta; order Lepidoptera; family Gelechiidae; genus Athrips; species Athrips mouffetella. The sequence continues at coordinate 5,411,565 of OX383975.1, read as the reverse complement.
AACTATAATCGCGGTTACAAGGGCTCGATGCCACACTTTTTAAAATATTTGTTGCCGAGAAGCGGCGTATGCTGGTAGATAACCAGGACGAAGAACCTATTGCCTTCCCGGTTGGCGTACAACTACTGAATCAAAAAAAAACAAAGCAACATTCGTTTTGACAATCTTTGAAAATAATTTAATTTTACCCGAATATAAGGCATTCGTGGCTATAACACCACGAAGGCTCTACAGTACACAACTGTTTGTTGCCAAAAAAAGAACCGGGCAAGTGCGAGTCGGACTCGCGCACCGAGGGTTCCGTACCACCACATAATCATAATTGTATTCGTTGAAATTTCAGTATGTTAATGTGCTAGATTTGTTGAGTCTGACACGCGCTTGACCAAATTTTATTATTTGTTGTTATTTTATAGCCGTTCCCGTTTTTAAATAGAAAAAAGTCGCCTCCGCGACCATCCAACTTGACCCCTCTCTTATATGAATGTTCTTGAAACGGGAGCTCACCTCAATTGGTTACCATTAGTTTTGAGAAAAGTTGTAATATTTAATGATTTTCGACTTTTCCCTTTATTTGTACCTACTGTGAGACCTAGCTTCTTGCCAAATAACGGGAAGTACCCTATAGGTTTTGCTTGAGTACATTAATGTATGGAGATGAGGACATAAAATGCCATTATCTTTTGATTGCGTGGTTGTAAAAAATTGAAATTTTCAGATTTTGTGTGGTTCATGGACCCTAATATATGGTATTAATTTCAACATGATACCTTTACCCGTTCGTGAGATAAAGGGTCTTGAAAGACAGACAGACAGACAGACAGAAGGACAACAAAGTGATCCTATAAGGGTTCCGTTTTTTTCTTTTGAGGTACGGAACCCTAAAAAGCAACATTTCGATGAAACAACCACTTAAGCTATCCATAACTTTATATGTTAGCAGGTACTTACTACTATAAACATGTAGAATGGCTCACTTTGGTCACGCAGTCTTGACAGAGCTTCAATTTCATCGGCTGGTACCTAAAAGGATGGCTCACCGGAATAAGGACATTACTTTGAAATTTTACGTACAGTCAACGACAGGTCAAGCTTGACACACACAAGTATGTCTGTTGAAATAAGAACGGTACATAGTCAAGCTTGACTGTAAGTACATCACTAGTTTTCGATTTACGTCAATGCAAGCGGTAATACGAGAAGAAGCCTATTGACTCCTTATCTATCTGGCTGTGTTCCTCTGTAGTGGACCTCTGAGATTCTCACGTGCTGGTAACTTTACTGGGTCAAAAACTCCGACACTAGGGTTTGTGAGGTCGGTCATTGATCTTACAACATACACGATATGATGACAACCGACTGGCTCAGGTTATCCTGTGAATTGAAGAAATGCTCAAGACTATTATTCCACCATCCCCCTTCTACTATCAGGAGTCCAGACGCACCGCAGGATATCATCCACACTTGGTTGATATTCCACACATTCTCACAAAGCGGTTAGAGCCTCTTTTATAATGCGCACGGCCAAAGAGTGGAATTATCTGCCTGTGTCTCTGTTCCTGAGTTCATATAACCCAAATCTATTCGAGTCGCGAGTGAATAGGCTTCTTCTGCGCAAGCTCGTCCCATCATCGAACTCATCTATGTCCTCAAGACTAGATCAAGGTCAAGAGTAGGCCATTGACAAAAAAATAAGTCAAGGGAGTGGTAGTATGGGCGTTTCTCCGTGGTCATACTGGAATTTCTTACTAGTATGACCAGTGACATTATTATTCTTGATAGTCATACTATTTCTAGGATGTTGTTTTCCTTTCGCCTGTATAGAATGTAAAGTACAATTAAACTAAACAACACATCGCAAACAAATTTGCACAGACATTGTTCAAATAATCCCTATCACATTAGGAATATATATTTATGCTTACCTTAAGTAATATTACTTCTCCATCACTCCATTCTAGTTTGAGTCTAGAAAAAAATTTGTCCAGGGATTTGCAGCTTCCAAAAGCTAAAGTAAATATTTCTGCACCTAGATAAAAGAATTTCGTTTACAAGTTGTTGTATGGAAACGATAAGAGTCATCAGAATTTCACAACAAAAAATACGTAGTATGCATTAGCAAGTTGTAGTTTGTCATCAATCATCATCATCATATCGTGTGGGTTGCAAGGTCGATGACCGACCTCACAAACCCTGGTGTCAGTTGTTTTTTAGGGTTCCGTACCTCAAAAGAAAAAAATGGAACCCTTATAGGATCACTTTGTTGTCCGTCTGTCTGTCTGTCTGTCTGTCAAGACCCTTTATCTCACGAACGGGTAAAGGTATCAGGTTGAAATTAATACCATATATTAGGATCCATGAACCACACAAGATCTGAAAATTTAAATTTTTTACAACGACGCAATCAAAAGATATGGCATTTTATGTCCTCATCTCCATACATTTATTCAAAAATGAAAAACCTACAGGGTACTTCCCGTTGACCTAAAATTATGAAATTTGGCAAGAAGCTAGGTCTCACAGTACTAATAATGGGAAAAGTCTGAAATCATTAAATATTACAACTTTTCTCCCAACTAATGGTAACCAATTGTGGTGAGCTCCCGTTTCAAGAACATTCATATAAGAGAGGGGTCAAGTTGGATGGTCGCTGAGGCGATTTTTGTTTTAGTTCTATTTAAAAACGGGAACACTTACAAACTTGAAAATTGGTATGTTTATAGGGCATAGGCTATAACAACAAATAATAAAATTTGGTCAAACGCGTGGCGGACTCAAAAAATCTAGCACATTAACTTACTGAAATTTCAACTAATACAATTATGTTTATGTGGTGGTACGGAACCCTCAGTGCGCGAGTCCGACTCGCACTTGGCCGGTTTTTTTTTATCGTCAATGGGCTTACTCTTGACCTCGATCGAGTCTTGAAGACAGAGATGAGGTCGACGATAGAACGAGCTTGCCCAGAAGAAGCCTATTTACTCGCGACTTGAATAGATTCGGGTTATATGAACTCGGGAACACAGACGCAGGCGGAGAATTCCACTCTTTAGCCGTGCGCATTATAAAAGATGTTTCAACGCGCTTTGTTGAGCCGCCAAAGGCCTCCGTTCTGTATGATAGTACGGTCAACCGCAACCGCATATCGGTAGAAACTTTTTCAATTCTATTACCACGCCATAAGGTCCAAAAGTGTTTCTACTGATGTGAGGCCGTGTGTACTATTACTTTATTCTGTGACCAGGGTTTGTCCGGTCTGTCATCGATCTTACACCCTGCACGATATGATGATATAGGTACAACGTGTTGATGGAATAAGTGAAACCCTCATACACCCCAACAGATTTTTGTTAAAATAAATCCATTCCCGTAAAAATTTAAAGTTTTTCTAGATATTGTTATTTTAAAGTTTCATCATAGTTCTAGTTTCATCGTTGTTCTAGTCCGCGCCCGCTTCCCTCCCCTCCTCACCGCTCATGATCCGCGCGGCACCGGTCGCCAGCGCGCGTATCCACAGAAAGATTTAGAATAGAAGCGTCTAAAATTTAAATAATAAAAATTAAAAAAAATACCCCTATCAAAAACCTGTGAAATTGATTCTACTCACGATTCTGAACAAACTATTTTCTCAGTTTCGCTTATTTACAACTAGTTTTTATTACTTACAAATAAACATATCCTTATATTTTTCAAGAGCATTATCAAACTCTTTTTCAGTATTGATATCAATAAATAATTCTAGCTTCTTCCTCGCCATTATTATTACAATCTTATAACAAGTACAAAAAATCAGCATGGCCATGGTTGTAGGCACTAGATTTTCATAAGCAATGTTTTAAAACTGTAGTTCAGGGTGTAACAAAAAGGGTACCTAAGTAATACTGAAGGATGTGAATCTGTCCATGAACTGAACAAATTTTCCTAAGGCCATTTTTCCACCGCGACGATTCCGAGCCGATAACGATAATAAAAGCGCCGAAAAAGTTACGAGCAAAAATAGTACCTATTACCAGGCCACTCAGAAAGTATTGCGAAAAATAGTTTTTATATATGGGAGACTGGCCGGTCAGAATCTTTTTCGAAAATATGATTACTTGTAAGTAAAAATATGTGTGTTCCATTTTCAAAATTTCCCTCCATATTTTTTGCGAGCCAATTCAAAGTATCGTGTCTTACTGAAAAATGGAACCGACTATATTCAGAGAATGTGATGTGTGCGTTGAATTCAAGAAACAATCCGTAGTGTTTGTCGCTCCAACATCTTATGTATCGCTCCTAGTCTAGGCAACGAAGTGGATCGTTGTATGCAGACCCTCGCATTAAATCCTCAGTCGATGAAACTTTGCTGGGGTATTAAACTACATGAGACAAACCTTCTATAAAAAATCCAAAAAAAAAATCGGTACTTTTAATTTTACCATGCAAAAATGTATGAAATTTTTTTTTGTGAATTTTTTTGGATATTTTCAATTTACGTTTAATTCATGATTCTTTATCATCCTGTCAAAAAAAAATCTGCCTGAGAATTTTATGTTGGGGTCAACTGCTTCGTTGCCTACACTATCCGTCCTGCTCTCACACTTCTACCATTCTAATTTGGTCTAATCAATCTTCATTATTTAGATTGTAAGAGCTGGCAGTTGGTAACCTCATTCCAAAGCATACCAAATAGCGGTCAACATAAAGCTCTGCGTCTCAAAAGGGTTCATTTAAATAAATAGTTGCCTGCGCATCTTGACACGTTTTGTACAGTCAGAAAAACAATTTTTTAATCTCTCTGAGCCTGAGGTACACACGTCCGCACATCAGTAGAAACACTTTTGGACCTTATGGCGTGGTAATAGAGTTGAAAAAGTTTTTACCGACAAGCAGTTGACCGTTCCACGTAAGTACAGTCAAGAGCAGGTCAAACTTGACGCTTGCAGTGCGATTTCCGTCTCTTTGACTAAGATAAGTGCGGTGCAAAGTCCAATGTGTCAAGTTTTGCATGTGTTTGACTATATATACACAGTACATTCGATAGTACTAAACAAGAAGTACCGTAACTATCAGGTTTGCCTTGCCCAAACCTGAATTACCTTGTTAAGTTTGCATAACCTAAAAATGATATTACAACAATACCAGAATTATACCTAAAATTTTTCAGCATGGCAAAACATTTTACCAACTTACCAACACATTTTTCAGCTATATCAAGGCAATTGTGCTCCATGATTAATAGTAATCAGCTAAAGCTGTCAGAAAAAACAAGTTTGTAAAACAATGTTATTTTTTCGGTCAAATATACTCTGGTTCGTGGTAGTTTGTCTGGTTCTATGGCTGCAAAATGTGTTGGTAAGCGTTTGCCATGCTAAAAAAAATTAGGTATAGGCAAGTCAACACTATTTATTTTGGTAATTAGTACACGATGTGGTTAAAAATAAATAAATAAAACGTGACAGGTTGCTCCAAAGACACAATGTTTTTAGACTAACCTTTTTGTTGTGCACCACCCTAGCCTGGTCACTTTTTGGTAAACGATGAGATAAGGTTACTGACAATCAGCTCTATGCCCAACTTGTTTGCAATAATTTATTTATGAGCCTTGTCAAGTATCTTTCACTACTATAACAGAAACTACTATAAAAAATAAGAAATTACTGTGCACCTCTACTATAAAATGAAATCTAGAAAAGCATAAAACTCACGTAAACAAGATGGCGCTGATGAATAATACTTACATACCAGGCCACTCAGAAAGTATTGCGAAAAATAGTTTTTATATATGGGAGACTGGCCGGTCAGAATCTTTTTCGAAAATATGGTTACTTGTAAGTAAAAATATGTGTGTTCCATTTTCAAAATTTCCCTCCACATTTTTTGCGAGCCAATTCAAAGTATCGTGTCTTACTGAAAAATGGATCTGCGCCGGGAACATTTTAGAGCTATGATTTTTTACGATTTCAAGTGTCGCCTGAAACCGGATGAATCGTTCGATAGACTTCAAATGGCATTTATGGATGAAGGCCCCTCCAAGGCAACCGTGTATCGTTGGTATAACGAATTTAGGCGCGGTCGACCAACCTTGGGGGATGAAGAAAGAAGCGGTCGCCCTTTGACGGCTATTACGGAAGAAAACGTGCTAGCAGTGAAAAATTTAATCCAAGATAATAGGCGAATTACATATCAGGAGATTCAGCACATATTAAAGATTGGATCGGGAAGCGTTCACGAGATTCTACACGGGCATCTTCGCGTGAGGAGGATAGTATCGCGCTGGGTGCCGCACTACCTCACCGACGCTCAGAAGCAGGCCCGGGTGGAATGGTGCCGTGATATGCTGAACAAATTTGAAGCAGGCTCGTCTCGGCGTGTTTACGACATCGTAACAGGTGATGAGTCCTGGATTTATCAATACGATCCAGAAACCAAGCGCCAGTCGACAGTTTGGGTGTTTCAAAATGAACCAACGCCTACCAAAGTGAAGCGATCTCGAAGCGGGGGGAAGATTTTGATCGCCAGCTTTTTTAATTTGACTGGCCACTTGGCCTCAATTCCCTTACGAGATCAAAGAAGCATCAACGCCGAATGGTATACTACCAAATGTTTACCAGAAGTTTTTTCTGTTGTGAGCAACAAGCGACCAAACACAGGGCTCCGCGGACTACTGCTCCACCACGACAATGCGCCTGCACACACCGCGCTCAAAACGAGGGACTTCCTGGACAGCACACCAGTCAAACTCCTGGGTCACCCTCCTTACAGCCCTGATCTAGCACCGTGTGACTTCTTTTTATTTCCAAAAATAAAAAATCAGCTCAAGGGGATACAATTTTCGTCGCCGGAAGATGCGCTGGCTGCGTTCGAGCAGGCTGTAAACGAGGTGTCTACGGCGGACTGGAAAAAGTGTTTTGAAAACTGGTTCAGACGCATGAATCTTTGTATAGAGGCTGGTGGAGAGTACTTTGAAAAGATTTAATAAAAATATATGTACCTGTAGAACAATTTTTTTTAGTGTCGCAAATATTTCTGAGTGTCCCACGTACTTACTCATAGTGTCGTTTCTATCGGCGCTCTTCTTTTATTTTATCGGTATCGGCTCGATAACTACAACATATAACAAAGAGGTAGCATTCACGTAGCATTTTCTATCATTATTTAAAATTAACAAAAAAGTATAGTAGGTCACTTATGTATTGTCTTTGAGGTAACTATTAACTTTAGTTGTAAATACAATGAGTGAGTCATGAAAAACATCGAGATCTATTTTGTTGCTAATACTATTGTAGTAACTTGAGATTTTGGCTATTGGTGTGACAAGATTAGTTCTAGTATTAGAAATACGTATTCAAGAATTGGCTCCTATCAAAAATTGAGAACTATGTACCTAACTAGTACCTGGAAAAAAATTGGTGCAATTTGGTGAATTTGGCGAAATAAGACTAAGGGACCGGACTAGTAACATTTTTTGAATTTTGTTTCTAGGATATTTAAAAGGTTCATTTAAAGAAATTTGGTTAATGAGATGATTATGTTTACCATTAATAAGTTTATGCAGGAAGCACACTCCATGAAATTTCGTCTATCATGAAGGCTCAGCATTTCGAATTTTTGAAAAGGAAATTTTAAAAATGTTTACCTCTCCAAACAAATTGCTCACTCTAATCGAACAGTTTATATGGAGAGGTAAAAATATTTTTTCGTTACCCAAAAATGTTTCTTTGAGAAAGTTGTTCATTTTCTTTGACTGAGCACGCCCTTTCAGTTTTCAGTACACCGTCTCTTACACTCTATATTTTAACATTATAGAAACTATATCAGCTGATAGCGCATTTTGTCATTTTTTACGTATTTTGCCCAGATTTCGACCTATGTTACTAAGGTTTTGTTCAGTTTCATGGGCAGATTCACATTCTTCAGGCTTGTTGAACCCTTTTTGTTCCACCCTGTATAATGTTTTTTGTTGATGGTGTAAAAATAAACAATATTTACTTCAATATTTTATTGATTAAAATCTAATTAGGTAAATACGTAAAATTAGATTTGTACTAAAATAAAATATGCTAAATTAAACATTGATAAATATGTTATTTAATTAATTATTAACAACTCTAACGGCTTTTAAATAATATCGGCACCTCACACACTTGATATTTACGGGAATTTTGAAGTTTCATAATTTTTGTCCGCCATTATTTTACTCGAGTTGATGTCAAAAAATTTTTTATTAAATAACAAAAAACCCAACTGCTTAGCACAAGAGAGGAAAACAAGCTTAAATCTATTGGATTTGGTAACTTGAATTGTATGAGATACTGCAGGCGGGGACGAAAAAACGTTTTGTGGATGTTTACGACTTAATTTTGTTCGTCCCCGCCTGCAGTGTCTCATACAATTCAAGTTACCAAATCCAATAGATTTAAGCTTGTTTTCCTCTCTTGTGCTAAGCAGTTGGGTTTTTTGTTGTTTAATAATTTTTTATTTAAAACTTTTTAGTTTTCAGATCTGCTACGTCAAGTTATACTAAAAAAATGCCTAAACCTTAGAATCAGGTTTTTACCAGCTATTAATTTAAAACAAAAATATTTCACCCTTTTTTACTCTTCAAAGGAAGAGGCTACCTCCCGTCCACTAGCGCCCCCATCAGTTAAAAAAATATTACTCGCTAAATACAAAACTTATCGAAAATCCGGAAAGACAGATTGAAGTTAAAGTACCCTAGTTTATTCAGAATCTATCAATTCTGAAAAATATAGTTCACTGTAGTAACGGATACAAAAAGTGCGAAAAACGGCCACTTTTAGCAGTTTTTGTATCTGTAACTATAGTGAACTTTATTTTAGAGAGTAAATAGTTTCTAAATAAACAAAGGTACCTTTAATTCAATTTGTCTTTCCGGATATTTGACAAGTTTTGTATTTAGCGAGTAATATTTTTTTAACTGATGGGGGCGCTAGTGGACGGGAGGTGGCATCTTGCACGGGAAATTTAGTCATTACTTTATATGTTAAAACTAAGAAAATTATTTCCAAAAGGCCTAGCTAAACCCAAATATTTTATAAAGAAACCTCCTAGAGCTGGTTTATCAATAAAATATTACCAGATGAGTAAGTTTGGTTTCGCTCCCATCATCATCCCAATGCCCAGTGATTCAAGAAATGAAAAATAACTTTTTCTATAAAAAAAAATTCGACTTCTCGTACAAATTGAGTCGATCACGTGACCACTTAAGTCTGGAGAGTTGAAAAACTTTTTTCGAGTAAAATATTTTTCTTCGCTAAAGTTTTTCACTGATCTTGGGAGCGAAACTAATGAAAATTACCGTTATATAGAACGACAAGGATCTCTTGGCACGTGTATAAAATCAGAACTAACGTCAATGTTCTGGGAATTTTACAGTAATAAAATTAACAAAAAATGTGCTATTTTCCAATTTTTCAAGCTACAACTATTGTATAGACAGCGTCAAAAGTAGATAAGCATTTTCGGGGTTCATATAGAACCACACATTCAAAGTTACCATAATAATCTTATACACCTAAAGCTTTTAGGTGTAAGCTCCTTTTGTTTTACAGCCAATACTGAATATTAGTGTTTTTTTATATAACGTCATTTTTTGGACCTGATATGCGTAAGCACACCTTATTGTTTGGGTCAAAAGCAACAGCTTTTATTCGGGCAAGTTTAAAATAATAGCCGTTTTTTTTTCATACAAAAATAGGGGGTTATTTGAAAAGTCCCCAAACAAACGTTCCTACTGTTGACCTAACCAACTAATGGTCGGACGGATGTCAGGTACAATAAAATAACGTTGTATAATTACGGTCACTATGTGGATGTATATGGACACCTGAAATGTTTAGGTACTTTTTATACCGACTGTACAGTAAGGATAGTGAAGATTGCAAAAATATGATGTCACAAGACAGTTTTTTGTTGAAACGAACGGTTCCAAATCCTATGTTAAAGTAATAATTTTAGCTAACTCCTGCTTCTGGGCTTCATCCCCATGTAATAACTGTTCTACTCTGCAAATAACTTCGTCCATGGAAGTTTCCGTAAAGCTGTAGTCTTCTATGATCTGGTATTTTTTCTTCAGAGCTTCAATTGTCTTAAACACTTCACTGTAAGAGAATTTGCTGTCCACATCTCTTATGTGAAAGTAAAGCATGCTCTGAAAAAAAAGTTTAAATTTTTAATTCATTAAATTTCATAATCACAGTGGTTTTTTTTCGAAAAAGCGACCTCTTAAGCGGTTATCCGTGTGGTGCCGGAAAAGAATAGTAGCAACCCATCTCTATTCGTGGGTGTCGTAAGAGGCGACTAAGGGCTTATGATTATGAACCGGAGGATGGGCAGCAGCATCTTTCTGTGTATCGTACCATGTGACATACTGCGGTCACCAACAACCGCGGTCCGCGCAAGCGACCGCTAACTAGCGAGGTGACTACGGTACTGCCCCTTCACATTGTTCCACAAAAGCTGAAATTTTGGAGGGAGCTCAAAAACGCCCTTCATTTAAAACTCTGAAAAGTTGACATTCTGGGGAGTGGTCTTTTTGAGAAGTGAGCGAGTCGGAAATGGTCTCTCTGGGAAACTGGGAAGTGGTTTTTTTGACAAGTGAGCGAGTCGGAAATGGTCTCTCTGGGAAGTGGTCTTTTTGACAAGTGAGCGAGTCGGAAATGGTCTCTCTGAGAAGTGGACGTTTGTGGACATATTGGGTAGTGCATCATTCTGTGTATCGTACCATCTTACAAACTGCGCGCCTACACATGAGACACTTCAAATTAAGCTAAATGAGACTACCAGCCAAGTTTGCAAGTGGTTCAAGTGCAATGGTTTTGTATTAAATCTTAGTAAGACACATTTCATGAGCTTTGACTTGTCTGGACGTCAGATGAAACCTCTCATTGTTATAGCCAATGGGATTCAAGTTCAACAGGTCGAATCCACTAAGTTCCTTGGCTTTCATCTCGACCGACGCTTAACATGGGAGTCACATATTGATTATGTCTGCGGAAGGCTAAGCGGCGCGTGCTTCGCTCTTAGAAGGGTATCTCGAGTGGTCCCCGTGCATGTGGTCCGCGCGTGCTACTTTGCCACAGTTCACTCCATACTACAGTATGGTGTAGAGCTGTGGGGCTGTGCAGCGGATTGGAAGCGGGCTTTTATCTTGCAAAAGCGGGCAGTGCGAGCGATAGCACATATTACACAAGAGACGTCTGCGCGCCCATATTTCAAAACATTAAAGATTATTACTTTACCCTCCCTAGTTATCCTGCAGATTGCGATGTATGTCCGGAAGAATCTCGATTCATACCCGAGAAACAGGGATTTGAACGGAGGTCGCAATACTCGCAATGCAGATAAACTAGCACCTGTACGTCACAAGCTGGTTAAAGCCAAGAAGCTTACACACGTGTCGGGGCCATCAGTGTATAATCACTTACCAAAAGAGATCACAGAGGCGACGAGCGACAACATTTTTAAAAACAAATTAAAGTTATTTCTTGAAAAGCAGGCGTTCTACAGTATGGACGAGTTTTTTAATGAACGTTTTTAGTACTTTGGTATTCATATATTTATAGACTTTGTTATACCACAGAATTTATAATATTAAACAAGTTTGTTATATTAATGAATAATGTAATGTAATTGACATGTAATTTATTAATTACCAAATAAATTGATTATGATTATGATTATAACTGCGGTCTCCAACAACAGCGGACGCCAGCCGCAACGCTTACAATCGTGGTGACTAAGTATCACGCGGTTTGCTGGAGTTCAGAAGGGAGCAATATCCTGCAGTAGACCTTACATATGATGTTATGAAGCGGTTATCCTAGTCCGAGAAATAGGTATTTGTACAAACTATTGCTGTCGCACTGCGCCATAACAATCTCCTCGTACTGTGCGATAGGGACAACCTACAACCGTATGTATTAAAAAGCACAGCGCGCTTCCGCTGAAGAGACTGGTTATTTTTTTTTTATAATTGAGTTGCTAAAGGAAGGACATAATATTGTTATTTAGTTTTTCGTCAAATTTCCTATCATCAAAAATTAAATATGACTACAACAACCAGAAAAAAATAAAATATGACCAACTTTTCACGAAGTTAGTTTAGGATTTTTAACTGTGGAGTTAATCCATTACTACGGCGATCAAAAAGTAGTAAAAATAATCCAAAAATTAAAAGCTATTGATAAATTTGTAATGCACTTTTCTACGTAGCTTCAAAGTCTCTTTAGACCCTAAATACAGCAGTTTTCCGAAGCTTCAATCCATTTCAACAAGGAAGATTGCGTTTGGTCCTGCAAAAAACTCTCCGTATGGGTTCCATGACTTGGATTTTGCTTTCGTATCTATTTCTCCTTCGGCGATATTTCGATTGTGGGAACAGAAGAAGGCGCTATGACAAGATTAATGTAGGTAAGTCAAATTTGGTATGTAGAGAAAAAGTTGACTCGTTCAAACTCAGGTGGTTTTAGTAGGCGGAGAGCGCGCAGGTGGCAACCCTACCAGTGTGACCATTTGTGGCAAAATCCTGCCATTTTGGCAGTTTAAGCTCTATTTTTGTCTGTGGCAGTTTCGTTGGACGTTTTTTAAGTCTGGCAGTATTGTAGGATACGCCAGCAGATCTGGCAGTTGAGGTTAAAGTAGGAGTATAAAGCAAAATAGACGTAAAAGAATCTGTCAAGTAAGAGTTAAGGTAGATTTTCTGTGCGTTAGTTATGGCAATTTCCTTTCTCTTTTATTAAATTTTCAGTTCGACCAATTTTAAACTTTAATAGTTTGCTAACAAAGTTCATAATCCTTTACTGTCATTTGATCATTTTTTTTTTATTACATGCTTGTGAATCGGGACTGTGGCAGGATTTGGCAGTTTTTTTCGCCTGTGTGTGGCAGGATCTCCAATTTGAAGTTGGTCACACTGATCCCTACCTCATCAGATACAAAACAGCGATCTATCTAGGATGCTGCACAATTAAATGTTAAGTCTAAAAAACAGGGTTGCCTGGGCGTAACCTGGCACGTTATGTACAGTCAACAAAAAACTGGTTATTTTTTTTAACACTTCATGTTCCAAGTAAGTACATAGTACATGCATAAGTACTTATTGATATGTACCAAAATAACCAGGGTTGCCTTGCCTAAACCCGGTAATTTAAGGAGTTTCAATGTCCTTTTTAGGTTATGTCAACTAAGTATCATGGTTGAGCAAAGCAATCCTGTTGGTTTTGGTACTTCTTGATTAGTACTTTTATCTACACTCATGTCGTAATCTTTGAATTATGATTCAAAAAGTTGGTACATAAGGCTGAATATTACGCAGAGTATGCATAAAAAATTAAAAAGTTACCATTACGTAACGATTTTGGTGTTACGTAATTTAACTTTTTAATCATAACATAACACTTGAATAAAATTCTTCTTGAACCTAAACCTTTTTAAAGAAGACTGAATATAAGGTCTTTTAGAGAACCAATTATAAATGTAACAGCTTTTCTTAGTAGCTGTCAAATATGAGTAGCATATTTACAAAGTGTACCTTATAAACAACCTATTATTTTGGAGCAGTTACAGTAACAGTTACTATAGTTACAATTATTTTATCTGTAGTGGAAAATATGCGCGCGCAGCCTGAAATTAGAAGGACTTGGAAAATAGATATTAGATTTGCCGCAATGTGAAAGTTTATTGAAAAAGTAGATAAAGTGGTGCAGTCAGGATACTGCAGTTACACCAGAAGATACTCAATAACTCATGATCTTCTCCCATATTAGTCTAGGACATTTTATGACATAACCTACAATGAATTGGGAAAGAATGAAAATCAAGAAGAAGACCATGTCTTGTTAAGAAAATGTTCTGCTTGTATATTTCAAAGAAGACCTAGCGGATATATTAAGGCGGCTTCTTCAGACTCATATCAGAACTGTAATATACATAATATAAGTTACCTTTGTTGTTTACTTACTTTTGTTTAATTTTTATAAGTAAGTTCCTACCTATTGAAAGAGGAAGATAAAGTAGTATATGCAACTGCATATAATATGGTATTAAAATATAAAATATATAAAATAGGTTATTAAAACACGAGTTTGGGTTTATCACACTCGGCTACGACTCGTGTGATAAACCCAAACTCGTGTTTTAACAACCTATTTTATATGACAGTTGCATAAACTACTATTGCATGCACTATACGATACGATAAAAAAATAACCAGTTTTTTGTTGACTGTACAAAACGTGCCAGGTTGCGCCCAGGCAACCCTGTTTTTTTAGATGTGCAATCCGAAGCACGGAATCATCTAACTTTTCGAACAATCAGGTGATTCATCCTGAAATGTCATAACCAAACTGGGGAGGTCGCATAAAGGCATTTTTATTTGACACTATCCCGAACCCAGAACCTCCGGATCGTGAGCCGAGCGCTCTAACCACTAACTAGACTATAGAACAGGAAAGAATGTAGATCTCCCGTGACGGAGGCCAAGATCCTCTTGGGGTCGCTGAGCCAGCGTATTAACCCTTAAATGCGTCATGTTGTAGTTCTGCAACACTTTAATTTTTTGGCACAAAATATTCCATAATGGATGTTTTCCTATTATATTAAAATAATATGGTAGTAAAAATACTACTCAACATACAAGCAACACTGTTTTATTTGTAACTTGTAATATTTTTATTTTTTGAGGGTAGTTTTTACGAATCATCTGACTATCGATTTACATGAACATTTGATCGAGATTTTTTATTCAAAAACCTCAAGGTAAGACTTTGATAAAAATCATACATACAACAAAGACACTAAAATTTGAGGTTATAATATAATATATAATAATTGATGTATAAATCAATGTAAAATTGGTATAAAGTTGACTGTTGCAGAAATGCAACATTGCGCAATGCATACATAAAAAATATGTGTTTGTTTACTGCAAGAGCCGCCTGTCTGAGAATCAGATTGAGACATATTTATCTCGTCTAGAAGCTGGAATAATGTCTGAATATGATTTAGAAGAAAGTGGTAGTAAACATGAAGAGGACCAGGAGACATTTTATGAAAATCTTGATGCAATTGCGCGAGATCTTCAAGATGATATCATCTAAAATGAAGAGGAGCAAGAGGACGATGATTCAGATCCACCACTTATACCAGATAATATTGAAAATGATCACTTTTGGTACCTATTTAAGCAGGCACTAGAGCAAGACACAGAGAAATACAATGCAAATGCAAATGCAAATATGGGAGGAGTAGACTTGATGGATTGTTTCATAGGACGCTACAGAATAAGAACAAAGGGTGGTAAAGCTATTTTATCGCATAATTTATATGACAATTATAAATGTTTGGATATTGTCAAGAAAGGTAGACACTCTAAACGGTCACAACAGTCTTAGACTTGCCGCGTTCAGACTGGCCTTAGCAGATACTCTATGTGAGTTAGATGATGTTTCAGCAACAACTTCAGGTACTTCGCCCCCAACGCCCAAGCGTGGTAAACGAAGCAGTGCTTCTTTAGAAAAAGCGATTCAAGAAATAAAAAGAAGAAAAGTTCCAGGACAAATAGCACCAAGTAAAGATGTTCACTTAGCCAATGTTGCCCATTGGCCAGTGTGGTTTGACCGTGGGAGAAGTAAGTATCCTTCTTGCAAGGGCTACACTCAAACAATGTGAATAAAATGTAGTGTTTTCTTATATTTCAATAAAAAAAACAATTGATTTTATAAATATCATATTAAAAATTAAAAATAGTAAATAAAAATATTGTTTTATGCATACTTAATTAAAATTTTTAGGTAATGTGTAAAAAAACAACCTTTTTCATGCACTTATTGCGCCATGTTGTAGTTCTGCAACACTTTGTTTTTGGTCTAAAAATACATTAAAATATAACAAAATATTTTTTTTGTTAATTTTCTCTCAAAATATGGGGGGGAATACATATGATAAATTAAAATCAATGGAATCCAAAAATTGGCGCATTTAAGGGTTAAGTAAGTAAGAATTATTACCATATGCTCATCCACCAAAACGCTTGAAGGGAAAGTCTCCATAAAATCGTCTTTTAGTTCAGCCACAGTACCCTTTGGAACCAGATTTTTACCACTGAGTAAACTCGATGCACTTTGACTGACGCTCTCTGCAAGTAAATACATAAAATAAATGGTACAGCAGCATTGCACATCCTGTCTCACAATGTGCTAGAATAAAACCGGCCAAGTGCGAGTCGGACTCGCGCACTGAGGGTTCCGTACCACTTAAGTAAAAATACCATATTAGTTATGGACGCGCAGTCACGCAGAAGTGTATTAAATGCGCGAGTCCGACCCGCACTTGACCAGTTTTTATTATTTGGGTCGATAATTTTTTAATTGTTCCAGAGGTGTCCCCACGATTATGCAAGTGTTAACGTAAGAACGAATAATATATTTACAGTTTTATCTATTATACTGTATGATTTAATAAATCCCAAGAATACTTTTCTTTGAAAAATATTGGTTAGTTAGGGGACGAAATCCTGTCTCCCATACAAATTGGAAATGTTCCTTTCGCAAATTCTAATTTTCAACGCACTGCTCTTTAAAAAAAGAGTCTATGAAAACATCTTTAGTAATATTAGATACAGAATAAGAATATAACTGATTAGCTTATACCCCAGTATTATATTACTCTATGCTTATACGTAATCATGTAATTATTATTTGGATTACATATTGTCAAAATATCTTAACGCCTGAATGTGTCCCTAAACGTTTTAAATATTGGTATTCCCCAAGAAAACTACCTAAAGTGTAAGCGAGAGTAAACGAAACCGCCATATTAGTAGGCTTGACCAATCAGAAAAGCGTCTGAGTATTACACGATTGCGTTTAAGGTCGCTGTTAGTTTCTTTCGCTCCTAATATTTCCTATAAGTTTTGAATTTAGCGAGTAATATTTTCTTAACTGATGGGAGCGCTAGTGGACGGGAGGTAGCCCTTTAACGGACTCCAGCCAGATAAATTTGCACTCACTACAAACTCACTCACATCAGCGGTGACATACGTACATAATATCACGCCTTGTTCCCGTCGGGGTAGGCAGAGACCACAGTTCTCCAACTGCTACGATCTTGACATACTTCCCTTACTTCCTTTACTTCCATCAATCCTTTCATACATGCTCGTCGGTTTAGGGTACTTTTAACCTGGCCTTTATTCAGAACGTCCTGAATTTGGTCCTGGTACGTTTGCCGAGGCCTTCCCCTTCCAACAAAGACGAAGGGAAAGAAGCCGACTCTTAAAGTAGGCCGTGCTGCAGTGGTTTCTTGCCGTTTCTTTTGCGCTGCCATCCACGCATGCACGATCCGAAATGGCGTAGACTCGCTCTATTTGCATTGTATTCTGCATGACATTCAGTAAGCATTTCGTAAAGAATCTACATTGAATAAAATTATATGAATCTGAAAGAAAGAACAATGATGACGTTGAACTTACTTAAAGTAACCCTATAGGCCTCGTCCACTCTGAGCTTAATGATGACGGAGAAACCTGACGCCAGCTCGCGTCGGATCTCGGACACCGTGCCCAGAGCCACCAGCTCGCCGGAGTCCATAAACGCCACGCGAGTGCATAACTCATCGATCTGCTTCCAGTCCATACTGGAAGTAAAACAGACAAGATTTTAGGGTCAATTCTGGCAGACACAAACTAAACTAAATTTGTCAGTTCTAAAATTGTTACTGTCTTTTTTCAGCATATAGGGGGTAATGAAGAAAGCTACCCTTTTAGAACTGTCAAACTTAGTTTAGTTTAAGATTATGTCGGCCAGTATCGACACCAATGCAGCCTTCAATATTAGAAATGGCCAAGTGCAGTCGAACCAATGAGCTATTTTTTAAAAAACAAACACTAATTTTTGTTTTCATGATAGTCTAGCTGGTGCCCGCGACTTCCTCTGCGCAGGTTTATAAATTGTAGCCTATGTATTATTTTGATGTATAAGCTATATTATTATAAAGTTTCATTAAAATCCATTCAGTAGTTTTTACGTGAAAGAGTAACAAACATCCATCCATCCATACTTACAAACTTTCGCGTTTATAATATTAGTAGGAGTAGGTAGTAGGAAATTGTAGGATAGTAGGATAGCGTTGTTGTAGGAACATTTAACCGTCATCTTCTTTTTTCTTATCTGTGGTCTAAGTAAACGGAAGTGTTGCCTAAGGAGGTTTATTTACTTCACGCTTTATATATGACAGATTTATTTTGAGTTCTCTAGCAACTGTCTTCAGCGCAATCTATCGACACCTTAGAATACTCAGTTGACACTTAACTGTGAAAACAGCTCATTGATTCGTGACCCGTTTTGACAAGAATTCGTAAGAAACTGTCAAAGCAATAGGTTTCCTTCTTTGTCGTTTTGAACAAACTTGTAAATTTTTACCAAATAATATTCACCAAATTTAGTCAACCAAAATGGATGAATGTACACCAAATTTGCTTCTGGCACTTCGCCGGCCGCTGCTGCAGCACGCTCGCTACGCTCGCTCGGCTCGTGCGTTGTGGTCGCGAGATAACCTAACACAACCTAACCGAATTTGTTGCCGTTTTGAATGCATGTTTAAGCAAAACTTAACCTACTTATATTTGACTGTATGCACGACTGTACATAAAAAAAAACTATTTAAGTACTTCAAGTTATTTAAAAAAAATACATTTCCTCCTTGCTTAAATTGATCTTTGGTTGGATATAAGATTAACATAACTACAATACTTTGTAAGCTATACCATCCAACTGTTAAATGCAAATAAGTACCAACGGGTAACGGAAAGGTGTGATAATACTAAAGGGTATGAATCACCCCATGAAACTGAACAACTTTTCCCAAGGAACATAGGTCAAAATACGAAAAACCAAATTTGTCTTCCCATACAAAATGCGCTATCAGCTGATGCAGTTTATAAGGGTGGTCAAAATTTGATTTTGTTCTATGACCTATGTTCCTCGGAAACCATAAAAAATAACCGGCCAAGTGCGAGTCGGACTCGCGCACCGAGGGCTCCGTAGCACCACATAGGTAATCATAATTGTATCAGTTGAAATTTCAGTAAGTTAATGTGCTAGATTTTTTTAGTCCGACACGCGCTTGACCAAATTTTATTATTTGTTGTTATTTAATAGCTTATGCACTATAAACATACCAATTTTCAAGTGTGTAAGTGTTTAAAATAGAACTAAAACAAAAATCGCCTCCGCGACCATTCAACTTGACCCCTCTCTTATTAGCCCGGTAGTAGAACCAGATATTTACCACTTAACTTATCATAATCTTTAAAAGCGCCACGCGTGTAATATATCTTCAGGGACGTGTTTAAAGACATATCTGTAAAATTTTAGAATTTTGTTTAACTTGCGCTAGGTATACATTAGGTATTTCCATTTACTCTCGATAAAAACTTTAATGTAGTATTTAAGTTCGATATTCTGGTTCCAACTGTCATCAAACATTGGTAGATACATATCATTAAGTTTTTAGAAACTTTAGGAACATGCGAAGGGGTCAAACAAAAAATTGTTCTTAATTTGGCCAGTATAGTTTTAGAGGACCTGAAATTCATAAAATGAGATTAAAAGCATTATATAAAAATACATATAAAAGATAAGAAAGCCAGGAGTTAAGCTACCTAAGTCATTCACGTTTATGATCGCAGTGAGCTTAATATAGAATTTAAGTCTCTAAAATTACGTCTCCTTCATTAATACAATGCATTAAGTATTGTATCAATTTATTAGAAATGGCCGCGATAGGCTATAAGATGTATATATATATATTAAATTAATGCCGCGAAATACACATAATTATCTACGCAGAGGCTGGCGCGGCGGCGGCGGCTGCCTGGTTAGTAGCACGCGAGCTGTGCCGGCTGCGTTCCCCTCACGCGCTCTCGTACCTTTATAAGAAATTATTAGAAATTGTTACCAGCCACGAAAATTACTCGTAATTTTCGTAGCCGCTCACGATAGGCCTAATCAGGAAGCTCAAAGTCACCCAAAGGGCTATGGAAAGGGCTATGCTCGGAGTCTCTCTGCGCGATCGAATCAGAAATGAGGAGATCCGCAGAAGAACTAAAGTAACTGACATAGCCCTGAGAATCGCTAAACTAAAGTGGCAGTGGGCAGGGCACATCGCAAGAAGAACGCGTAAGGGTTTTAGAGTGGCGACCATGTACCGGAAGACGAAGCGTTGGCAGGCCCCCCACAAGGTGGACCGACGATCTGGTCAAGGTCGCGGGAAGGCGCTGGATGCGAGCAGCGCAGGACCGGTCGTCATGGAGTTCTTTAAGGGAGGCCTATGTCCAGCAGTGGACGTTTTTCGGCTGATATGATGATGATGATGATGATGAACGAGTTACGGAGTTTTGGCCTTTGCTCCCGTGTGGTGCCGGCAAAGTTTAGTACCAACCCATACATACCCGTGGGTATGGTAAGAGGCGACTATGGGTTATAAACTGGAGGATGGGCTGCAGTATTCTCCTTTGTATCTAAAAAAAAATGTAATGGCTGAGATCATCATCATCATATCAGCCGAAAGACGTCCACTGCTGGACATAGGCCTCCCCTAAGTATCAGTTCACGATTTACAGCTCGTAGTGCAGGCGCCGCTGCACCGCGAGTTCCAAATTACTCATGCAAAACCTATTTTAATGTTACACTAAAAATCTGCCCAGCTTAACACTGTTAGCCTATATCTCAACAACAGCACAACAGCATTGATACGCCTTGGCGTTTGAGTTTGGTTATGTGTTTTTTGGGTATTTCCACTTACAATATAACATATATATTATTTTAAACTTGTCAGTATTACTTTCGTCTTTCAAAGTTTTCGTCTTACACAATTTTAACCGCAAACTCAGAAAGACTAGAGAGAAAAAACCGGTAATATTTGCGTTTAGTGTACCATTGGAAACTTTTTTAAACTTATCGGTTTTGTATACATTAATTAACCACAAGGTATACGCCTATAAAATAGCTAACTAGAATATTTTTTTTTTAATAATTAATAAAATTATAATATTAACTTAAGTTTTTGCCAAAACGAGCCATAATGTTTTGGTACACCGAATGTCTATTTTTTGCACTACCAAGCCACTTGACACATTTTGTTAAAGCTAATTTTATACTTTTATATTTAAGCCAAAATGATCCATCCCAGTCTAAAACACTTGGTACGTTTTGTACAAAAGTAACATTATATTCTTAGATTTGCCACAACGAACTAAGATATTCTGGTACGTTTTTAAAAAATACACTATCCGTAACTCTACACTACTAAGACAACTTGATATACTTCGGTACATAAAAAATTACACTCCTAAAATTTCGCCAAAATGAGCCAGCGTGCCTACTCAAAAACTTTTATATGAATCTAGCTCTATCTTTAGGTAAAATTAGGTTCATTCAACTAGCCTAGATTTCTAGTTCGATAAAATTAGATTTTATATTTATTAAAGTCTACGTAGTGTAGCGTTATCGCTTACATTCTATTTCTGTTTCAGAACTTTTTACTACTTTCAATTACTGGCTGTTTGTATTCATTGACAGTAGATTCAAATTTGAGGTTTTCCGTATTCTGTGATTATTATTGTTTGGCAGACGACATATAACAGTTCAAAACTTTCTAAAATATTTTTTAAATCATGAAATTCGCCTAGATAAACTATATATTAATCTAGTTCGAGATAGAGCTTTTTAACAAGTTTTGTGTAGAAGATTTCTACTGATAGAGAAGCTCAGTATTTCTACAGGATTTGCTCTCTTCAATTTTGTAAGTATTTTTGTTCATACAATTTATTCCACTTTCCTTCATTAGGTTCCCACTTTCTCATTTCTCAATTTTATTTGCGCAGTCAAAGCTGCCCGATTACGGGCAGCAGGAACCTGCTCTAAAAACCCAACCTGAGATTCCTGAGGATATCTATTGACAGCTGCACCTTTGCGCAAGAAACTAATTGAGGCTGCGCCACCACAGACTTCAGCAGCTGCTCTTCAGCTTCGGTTTAATTCTGCTCCTACTAAAGCTTTTGGTGTACTGCACTCGACAACTCAATTGGATATTTCAAATAATGTTTTAACCCACTATAAGTCCTATCCGTTTTGATCCTTTTTCCAAATTCTAAAAGCGCCTCCGGTCGCGCCATGATATATTTAGGCTAAAATCATTGGCAGTAATTTAATACCTTTTGATGTACAATCCGCGATTCTTAGCGGAAGGTATAACTCTTGCCATAATTAGCTAGACGCTGAAGTAATAATTTAGGTGGCCACTTAAAGTTATCACTAGTTTTACCAAGCGAAAATACTAACTAGCTATAGACGAAGCGTTTTACCTGACGCACGTATCGCGGATTTAACGCCAAAATTCTCATAGTGTTATTACGTTTATCAATGTTTTTTTTTACTTTTGACAATCTTATTTTCTCAATTTAAATTCTAATCGTTTAATCAATTTTTTTTTTTCATTATTTGCTATCTTTATGTGAAAAACTACATCTAAAAATCGTTCAAATCTGTTTAAATTATTTTAATTAAAATATTTCTTTCATGGTTAGTTAGCTCTTACTCTATATAGGTAATTGCAGTACTTGAAATATTATTTTTTTATTTTAACTGCAGTAGGTTATTAGGAGTATAAAGGGGGAAGTGTTTCCGAGGTGGTACTCGTGATTATGTTGTAATGTTGTTTTTGGGGGCGGGGGGGGGGGGGTTGTTACAGCTGGGCTTCGCTGGATATGAAAAAGTCGAAACCTGCTGAACAATAATAGTTCCTAAAACAACTTTACTACGGAACTCTACATTGCGCGTGGCCTGACAGGCACTTTGCCGGTTTTTTATTATATCCTACATTTCATAATTCACACGGCCGCACGTCAGTAGAAACATCAAATTCATCCCGGACGAGCCCCCAAAATTACTGAGCTCATCCAACAAAAACGCCAAGTAAGAAAACAATGGCAGCAAACTCGATACCCACAAGACAAAAAAGTTTTCAATTGGCTTGCTTCTAAGGTGAAATCTATCCTGGCAGAGTTTGATAACAACGGGATGGAAACCTATTTAACTAATCTGGATGCTACGGTTTGTTCCGCCACAAAGGAAAGTTGCTCAGATTTTACTGGTTCCAAAACCTGGCAAGAGCCCTGATGAGGTAACCTCATACAGACCTATCAGCTTGCTACCATTAGTATCTAAAGTAATGGAATCTATTTTCCTTAAAAGGTTGATGCCTGCTGTATCAGAAGCCAAGCTCATTCCAGACCACCAGTTTGGGTTTAGAGCAGCCGAAAAGATTAATGTTGGCTTTGAACAAAAAAAGTATTGCTCAGCTGCTTTTCTAGACATCTCTCAAGCATTCGATCGAGTTTGGCACGATGGACTTCTATGTAAAATCCAGAAGTCCCTCCCAGTTAACTGCTTTCTATTTATAAAGTTTTACCTGATAGAGCGTCATTTCTACGTGAAACAAGGAGAAGCCATTTCTGAACGGTTCAAGATCCAAGCAGGCGTCCCCCAAGGAAGCGTAATAGGGCCATTACTTTATCTCATTTACACATCAGATCTACCAGTTACTCCAGATCCTAATGTCCTGGTTGGAACTTTTGCTGACGACACCGCTTTTCTAGCGACCCACGAAGATCCGAAAGTTGCCTCCTCACTCCTTCAAAAAAGTCTAGATGACATAAGTGTTTGGCTCAGAGACTGGCGAATAAAAGCCAATGAGAACAAATCAGTCCAAGTCACATTTACTCTAAGAAGAGAGATCTGTCCTCAAGTGAAACTCAACAATGTAACAATCCCCCAGGCTGATGAAGTGCGCTACTTTGGAATTTATCTAGATAGGAGACTAACTTGGAAAAAGCATATCTACACTAAATGAATTGCACTGAACCTTCAACTAAGAAAGATGTACTGGCTAATAGGGCAAAAATCAAAGCTTTCTTTGGAAAACAAATTACTGCTATACAAATGTATCTTAAAGCCAATATGGACTTATGGCCTCCAGTTGTGGGAAACGGCTGCAAACTCAAACCTCGAAATTCTGCAACGCTTCCAATCTAAAATGCTACGCATCATAACAAATGCACCTTGGTATGTTACGAACTGCCAACTAAATCGTGATCTACAATTATCTACGGTCAAAGAAGACATAGGAAAAAAAATGGAGTCGTACTCTAATCGTATCAAAAGCCATCCAAATGAACTGGCGTCCAACCTAATGAAGGCTGAAGCCCACTCAACTTTCCAAAGACTCAAAAGAAGAGTCCCGCAAGACCTGTTACCAGGAAGCTGATAAAACACCTTAAATTACACTAAATGGACATGTCACTACATGTGCACGACATTACTTAACTTCAAAACTCCAGCTAAATGTCCACGGTGACAGCTCACAGGATTAAAACGGGAAAAAAAAATTTTCATCATGAGGATTTCAGTAGGTCTTCAGAGTCCACGGGTCTCGAAAATGAAGGATTTTCAACTTCATCCCCCTTTTCACCCCTTAGGGTGTGGAATTTTCAAAAACCCTGAGACACGTAAAATTTATTCTTTAGTCGTCAGCCTAAATACAAATTTTGAAGATCCTAACTTCAAAACTGACGGACATTCATAGAAACTTTCATCCCCTATTTTACCCCCTTAGGGGTAGAATTTTGTAAAACTAGAGATGGGCGTTATGCAACGTAAATAGTTTCAATAACTATGTATCGGTGCAATAACCAAAATACGGTATTGGGTTCTGCAATAACTATTTATTGGGAGAAACTATTTATCGAAAAAAAAATTGCGTATTACGCCTACCCAAGGAGGTTTTAACCCACGCTACGCTAAAGCGAAGCTTAGTAAAACCTCCTTGCGCCTACCTAACCTAAGTTTAGAAACAACGAAATTGGAAAAAACTAAACTGTGGCTCAGCCAAATACCAGCTAGCCGCACTTGACTCGATAGATCGCAGAGCCAAGAAGCTCGTTGGTGATGAGATGCTGGTGAAAACCAATTTTCACAGTCTGGCCCACCGTCGCAAAGTTGCATGTCTGTCGGTCTTCTACAGATTGTACTTCGGAGAGTGTGCTCTAGAGCTCCACGAGCTTATTCCGCCATCTCCCTTCTACCATCGGGAGTCCAGACGCACCGCAGGATATCACCCATACTTGGTTGATATTCCGCACATTCGCACAAAGCGCTTTGAAACATCTTTTATAATGCGCACGGCTAAAGAGTGGAATTCTCTGCCTGCGTCTGTGTTCCCGAGTTCATATAACCCGAATCTATTCAAGTCGCGAGTGAATAGGCTTCTTCTGGGTAAGCTCGTTCCATCGTCGACCTCATCTCTGTCTTCAAGACTAGATCGAGGTCAAGAGTAAGCCCATTTTCAATAATAAAAAAAAAAGATTTTAAAAAGTTTATGCAAACGAAGAAAAAAGTAAACAATTAACAATATTCACAAGTCCTATAAGAATTTTTTTTTTTATTCACAATACCAATAATTTCCAAGCTGAAATAAGCAGCACCTGTTGTGTCTGTTCTCTAAATGTTTGTATTATTTGTATTTTTATGTGTACAATAAACAGTTAAATAAATAAATAAATAAATAAATATCTTTGTATCCTCACCTGATCATGTTAGCGCTCATGGTCAGTTCAATGCAGAAGCCTTCTCCTATCACGACCTTATCTTCCTGTCCTATAAAATCCGCTGTCCTAAACCTAAACCCCGTATTGTGCTGCAAAGAAATTTTAATTCCCTTGACCATGTAAAATTTATGTCTGGTCTTAGCAGTATCGACTGGGATGCCGTGTTTAATGCGTCTACTATTGATGAAAAGCTGGAAATTTTCAACTCTCTTTTAATACAGCTCTTTGACGTCCATGCGCCTCTCCGACCGATTAAGCTGAAGCACTTACCTGCACCATGGCTTACTGAGGATATTAAGTGTGCCATGGCAAGAAGAAATGCTGCAAAAGTCAGGTACAGGAAAAACCCCACCGAACTGAATCATGGTCGTTACAAGGAGCTGCGTAACCGTTGCAGTAGAATGTGTAGGGACGCTCAACGTCGTTACATTCATTCGTCTGTAGAGAACGGTGACCCAGCCAAAGTTTGGTCGTTCCTAAACTCCTTAGGCATAGGCAAATCTAAAACCTTTCCTTCCTCCCAAGTTAATCTGGAATCCCTTAATTGTCACTTTACTACTTGCTCTCAAATTCCTTCCCACACTAAACAGTTATCCATTGATGCCCTCTTATCTTTTCCTGAGCCCTCGTACCCTCCTTTTATCCTTAGGCCTGTTTCTTTGCGAGAGGTTGAAAAGAACATCACCGCTATTAGTAATGATACTTATGAGTCTGAATATGGTGCTACCTGTGCTCTGTCACATCTTCAACTTCTCGCTGAGTTCTGGCACCTTTCCTAGCTGTTGGCGTGAAGCTACAGTTTTTCCTGTCCCTAAAACCAATAATCCAACCAACTTTTCTCATTATCGTCCTATATCAATCCTTCCATTTCTTTCCAAAGTCCTAGAACGTCTTGTTCAACATCAACTCAGCGTATTTATTAACTTTCATAATTTGCTTAGTCCCTTCCAATCTGGTTTCCGCCCTGGTCACAGCACAGTCACTGCTCTTACCAAAGTGTCTGATGATGTGCGCTTAGGCATGTCAAATCAACGGCTTACGGTTTTGGTTCTACTCGATTTCAGTAATGCCTTTAATACAGTAGATTTTGACATACTTCTTGCCATGTTACGCTCTCTGAACATCTCCGACACAGTGGTGGAGTGGTTCAGCAGTTATCTTAATGGTAGGCAGCAATGTATCCGCGCTGGTGACAAGGTCTCTAGTTTCGCTGATATAACTGCCGGTGTGCCCCAGGGTGGTGTGCTATCTCCACTTCTTTTCTCCATATTTATCAATTTCCTTTCCGCTCTCCCATCATGCTCATACCATCTATACGCTGATGACCTGCATTTATACCCAAGCTTCCTTTGAAGAACTTGATCTTGCTATTGCAGCAATCAATAATGACCTTGCGACTGTCCTACAGTGGAGTCATGCTCATGGCCTTGTGGTCAATCCTAACAAGTCGCAAGTCATTGTTATCGGTGGGTCTAAACAGATAAATCGACCAAATTATTTTGCTCTCCCTCCTATTGTTTTTAATGGTGTCCCTCTTATGTACACCAAAGTTGTTAAAAATCTTGGTGTTCTCTTTGATTCTACACTTTCCTGGTCTAACCACATCTCTCAAGTAAGCAGAAAACTTTTTGCAGCTATTGGGGCACTTAGGAAGTGGAAGAATTTGCTTCCCGTGCGGACCAAGGTCGAACTTGCGCATTCACTGCTTCTCCCTATTTTAGACTATGCAGATGTTTCTCTTATAGACCTCAATGAAGAATTCCTTAGCAAGCTCGAGCGTCTTCAAAACATCTGTTTCAGATTTATATATGGGTTGCGCAAGTTCGATCACGTGTCTGAATATCGGAAGAGACTGGGATGGCTCCCAATCAGACTACGGCGGGAAGAACATGCTCTTATGCTTCTTTTCAACGTTTTGCACGATCCTCGTTCTCCGTCGTACCTGAGGGAGTGCTTCGAGTATCTAGGTTCGAATCACGGGCTAGCACTTCGATGTAAAGCTGATAATATACTACAGATTCCATTCACTCGATCCGGTTACTTCAGGGACTCCTTCGCTGTGAGGGCTGTTTCCTTCTGGAATGACCTTCCACGAGAGATTCGTCACTCAAAATCTCTTGCCATTTTTAAGTCTAAGTTGCGTCATCATCTCCTTAATAAAATCGTTTAATATTCCTATTACTGACATAAAATATTTATTTGTTTTTATTATATATGTAAGTATATATTTAAATTTATTTATTTATTTACTTATTTATTTATTCATTAATATTTATTTAGTTTTTATTATATATTCATTTTTACTTATTTGAAATGTTTCTTTGTTTATTTACTTGTTAATTTATTTACTTATTCTATTTTTATAACTTTATAATTTATCTTTGTTTTTTTTTTCAATATACGCAGTGCTCCTACTGTATATCTATCCTATCTTCCAAGGTTGCCTTTAAAAGCCGCCTTTGCCCACATTAGTTTTATGTTCTCTTTCCTGTACAATTTTATTTATTATTATGTGTGCAATAAAGAATCAATCTATCTATCTATCTATCTAATATCGAATAAAATAACTAAAATAACGAAACACCCTGTTCACCGCGATTACACAATAATACCAATAACGCACAGTAACGAAGTCGCTTCTTGAATCGCCATACCATAAAATACATAGTTATTGAAATAAATAGTTTCAAAACCCGTTATCGGGTACTAATAACTAGTTACGTTTCGGTATTAGAAAATCGCGTACCGACCCACCCCTATGTGAAACCCTTTCTTAGTGCTCTCCTAGGCCTCATAAGGAACCTACATGCCAAATTTGGAATCTCTAGTTCCAGCGGTTTGGGCTGTACGTTGATATGTCAGTCAGTCACCTTCTTCTTTTATGTATATAGATTAGTTAAATAGCCTTTTAGTACTTTTATTGCCTTTTTTTTGCAATAGCAGACCCAATCCCAGATAAGGCGTTTGCTGAAATCATGGTTTACCAAGCTGTTAAAGTTTTCAAGTCGCCAAATGAACATTGACTTGGCTTTACGACTACACATACTAACAGTGACCAATACAAATTACTTAACATGACTTACGTAGTTTGGGAAATGCTCTAGTTGTAAAACCAAAAGCGGTGTTGGTAGCTTTGCGGTTGATTTTGGGGATCGCGTAGGATCCGCAGACAGTACTTGACGAGCGCTTTGTATTTTCACATCACATCGGAAAATGACCAATGATAATAAATTACTAAGACCTATCTTGTCTTAATTTGG
This sequence comes from Athrips mouffetella, assembly GCA_947532105.1. Classification (NCBI taxonomy): domain Eukaryota; kingdom Metazoa; phylum Arthropoda; class Insecta; order Lepidoptera; family Gelechiidae; genus Athrips; species Athrips mouffetella. The sequence goes on along the minus strand of OX383975.1, from coordinate 5,382,639 downwards.
TAGAAAAAAAATTTTTGGTGGTAATCTTTGAACCCCGTTATCTCAGCCCCGATATAATTTAGCTATATGGTGCCCATACTAAGAATTGTTCCCTGTTACCTAATCTTTCAAAATTAAGAAGTTTCATAAGTGGCCGCTAAAGTTCGAAAACGACGCCAACTTTAATCAATGCCCTTTATAGAAAAATCTGATGACGCTACGCGCTGACCGCCAACCCTAACCGGGGCTCCGAAGCATGTGCAGTCAGCGCGTCCTGCGTTTGGGTACCCACCTACTACGCCACATTCTGTTCTCTACCACAGTGTCACCAAAAGCAATAACGCTGATAAAATAAGCTTCTAAACTTTTGTTTAGTAATCAAGTACTTTATTATGAGTAAGTACCTTCCAATTTATGAACTCTAATTTAACAATGGCCCAACTATAACAATAATATAAAAAAATATAAAAGCAATAAACATTATTTTCTAAACTTTTATATGTAAGTTAATTAAGAGATTTAAATGCTATTTTAGAAATACCAGAGACTTAAAAACTGCACTGGCAGGATTACGAACATTTTTTCACTTAGATATGGGCCGATTAAATTACATTTCTGAAAACATAATAGCATAAAGATATTAACATTACATATGAGATGTCTTAATATTTTTCTACTCTAATTCTATATATAAAGTTTTTTTAATTAATGTAAATACCTACATTAAACATAAAGCCGGATTCATGGGTTTCTGAATTTTTAGAAAATTACTTAAAAGTATGTCGTTAACAACATATCAAAAAACAAGATATTCTAATAATTTTATAACTTGATTTTCTTCAGCGAATGGTCTATATATGAATGTTCTTGAAACAGGAGCTCACCTCAATTGGTTACCATTAGTTGTGAGAAAAGTTGTAATATTTAATGATTTCAGACTTTTCCCTTTATTTGTACTGTGAGACCTAGCTTCTTGCCAAATTTCATAATTTTAGGTCAACGGGAAGTACCCTATAGGTTTTGCTTTAGTGCATAAATGTATGGAGATGAGGACATAAAATGCCACATCTTTTTTGATTCTGATTGCGTCGTTGTAAAAAAATTGTATCAATTTCAACCTGATACCTCTACCCGTTCGTGAGATAAAGGGTCTTGACAGACAGACGGACAACAAAGTGATCCTATAAGGGTTCCGTTTTTTTCTTTTGAGGTACGGAACCCTAAAAAAGAGTAACCGGCCGATTTTTAGGATACTTACCTCCCTTCCGCAATAAGGCAAGCGACGTCCTTAGCAAGCAAGTGTTGTACGGCTCTAGTGACTAAAGGCCGGGTGTAGGGGTCCACACTGGCACACAGTTCGTCGAGCAATACGACTCGCGGCGAGCTCACGAGCGCAACGCACATGACGAGACGATTCGTGCAACCAGGACTGTATGAGCCGAAGAGGGTGTTCATGAATCTGCTAAGGCCTGAAATATACACGAACGTCATTTTAATTAAACCGACGAGCACGTATGAAAGGACTGATGAAAGTACAGGAAGCAAGGGATGTATGTCAAGATCGTAGCAGGAAATAGGTGTGATGTTATGTATGTATGTCATTTTAATTATCACTTCAGGGTTTTAGGGTAAACAATGTGATAATTGAAACTGTGCATTCAGACCATGAAACTGAACAACTTTCCGTTAGGAATATAAGTCGAAATAAGTAAAACATAAATGGTACAGCAGCACTGCGCTTACTTTACATATGAGAGAGTCATCATCATCATATCATGTCGGTTGTCATATCAATGACAGTCCTCACAAACCCTGGTGTCAGAGTTGTTGAGCCGTCCAAGCCCTCTGACGTGGCTCATCTAACGACTACAACCAGATAGTAGCCGGGACTAACGGCATGACGTGCCTTCCAAAGCACAGAATCGTCTAAATTTTCAAACAAAATTTTCAGATAATGCATGCTGCGAAAACCAAATTGGGGAAGACAGAACCTCCGAAACAACAGCTGAAAGACTCTAGAGAGTTAAAAGAGTAAATAAGTACCAACTAAAAACTTAAGTAGGTTATTCCATACATATAGTATGGAAATACAAACTCACCTAGGTATAATACATTTTTGTAACAATAATCAAATGTAATATGCAGTCAGGTACCAACCAGGGCCCTGAGTCAAGTGGCTTTCTACAATCGCAAACGCTATAGAATAGAATAAAAATGTATGGGATTGACATTAGCTGTGACGCAACATTTCGATCGCTAATGTCATTCCCGTACATTTTCATTCTATTCTACTAGCGTTTGCGATTGTAGAAAGCATCTTGACTCAGGGCCCAGCCAATAAATACATAACCAAATTGTAGAACATTAAAATAGGACAGACCGACCGTCCGACCGACCGACCGACCGACGGACGGACATTTTCAGGAGACTTGCTTTTTACGATGTAGTGATAGATAGAACACATTTTTGAGGAAATTTGTTTTTTTTTAACGAATACTCGCTCCGCTCGAGGTTATAAAGTATAAGAGTATTTAAATCAAACTAATAAGTGTCAAAAAAGAAGTTTCAATAAAATCGGTTAGGTAGATTTTGCGTGATGCTCGAATAAATAAACAAACAAATAGTTCAAAAATCAGTGATTCGCATTCAGGGGCATCAAAATAGCATACGTATAATAAATATCTTCAATGTAAAGACATTTTTTTTGTTTTTATTTATTTTTTGTTTCATAAGAAATAAAGTGGCAGTGGGCAGGGCACATCGCAAGAAGAACCGATGGCCGATGCGGCGTAAGGGTTCTAGAGTGGCGACCACGTACCGGAAGACGAAGCGTTGGCAGGCCCCCCACAAGGTGGACCGACGATCTGGTGGCGGTCGCGGGAAGCCGCTGGATGCGAGCAGCGCAGGACCGGTCGTCATGGAGATCTTTAGGGGAGGCCTATATCCAGCAGTGGACGTCTTTCGGCTGATATGATGATCATGACATACAAAATTAATTCACAAGAGAGAGAGTAGACTTACCCATGTACTGTGTATACCACGTAGCAATCCGCTTCGCTTCTCGTGGTTCGTACCCATAAAGGGAAGCCATCGATTCAATATTACTAAGACCCGTTAAGAAATCATCCAGTCCGGTGCCGGTACACCAACATACATTGCTGAGGTACTGAAACATAATAGTATAGTCTCGTGAAAAATTATATTCTATTCGACTGTCCCGTTGGTGTGGATTGAAAATTGACCTTCATACAAAATGCACTATCAGCTTTGTATATATATATATATATAGGGTGACTTTTAATTAGTTCTTGATAGAGAAATGTATGAATGTACTCATGATACTGAACAACTTTCTCCAAGGAACATAGGTCTAAATACGAAAATCAAGTTTTGACCTCCCATAGAAACTGCATCAGCTGATAGCGCATTTTGTATGGGAGGTCAAATTTGGTTTTTCGTATTTCGACCTATGTTCCTTGGGAAAAGTTGTTCAGTATCATGAGTACATGCATATCTTTTGCTATCAAGAACTAATTAAAAGTCACCCTATATACCACAAGTGGCCAAACGAGCAGGTGGGCCACCTGGTGGTAAGTGGTCACCACCACCCATGACACCCACTGTCTTATTAGTGAAATAATTTGACACTAATAAGACAGCAAAGCGCGTTACCCACCCTGAGAACTAAGATGGTATGCTACCATGAAAGATATATTTTTTACCTAACAAGCTCAGATTTATCGGTCGAAATCTGCGTGCAAAAGTCGTTTTTGGCCGCTAGCGTGGAAAACATTTTTGAAATTTAGAACGTGATGATGATTTATGGCATAAGGTACTGGAGATATACGTCAGCATTTTCCTCGCTATAGTGAGGATTGTGTGTTTCGCTCGGCAGTAAAGTTATTTTTCGTGCCTTGAAACTCTCGCTTCACTCAGGATTTTTCTTTTGAAATACTTGTTTTGCTCGTGGCTCAATCCCAGAATCCTTCGTTTAATATAAGACACATGCGCCAAGTGGGATACCAATTTTGCTGCCTCGCATAACAAATAACTATTTTTGGTGTTTCCATTTCCACTCATGTTCCTTGGGAAAAGTTGTTCAGTTTTATGGTCCAAGTAACATACTTAAAAGAATGCAGTTGATTACGAAGCCCATCACGTACGTTACGAGTACCTGTGTAATTCTTAGGAGAGCTCCCTGCACAGTAGTGGACTATTAAATGTGATTCTACAAACAACCACAGGCAGGATTCGAACTTGCGTCTTCTCCGTACGAGTATCTACAAAATAGGCTACCGTGGTCCTGCCTCAGATAAACAACAGGCAGAACCTTGGTAGCCTAGTTGCAACATGTACTAGCACTTATACATAAATTTAAGATCCTTTCACTGTACAATATGCAAATAAATATGAATATGAGTATGAGATTTTCTACTTTGTAGAACTAAGTGAACACAGGTAGTGTTAAAATTAAATAATTTAAGGGTGTCTACGTAATCTGTCCGACCTTTTAAAGGGCTATATTATTTTAACCAAAGTAACTATAAGGTTAAAATTTTCACAGAGTAAGTATGTGGTAATAATGGATTACCTAACAATGGAATGTTAAAAGATACTGGGGGTATGTATTTTTGATGTTTTTTTTTTGTTAGCTCTAGCGCAAAAAAGAGAACGCTTACAAGGGTGAAAAAGGGTATGTTTATAGTGCATAAGCTATAGAATAACAACAAATAATAAAAACTTGCCAAGTGCGCAAGCGCCCCTGACTAAGATGGAATACTTATTTACCTTAGCGATACGGAACTCTCGGTGCGCAAGTCCGACTCCCACTTGCCCGATTTCCTATTTACGGAATGTTTTCCAATGTCTACCCGTGGGTGTCATAAGAGGCGACTAAGGGCTTATGAATCGGAGAATGAGCAGCAGCATCTATCTGTGTATCGCACCATCTTAAATACTACTGTCACCAACAACAGCGGTCAAGCCGGCCGCTTACGGCCGCACATCAGTAGAAACACTTTTGGACCTTATGGCGTGGTAATAGAGTTGAAAAAGTTTCTACCGACGAGCGGTTGACCGTACTATGGTCAATCCCCTCCTAAGTACCATTTTTGCTGGAGTTCTGGAGGCTCCCTGTCCTGCAGTAGATGTTTCATGAGATTTCCACGGTGGTAGGGCTTTTGTGCAACATCCGTCTGGGGAAGTAACACCCTCTTACCTATTTCTGCCGGCACTGCTGTTTTTCGGTTTGAAGGGTAAGGGAGCCAGTGAAATTACCGGCACACGAGATATACAATCTTAGTTCTTAGGGTGGGTAACGCGCTTTGCTGTCTTATTAGTATCAAATAATTTCACTAATAAGACAGTTGGTGTCTTGAGCGGTAGTGACCACTTACCACCAGGTGGCCCACCTGCTCGTTTGCCCACTTGCTACATAAAAAAAATTATGTAACGGGGGGCTACGACGATGATGATTCTGTCCGCACCTATGTTATAATGATGATGATAATGAATCCTACTAACCAGAGCCCTCTCTTTGTCAGAAAAGTATCCGTTGACACAAATTTCACCGCTAGTGACGACTGTATACCCGGCTACCATGCCTAAAGTTGTTGTCTTGCCAGAGCCGTCTAAACCTAAAATTGCCAGACATTCTCCTGAAATATAACAGAAAAGAGTTTTTTTTTTTTGCTCTTATAAATATCTACAATAGACTAGGATGAAATTCTAAAATTGTCTCTCCTTCTCAAGGCTAAAACGGGACCATTTTTGACAACAAAGGTTTAATGAGTTTTTGGACATCACTGAATCCAAAAATCAATGTTGTCAAGTCGAAATCCTACTAGTTCAAAAAATTTAAATAATAACCTACGACAAATTGCGGTAAAAGGTTTCTCTTTTTTTTAAGTGTTCCTTAGGTTCCCTTGAACATATCTAGAAGGTTGCACGTCGATCCCATGTACGCTCCCCCCTCCCCATCCTCAAACGGGTCCCTGATTTTAGTTTTTTTTTATTTATCTTAGAAACGGTCAAAGATAGATGAAAATTGTTAACGTCAATTTAATCCTTATTAAATTACCAACCCGTCGATATCTATTTTATTTCGATATGACTTATAATACCTGAAATATAGAGGTAAGTTTGCACTTACGAGGGCCAAACCGAAAAGATCGGGAATAGAATACTTAGGAATAAATTAGATTAAAACCTTTTTGGTTTATGACATGTAGTATTATTTCAAACACAATTCCATTTTTTAATTTTAAAAAAGTGAAAAAGAAAAGAGTAGTAGTCATTTGAATTTGACAAGTCAGTGGGGAAAATGGAGCTTACGCGGGAACATTTCCGTGCCATAATTTTTCACAACTTTCGTCGAGGTTTATCTCAAGAACAATGTCTCGCCGAGCTTGTTTCTGTTTATGAACTTGAAGCACCCAGTAAAACGACTATATATCGTTGGTATTCTGAGTTTCGTCGTGGACGTTCCTCTCTCACGACAGTTCCTTCTACTGGTCGACCAAAAACAGCGGTAACACAAGATAACATCGATGCTGTGCGCCAATTAATAAAAGAAGATAGACATGTGACATACGAGCAGATTCGGGCTTCTCTCAGCATTGGTATGACAGCGATTCAAACTATTTTACATGATGAACTGGGTGTCAAGAAGTTAGTTTCCCGCTGGGTGCCCCATCGTTTGACCGAGGAACAAAAGTCGGCTCGTGTTAATTGGTGTCGGTCTACTCTGCAACGGTTCAATAGAGGAGGCTCAAATGCAGTTTACAATATCGTCTCTGGTGATGAATCGTGGATTTATTCATATGAGCCCGAAAGAAAACATCAATCGGCTGTTTGGGTCTTCGAAGGCGAGGTCAAGCCAACAAAAGTTGTCCGCTCTCGTAGCGTGTCGAAAAAAATGGTCGCTTCGTTTGTAACGAAAACTGGTCATGTGGCTACGATTCCTTTACAAGAACGCAGAACGGTTACTGCTGATTGGTACACAATAGTTTGTTTGCCGGAAGTCATAAGAGAACTTCGTAAAATTAATCCGAATCGTCGCATCATTCTTCACCAGGATAATGCGAGCTCACATACCGCTCGCAAAACGATCGCGTTTTTAAATCAGGAAAACGTGGAGTTAATGGACCATCCACCGTATAGCCCTGACTTGAGCCCCAATGATTATTTTACATTCCCAAGAATTAAAGATATGCTACGTGGTCAACGATTTCAAGGCCCAGAAGAGGCAGTCGAAGCTTACAAATCGGCCGTTTCGACTATATCCACTTCAGACTGGAATTACTGTTATAATAATTGGTTTGATAGAATGCAAAAGTGCATCGATTGTCACGGAGAATACTTCGAAAAACAATGAAAGTAAATATTGTTGTATTATTTTTGTACTTTTTCTATTCCCGATCATTTCGGTGTGGCCCTCGTACAACTAATTAACTCTAAGCAAGCTGTTTTGGCTTGGCTACCGTGTGGTGCCGGCAAAGAATAGTACCAACCCATACATACCCGTGGGTGTCGTAAGAGACGACTAAGGGTTAACTGGAGGATGGGCAGCAGCATCCTCCATTGTATCTTACATCTTACTTATACTGCGGTCACCTACAACCGCGGTCCATGGTGCCAGCCGTAACGCTAACAAGCGAGGTGACTATGGTACTTCCCCTCCACATTTTCCAGAAAAAGCTAGAATTCTGGAGGGAGCTCTCTGTCCTGAAGTGGACGTTTCATGGGATGTTATGATGATGATGAAGCTGTTGGAACTATGATTATGCCAACAGTAGTCCAAATGAATTTTGAATTGACAACATTTTGCGATATGTCGCAATAGCCCGATATCAAATGTTGTACACTGTCGACGGTCAGGCACTTCAACGAGTGCAGTCAGTCCAAGATCTGGGAGTAGCGTTTGATCCGCAGCTAAAATTCAAGGATCATATTTCCAATATTTGTAGTGCTGCAAGAAAAAGCCTTGGCTTTATCAAGCGCCAGTCCAAATTTTTCAATCTTCGCTAAGCAATTTGTTGCTTATACAATGCCTTTATTCGCAGTAAATTGGAAACCAATGCCATTGTATGGTGTCCCCACCAGGAAGTGCACATCAGTTTGATAGAGCGGGTTCAAAAATCATTTTTACGCTTCCTGCACAAAAAGCTCTATGGATACTGTACGGGACGGGGGTCGCTCGTAGAGCTTCCTGACCATCCCAATGTACACAATGAAAAACTGGCTATTAGTGGACTGTATTTATTTTGACGGAAACTGTTACACGGTCTGGCAATACTGTAAGGTTATAAAAGTCTGTATAAAACCGAAAACTGTTACTGGCAACACTATGAATTTGTACTAAATAAAAAATATGAACTGTCAAGCTGGCAATACTAGGACTGTCGCTCGGAAAGGCGCGAATATACAAATATCGGATGTCACTGATAACAATGTCTGTAAACTAAACTGATCGGATACTTTCTCACAGAAACGGAATAATTTTACACACGGTATACTAATACGGACACACTGACTAGACTGACTGAACGGACGGAAAAACGCGGCACTGTAAATTCACTGTAATAGGTACTGTTTTCACTGTTAACTGTTAGTACTGTTACCGGAAGAATCTTATATTTCTTCTGATGTTCACTTTCTGATTGCTCTGAAAGAACTGTATAAAGTGGCGCGGTTGCGGTCGGTTTATATACTATTTTTCAGGGAAAATTCTGGCAACTTGGAATTTTCTAGTATATTTCTTCGTTCCTTCTATACGGCTTCTGCTTTCTGGAATCTTCGACTAAGCTCTCGCGCGCTGGTGGTGCCGCCAGGTGGGAGGCAGAATAACTATTACCACAATTGCGAGACATTGCGATTTCCCTAACGTGTAGTGCCATCTAGCGATTCGATGAGTCAATAACTCGAAGTTTATATGATGATGATGACAGCTGATAGCTTAAGAGCGCCATCTCATATCGAGTAGTAGTAATTCGTAGGCTCGCCGCAGACGATGTTTATTTTTCGATCGGTGTTTAGTGTTGCCATAATAATTTTACGGGAACGGGCACAAAACGGCGGCAATTTTAAATTTAAAAGTCGTCGCGAACAGATACTATCCATACATGTAAACAAACACGACACACACACCACACACATGACACACACACATACTTGTCACACACACTACACATACCCTAGCATGCAAATCAAATCACTGACTTTGTAAAACTCTCTTTATTATTATTTTCTTTTTAAGCTTTTTCTTTTAGTTATGTACATTGTACACGGTGGAATGTACTGTCTCCCAAGATACAGATTTTTCTAGTTTGGGAGGCAGGGCTATAAATAATGTTGTTAAATTTGTACAATAAAGAATTTTTATTTTTTTTATTTTTTTGTATCCAACACTTTTTATTCAGGGGATGGTTTCACGCCGACAAACTGCATGTGCAGTTTGGCGTGAGTAATTAGAGTTAAATGAGAAACTTATTTGTTTAATAAATAAATTTAAAAATATATATATATATATAGAAGCCTTGAAGTTAGGCGAAAGTTAGCACTTGTGAAATATTTTATTAATCTCATTCGAGGACAGACTACCAATCCTTCATTGCTGGTGCAAATTCCGTTTAATATCCCACCATACCAGCGCCACGCCCTCCGACCGCGATGGCATCCATTGTTTGCTTTAAACTATTCCCGCCTTAACGTTAATTGATGCATTGAGTCTGAATAGCGACGTTGACTTATATAATACTTCGGAAACCAAGTATCTGACATCAGCTGGTCACTACCTGGAGTTGATCACTGCCCGGAGCACAGTAGTGGATATACCACGCGCCCTGCTCGCCGGCCAGTGATCGACTCTAACCCTACTGACTAAGACTTGCATGTTTAGTTGTAAGACTGTAAATGTAAGTTGTATGTGAATAAATAAATAAATAAATAAATAAATATGTCCAAAACCCCGGTAAAAAACCTTTGTTGTCAAAACTGCTCCTGCTCAAGTTCTGTGAAAAAGCTAATCATCATTTCTCTTTTCTCTCCTACTACGACTCGCATATGGCCATTATTAAAAGCCATTTATATAAATAATGAAAAAGAAATAAAAAAATTGTTTGCTGTCACAAATATCTCATGATCTCGGCTTTTTCGTTTCTGGCTTCAATCTCGGGATTTAAAAGAAAACCACCAGAAAAGGTACTGGTGGTCGGTGATGCACAAAAGCATGAGTTCGGAAAAGGATTCGGGTCCATCGACCCGCAAAAAGGCTAAATGTTCAAGTATGGCATATTTTTACATAACATTCCATCCATTAGCACATCATCATCATTGGAATTTGAAATAGATATCGACGGGTATTATTGCTATTATATTATAAGGCGGCCTTATTGCTAAAAAGCAATTTCTTCCAGGCAACCTTTGGGTGCAAGGAAAAATATAGCAACAATAATGCGGTGGCGGTGCATAAAGATGAACCATAGACTAAATGAATATTGTATATTTAACTAATATTATTAATACATATTCTTACCGTTTTTGATCGCAAACGAAATGCTCTTGACCGAGTGGTGGGTTTTCCGCCGAATAATTCCTTTCACTCTGTTTAAGTCTTCAACTAGTAACACATCGTCCTGGCTCTGTCTCTCTGAAAAGTAATAGTAGTAGTAGTTTATTTGGGAACGGTAACACAATTTACAATTTTTACACTAATAGCTGTAACTTTTTAACATTACACTCGGGGAAGAAAAAAGTTTAAGTATTAAGTTTCATGGGCAGAATCATCCCTTAATTTTTTTCTGATGAATAAAAAAATACGCTGTATAAAGAAGATCGTAAACTACACCAAGACAAAATTTCTGTTTCAACTTTCAAAAAAAAAAACTGCGAGAAAATAATTAATAGAAAAAAGGAAAACAAGCTCTATCATCAATAGCAGCTTTTTTTAATGTTTTCATGGTTATTCAAAACATCCTATTCTTTAGTTGAATGCGTAATATTATACAGGGTGTAAGAGACGGTTTACCGAAAACTGAAAGGGCTTGCTAAGTCAACGAAACTGAATAACTTTCCCAAAAAATGTTTTTTGAAAAACATAAAAATTTGCTCCTCCATACAAACTGTTCGATCATAGTAAGCAATTTGTATGGAGAGGTTAAAACATTTTATCATTTCCAAAAAATGTTTCTATGGGAAAATTGTTCAGTTTCGTTGACTGAGCACGCCCCTCTCTAATAACAAATAAAAAAAATCTGGTTGATATAAATAAACTAATACCTTCAAGGCTTAAACCTCGATCTGAAACAATAAAATAAAAAATAAATTACCATTTCTTTATTATTAAATAAAAAAAACCCGGCCAAGTGCGAGTCGGACTCGCGCCCTAAGGGTTCCGTACCTATCTACCATATGATATAATAAAAGCTTTTGCTCTTTGATTTTAAAAACTCCGCGACCATCCGACTTGACCCCTCTTTTATAGAAAAGTTCTTGAAACGGGAGCTCACCTTAATTGGTTACTATTAGTTGTGAGAAAAATTGAAATATTTAATGATTTTACGAGTAGACTTTTTCCTTTATTTGTACTGTGAGACCTAGCTTCTTGCCAAATTTCATAATTTTAGGTCAAGGGGAAGTACCCTGTAGGTTTTGCTTTTTTGCATAAATGTATGGAGATGAGGACATAAAAAGCCATATCTTTTGATTGCGTCGTTGTAATAAACTGAAATTTTCAGATCTTGTGTGGTTTATGAACTTTAATATTCGTTATCAATTTCAACCTGATACCTCTTCTCGTTCGTGAGAAAAAGGGTCTTGACAGACACACAGACGGACAACAAAGTGATCCTATAAGGGTTCCGTTTTTTTATTTTGAGGTACGGAACCCTAAAACGCAAGAGGAAGAAAAATTTTACGCGAGCCGGATTTGAAATTGCGACCTCCTTATTGGGAGAGAGTTCCACTCCTTAGCCGCGCGCGTTACTATTGTAAGAATGAACAATCATAGTGCGGTCAGTTAGCTGTTTCACGTAGACACGCCGCCTTACAATTTCACCAAATTTTTTCCAAGTACTAATTAGCTACATAGCTCTCAATTTTTGATAGGATTGAGCGGTTAATGCTGTTAAAAATGTTTGTGTCCATTGCTACTACTGATCTGTCTCGTTTCTATTATTTTTAAGGTTCCGTACCTCAAAAGAAAAAACCGGCCGAGTGCGAGTCGGACTCGCGCACCGAGGGTTCCGTACCAACACATAATCATAATTGTATTAGTTGAAATTTCAGTAAGATAATGTGTTAATATTTTTGAGTCCGACACGCGATTGACCAAATTTTATTATTTGTTGTTATTTTATAGCTTATGCACTATAAACATACCAATTTTCAAGTTTGTAAGTGTTCCCGTTTTTAAAATAGAACTAAAACAAAAATCGCCTTCGCGACCATCCAACTTGACCCCTCTTTTATATGAATGTTCTTAAAACGGGAGCTCACTACAATTGGTTGCCATTAGTTGTGAGGAAAGTTGTAATATTTAATGATTTCAGACTTTTTTCTTTATTTGTACTGTGAGACCTAGCTTCTTGCCAAATTTCATAATTTTAGGTCAACGGGAAGTACCCTGTAGGTTTTGCATTTTTGCATAAATGTATGGAGATGAGGACATAAACTGCCATATCTTTTGATTGCGTCGTTGTATAAAATTGAAATTTTCAGATCTTGCGTGGTTCATGGACTCTAATATATGGTATTAATTTCAACCTGATACCTTTACCGGTTCGTGAGATAAAGGGTCTTGACAGACAGACAGACAGACGGACAACAAAGTGATCCTATAAGGGTTCTGTTTTTTTCTTTTGAGGTACGGAACCCTAAAAAACGGAACCCTTATAGGATCACTTTGTTGTCCGTCTGTCTGTCTGTCTGTCAAGACCCTTTATCTCACGAACGGGTAAAGGTATGAGGTTGAAATTAATACCATATATTATGATCCATGAACCACACAAGATCTGAAAATTTAAATTTTTTACAACGACGCAATCAAAAGATATGGCAGTTTATGTCCTCATCTCCATACATTTATGTAAAAAACCAAAACCTACAGGGTACTTCCCATTGACCTAAAATTATGAAATTTGGCAAGAAGCTAGGTCTCACAGTACAAATAATGGGAAAAGTCTGAAATCATTAAATATTACAACTTTTCTCACAACTAATGGTAACCAATTGTGGTGAGCTCCCGTTTCAAGAACATTCATATAAGAGAGGGGTCAAGTTGGATGGTCGCTGAGGTAATTTTTGTTTAAGTTCTATTTTAAAAACGGGAACACTTACAAACTTGAAAATTGATATATTTATAGTGAATAAGCTATAAAATAACAACAAATAATAATATTTTGTCAAGCGCGTGTCGGACTCAAAAAATCTAGCACATTAACTTACTGAAATTTCAACTAAAACAATTATGATTATGTGGTGGTACGGAACCCTCTGTGCGCGAGTCCGACTCGCACTTGGCCGGTTGTTTTTATATTGTATAGCTTGTAATGTAAACCTCCTACTAATACTTTATTTACAATTTTATTAAACAAACATAGTAAAATTTTATGTATATTCATCGAACATTTTAGCACGAGTCATTCTTAATGCTCTCACGTCACGCATTAGGTAATATGATTCCAAATATCTGTTTAAAGCAGTAGAAAGTAGGTAGGTTACTTCAATAAAAGTCAGATTATTTTATGTAACATTTTTTTATTTCATACGCCTTATTAAAGCAAGTTGGATGATACATACATTCATAAATATTACAAGTAAATTTTTTTATCAGTTAAAATATTTTATTTTTACACACCACTTTTTCAAAGAAGTTACATTTTTCAAAGCACACATTGTAGGATGATAAATACACTTGTATATATCACTAGAAAATCTATATTCTTCATATTAACTAAATAAAGTAGGACAGTTCTTATCTTCTAAGTTAATAACATTATCAGATAAAAAATTATCTTTTATCCACTTAAGTTTTTCAAGACCTTTACAATAATAGTTTTGCCAATCAAAAATTCATCAACATACATAGATGACTTGTCATATGGTATAAACCCATCGTTCCAGTACATTTTCCTATTTCTTTGTATCCAGTTTACTTGTTCTCTCAGTAGTTGAAAGATTATAAAATGGAGTAGGAGGTTGAAGCATAAGAACTTGCAATTCATCCTCACACAATTTTGCGATTTCCTAGAGAATAAATTGGTTATCATCGGTTTTAAATCCTTGAACATATACAATGGCTATATTAGAATTCATGTTACATTTTTTTACTAAATTGCTCAGAGGTCTGTATTCTATGAGGCGATCGTTTATAATCAGACAATAAGCGCTGGTATTATCAGGGATATCCTTTAAACTTTCTATTTCTGATCGAACATCAACAGGTCCGGTTTTTATATTTTCGTTTTGTCTTGAACAAGACGGACTTTGTATAAAGGCCCTACCATCTATAAGCTCCTTGAAATCTCATGCCGTATCCTTTTTTGACAACTAAACAGAAAGATTCGGCCGTATATTTAAATTAGCTTTAACTTTAAATTCGCTTTGTGCTACTGGCGGTTAATCTATCACTTAGCCTTAAAATTTTCCAGACGCGACTGTAGATCCTATACTATTCATCATCATCATCCTATCGTGTGGGTTGCAAGATCAATGACCGACCCTCGTGTCAGAGTTGTTGAGCCACCAAAGGCCTCTGACATGGCTTAGGTACATCAGTAGATAGTAGTCGAGACCAACGGGTTGTCACTATTGTCATTTAAGTAAAAAGTGACAGCAATATTAACTGAGATTTAACAATAAATTTAAAAGCCTTGCGAAACTGCCTCTTATCAATGTAATAATAGTACATTAAGATGCACGTGCGCTATTTTGGATATTACGGCCGAGGCTCAGAAAATGCAGCCCGAGCCGCAGGCGAGGGCGTAATGGAGCCGAGGGTGTAATCACCAAAGCGCACAAGCTTCTTACGACGTTTTTTACGTAAATTCGTAAATTCCGTAGACGTTTTCCTCACATTTCTACGTCACCCGATACACCGGACTTGTGGTTTTTGTTCAAGTATTTTCGTCGTTCTACACTTAACACTGTTTTTTTTTTATTTGTAGAAGTCATTTATTTTTTAATTACATTAAACACATTTTACAACAAGAAATATCTGTTAAAATGGCGCGCGTATTACTTTTTCCTAAAACACAGATTATACATGCGCGCGCAGGAGACGCGTATTACTTTTTCCTAAGACACAGATTATACATGCGCGCGCAGGAGACAATGACTACACTATCAAACAGACTACTTTTCAAATTATTTTAAAATTAAATATTTTGTTACTTTAAAGACAAATTTGTAGTTAGTTGATTAAAATCAATATTTTCGTTTAATTAACGTTTATTTATCATAATATCGAACAGTTTCTTAATTCATTAAATTATTATGAATGTTATAGATATAGAAACTCCTAGCACCTTGCCGCTATAAAAAACAAAAATAAAACACTAACCCGCCAAACAGCTTACTCAGCAAGGAGGTCTTTGTTCTGAGGCTCACTCCCTTGAATTATTGAATATTTTGTTACTTTAAAGACAAATTTGTAGTGAGTTGGTTGATTAATATAAGTATTTCCATGTAATTAATATTTATTTATCATATTATCGAACACAGTTTACTTATTCATGAAAATGTTATGAATGTTATAGATATAGAAACTCCTTGCATCTTGCCGATTAAAAAGAAAGACAAAAATTACAACACTAGTGAAGTTATATCAATGAAAAAAGCACGCGTGTTTAATAAGCTGGATTATGGACCTTAATACAGTGCAAATAGAGCTGTTTTATGAGCAAATGTGTTGAAAAATTTATTATTACGTATATTACATTTTTTTTTATTACAATTTTTTTTTTGGTATTTTTTTTAGTTTCTCCGTTTTTGGAGCATTTCTTGAAAATAGCGCGCTTCAGGTTTCAGAAACTACAGCGCCATCTTTCGGTTGGCTTTAGATACACAGTAAAGCTTGGACCCCAGGTAAAATTATTGTTTTTAGGGTTCCGATACCAAAATGGTAAAAAAAGGAACCCTTATGATGCCGCTTTGTCTGTCTGTCACACCTGTATATTTCAGCAACCACTCATGCTATCGACTTGAAATTTGGAATAGTTTTAGAATATGGTCGCCCAACTAAAATGCATAAGAAAGAATTAAAAAAGAATTAGGATTATTAATGTAAAGGGGGCCCGAATAGGGGGGGCAAATTTTCAAATTGTGATTTTTTTACAACTATTAGTTTTGAAGTTACGATGAAAAATTAAAAAAAAAATACCGTTCCCCCCCCCCCCCCCCTCCTTATCTCCGAATTTGTGAAAGGAAAAATATGAATTAATTATAGTCGATAGAAGTTTTTATGAACAGCAAAAATAAAACGATCTTTCTAATTTGCAAAGTTTTTTAGTAATCTGCAAAAATCCTTTACAAACAAATTTAATTGTGCGGTCCTATAAATGGACTTTATCGCTTCCAAAAATAATGTAGGTAAGTAATCGGAACCCTCGGCGCGCGAGTCCGACTCTCACTTGACCGGCTTTTTTTTATCTATAATATTAAAAAAATGTAAAAGAATATCACGTTATGCTATTTTGTTGCCCCTGAATCCAAATACTGAGTTTGTTTGTTTGTTCAAACATCACAAAAAAACTATAGAACCGATTTTAATGAAACTCATTTTGTTTGATAGCTAATAGCTTGACTTAAACACTGGTAGGCATGTATACTTTTTTTAATAACATACGGACGAAGTTGCGGGCAAAAGCTAGTATTTCTTTATAATAAATAATTTATAAAGGTACCTACTCACACTCTTTCATTTTATTATGTACATATTCTTCCTCATTTTCCACCCTCTGCCCTCTGTTCGGATTGGGTCTAAAATTCATGTGCTTCTTATTACAATTATACAATAATTGTTGCCATCGCGATTGTATTATCCTATTTTGCAACATCATCAAGACTGTCTGAAAAATGTACAGAAATTTCGCATGATCATATGGGCCCCATTCTTGAATATCACCGGGTGATAAAATATCACTCAAAAAATTCAAAATCACAGATTTTTCTTCTCAAAAGTATAAATTTATATTCGTTAAATATGAAGTAGTGTATTAATTGTTAATTTTCTTATTTTTTTATTTGCTTTTTGGCAGTTTATCTGGGTGAATTTGAATTTTTTAAGTATCATCAGTGATATTTTATCACCCGGTGATATTCAAGAATTGGCTCCCTGATCCATTTTTTCGTTTCCAATCTATTTTGCAGCCATGACACTAAAACCAGAGTATATTGGATAGAAAGAATAACATTGTTTTACAAACTTGTTTTTTCTGACAGCTTTAGACTATTGTTTTTGAAATAGCTGCAAAATGTGTTGGCAAGCGTTGTTATAAATGAAAAAAAAAAAAACCGGCCAAGTGCGTGTTGGACTCGCGCACTGAGGGTTCCGTACCACCACATAAACATAATTGTATTAGTTGAAATTTCAGTAAGTTAATGTGCTAGATATTTTGAGTCCGACACGCGCTTGACCAAATTTTATTATTTGTTGTTATTTCATAGCCTATGCACTATAAACATACCAATTTTCAAGTTTGTAAGTGTTCCCGTTTTTAAATAGAACTAAAACAAAAATCGCCTCAGCAACCATCCAACTTGACCCCTCTCTTATATGAATGTTCTTGAAACGGGAGCTCACCACAATTGGTTACCATCAGTTGTGAGAAAAGTTGTAATATTTAATGATTTCAGACTTTTCCCATTATTTGTACTGTGAGACCTAGCTTCTTGCCGAATTTCATAATTTTAGGTCAACGGGAAGTACCCTGTAGGTTTTTCATTTTTGAATAAATGTATGGAGATGAGGACATAAAATGCCATATCTTTTGATTGCGTCGTTGTAAAAAATTGAAATTTTCAGATCTTGTGTGGTTCATAGATCCTAATATATGGTATTAATTTCAACCTGATACCTTTACCCGTTCGTGAGATAAAGGGTCTTGACAGACAGACAGACAGACAGACAGACAGACAGACAGACGGACAACAAAGTGATCCTATAAGGGTTCCGTTTTTTTCTTTTGAGGTACGGAACCCTAAAAACAGATCATAATAGCATTAATAATAAGACTAACAATCCCCATACTAGAAAACGTAACCCGGAAAGACATAAAACTCATGGAAACTAGATGGCGCTTTCAAATAATCTGGAAATTAATTATGGTCCGACGAGTATTCTGCCAAAAAATCATTTAAAATTTCAACATAGTATCAATGTAAAGAAACGCTAACATTGAAATTCAGTTGATTTTTCTAGCAGAATACTCGATAAATCATAATAAATTCCCGGACTATTTATTAGCGCCATCTAGTTTAATACTTTTTCCGGGTTACGAATACGATTTCTAAAAGGGGATGATAATAGTAATACGAGTAGAAGGGCTGACCATCCCCTAATAGAAATTGTACCCCGGAAAAGTATAAAACTAGGTAGAAGGCGCGAAAAAAATATCCTAGCTTTATAGTCTAGGAAACGAAACGGATCGTTATATGAAGACCCCCGCATTAAGGGGCTGATAAGACCCAAATACGCTTCACTTGAGCAGGTTTTTAACGAAAAGTGATGAATATATGGCCGTGAAAAAAAATTATGTGATAATTAGGCATCTTTCCAAGAATATGGCCGACTCCAAAACACGATAAAATATATTTTATACGCCATAAAAAAAATCCAAAGTCACCTCTGCTTTTTGCTTTTAAACCGTTTTTCTTAAGGGGGTTGCTGAGTGGAAGCACCTTACTTTTAGAAATAAATTTATTGCGTCGCTAATACAAAACTTTTCATTAGTATTGTTCGTTTATATGGGGTAGCTATACATGTTATAACCCATAACATCATAGCTTAGCTTATCATTTATAGCTTTGTATTGGTAAAGTGCTGAAAGTGGCCGTTTTTGGCACTTTTGGAATACAAAGCTATTCACGATAAGCTAAGGTGTGAGGTGGTGGATAATAAAATATAGAACTACCCCAAATTGCCGCCAAACAAACAATCATTATTAAATGTTTTGTATTTATGACGCAATAAATTTATTTACACAAAGTGGCAGCACCTCTGCTCAGCAACCACCTTAAGTACCCATTAATCTATGATGCCAAAACTTTTACACATTATTCAATACATTATGCATAATAATATAGCTATTTGATAATTAATATTATGGGTACAGATTTTGAGAAAAATGCAAAAATGAGCGAAAAACGTAAAACAGCGCGAATCCGCTCCGTTCTAGCACGCGCATTCTGCCCTTTGTTAGAGAGGGAGGTAATTCAGCTCTTATCAGCCCCTTAAATCCTCAGTCGATGAAACTTTGCTATTACACTATATGAGACAAACCTTCTATAAATAAATCGGTACTTTTAATTTTTCTATACCTAAATTACAAAAAATGTATGAAAAAATGTTTTAGTTAATTTTTTATGGATATTTTGAATTTACATTTAATTCATGACACTTTATCATCCTGTAAAATAAAATCTGCCTGAGAGAATTATGCTGGGGTCAACTGCTTCGTTTCCTGCACTATTGTTCCGTTTTTACCAATAGTTTTGCGGAGTCGACGAGGACACAGGACTGCCTTCTGATCTCCGCAACGAAGTAACTATTTAGTAATCTGTGCCCAGAGGGCAAACCAAACCCAATCCTAAACTAAGCTTAACGTGCCTTCCGTAGCACGGAAATACTCTGCTTATTTTTATTGTTATTGGTCTTACTCTTGACCTCGATCTAGTCTTGAGGACTGAGATGAGGTCGACGATGGGACGAGCTTGCCCAAAAGAAGCCTATTACTCGCGACCTAAATAGATTCGGGTTATATGAACTCGTGAACGGCGCAGACAGAGAATTCCACTCTTTCCTTATCGACCCGAAAGAAGAAGAAGATCTTATCTTAAGGTGATCTGTTTTCGATACAAAAATTCAAATGACTTGCATTCTTACGCGGGACATAAAATTCTGTTGAAAACGAACGAATACTGCTATTTGTAGTTAAAATTTTCGCTAATTAATACAAAAATACAATTAATGTACTGAAAGTACTATTTTTGTTAGCAATTTTTGCTTCAATATTACGATTGTGGGCGTGCGGTCAAAACTGTACGGTTGTGCTTTGTGTGCATGTGTGAGTGATCGTACTCATGTAAACACGGACTGACGAGAGTAATTGACTTTACTGGACATATGGAGATATTTTTCTTATCGAAATTGTTGTTAGGCCACAGAATTCATAATAGTACTACATACAGAACGGAAGCTCTCCGCCTCCCACCAATCGGAGTACCTCAAGTGCGCGCGCATCACCCCGCGGGGCCCTGCGCGATATCTCGTCCCATTTCTCGTCCTGTTGCCACGCGATATGCAACGCTTGCAAAAGTTAAAAAATGGTGCGTGGTTGTGCAGTTTACGGTTGTCTTTCGACTCTCCAAGACAAAGTAAAATTTGGAATAAAGTTAAACAATAATAAGAAGCAATTATTATGGAATAAACACCATAGAGTTTGTGAGATTATTTCAACGTGTGTTTGTTTGTTTTAATTGAAATTCGATTACTAAATACAACAAAGTGAGGTTATAATTCGTTTGTGAATTGTGTAAGTCGCTTTATAGTCGAACGAAAAATGTGCAACTCGAAACTGTAATAAAAGTATAATGCTAATGTTCTGTTATCTACGTTTTCTAGGGTAGGTGTTTTCTAGATACCATCAACCCTACACTCACACATCTTTAACCCACCCACACATTTGCGCGTGTAAAAATGACAGCTGTCACTTTTGAGCCCGATTGTATGGAGCTTCCGAGGTGTGGTTAGGCGTTGAAGTTGCACGATGAAATTTACGCGAATCAACTTTTTGCACATATAAAGTTGGTACTTATTGCATTAAAAAAATAAAACCTTATATTTGCAGCAGTGGCTCCATCTAGTTGGGGGCGTGTCTAAGTCGGCCGTAACAGATCACCTTAAGAAAGTTTTGTTTCATATCTTATCTTAAATAGCCCTTAATTGTCCCACTGCTGGGCAAAAGCCGAGGTCCTATCCTGTTCCTACTTCGTTTAAAGTTTTAACGTAATTTTATTAGAATACTCGGTAGACCATAATTACTTTCCAGATTATTCATGTGGCGTAAAAGTAGACGAAGTGACCAAAATCGAGAAAGGGATGCTGAGATGGTTTGGTCATGTAGAGAGGATGAATGAACGAAGATTGACGAAAGAGATCTACCAGGCGATAGTGAATTGAAACGTTGGAAGGGGAAGGCCTAGGCGACCATACCAGGACCAAATTCAGGACGTTCTGAATAAAGGCCAGGTTAAAAGTACCCTAAACCGACGAGCATGTATGAAAGGATTGATGAAAGTGCAGGAAGCAAGGGAAGTATGTCAAGATCGTAGCAGGTGGAGGACTGTGGTCTCTGCCTACCCCGACGGGAAAGTGGCGTGATGTTATGTGTGTATGTATGTAAGTATTATTCATCAGCGCCATCTTGTTTACGTGAGTTTTATGCTTTTCTAGATTTCATTTTATAGTAGAGGTGCACAGTAATTTCTTATTTTTTATAGTAGTTTCTGTTATAGTAGTGTAAGATACTTGACAAGGCTCATAAATAAATTATTGCAAACAAGTTGGGCATAGAGCTGATTGTCAGTAACCTTATCTCATCGTTTACCAAAAAGTGACCAGGCTAGGGTGGTGCACAACAAAAAGGTTAGTCTAAAAACATTGTGTCTTTGGAGCAACCTGTCACGTTTTATTTATTTATTTTTAACCACATCGTGTACTAATTACCAAAATAAATAGTGTTGACTTGCCTATACCTAATTTTTTTTAGCATGACAAACGCTTACCAACACATTTTGCAGCCATAGAACCAGACAAACTACCACGAACCAGAGTATATTTGACCGAAAAAATAACATTGTTTTACAAACTTGTTTTTTCTGACAGCTTTAGCTGATTACTATTAATCATGGAGCACAATAGCCTTGATATAGCTGCAAAATGTGTTGGTAAGTTGGTAAAATGTTTTGCCATGCTGAAAAATTTTAGGTATAATTCTGGTATTGTTGTAATATCATTTTTAGGTTATGCAAACTTAACAAGGTAATTCAGGTTTGGGCAAGGCAAACCTGATAGTTACGGTACTTCTTGTTTAGTACTATCGAATGTACTGTGTATAGTCAAGCACATGCCAAACTTGACACATTGGTCTTTGCACCGCACTTTTCTTAGACAAAGAGACGGAAATCGCACTGCAAGCGTCAAGTTTGACCTGCTCTTGACAGTACTTACGTGGTACGGTCAACTGCTTGTCGGTAGAAACGTTTTCAACTCTATTACCACGCCATAAGGTCCAAAAGTGTTTCTACTGATGTGCGGTCGTGTGTACCTCAGGCTCAGAGAGATTAGAAAATTGTTTTTCTGACCGTACAAAACGTGCCAAGATGCGCAGGCAACTCTTTATTTAAACGAACCTTTTGAGACGCAGAGCTTTATGTTTATCGCTATTTGGTATGCTTTGATATGAGGTTACCAACAGACAGCTCTTACAATCTAAATAATGAAGCTTGATTAGACCAAATTAGAATGGTAGAAGTGTGAGAGCAGGACGGATAGTGTAGGCAACGAAGCAGTTGACCCCAACATAAAATTCTCAGGCAGATTTTTTTTTGACAGGATGATAAAGAATCATGAATTAAACGTAAATTGAAAATATCAAAAAAAAATCACAAAAAAAAGTTTCATACATTTTTGCATGGTAAAATTAAAAATACCGATTTTTTTTTGGATTTTTTATAGAAGGTTTGTCTCATGTAGTTTAATACCCCAGCAAAGTTTCATCGACTGAGGATTTAATGCGAGGGTCTGCATACAACGATCCACTTCGTTGCCTATAGGAGCGATACATAAGATGATGGAGCTACAAACACTACGGATTGTTTCTTGAATTCAACGCACACATCACATTCTCTGAATATAGTCGGTTCATTTCTATATGCGTGCATTCGTCGAATACAGTTTTAAACCAAAATAGAGCGCGCTTATGTCAATGTCACTGAGAAAAATTAAAATTTTGATTTTGTTTTGCGTTTTAAGAAATTATTGAGAGATAATGAGTATTCGATAAGATAATTAAATCTAAAAACCCCAAAAAAGTTGAAAAAAATCTCTCGAAAACGAGATTGATGACAAATGTCTTATGAATTTGACGTTTCGCACACGCTGCACTACCTCATTTTCGTGTGCAATGATAGCGCGCTAAAGTGACGTCACTGATGACGTCACGTCGCTTAAACGAGTGAATACGAGCAAGTTTTGAACCGACTATTAGCGCGCTAAAACCGCACACAAAGCTCATGAGCAGGTTTTAATCCGTACTGAAAGACACAAATCGCTCCGTCCTGCTCTCACACATAGCTATGTCCTGCTGTCATTCTCATCAAGTTATAATTTCGACTTTTGTCTGTCATAATCGTCACGAGGTTATAATGACAGGGATTTAGCCAACCTAGGCTCTGCTGAGTTTGGGATTAGGTAATCTTTCATGAAATGTTCCCCACTTTTATAATAGGGGTTTAAATATGAAATTGCCGTTTTAACACTAATCTCTAAACTCTAATCTATGAATTGACATTGTTTAAATTATGGATTGACTTATTGACTGTTGTATTTTACTTAAATTGAATTTGTGACTAACATAGTTTTTAAGTTCTTATGTACTAACAATACATGGACCATGTTGTCTGATATTAATTAATAAATAAAAATAAAAAAAAATTAACGTACTGCCTAACACTTTGAATCCTATACTATTAAACGAGCAATATTTGTATATATATTTATATATTTGTAATCGGTTTCTCGAAAACGGCTCTAACGATTTCGATGAAATTTAGTATACAGGGGTTTTTGGGGGCGAAAAATCGATCTAGCTAGGTCTGGAAAATTTTGTTTTCACCGTCTTTTTAAATATTTCTTAGCGCGTTTTAGTGCGTACAAGAAACTTACAGCGCCATCTGTTGTTGAGTAGCATAGCTTGCTCACCCGATAATATTTTAATCATACAGAACATAGCTCGGTCGCCCAGGTAGGTACTTAAAATTAAACCTGCATAGTGTGAGACTCCAGAGTCAATCTTTTTTCACACGATAACTATGACATTCCAAATATAAAAAAATGTATAACATTCGATTGTTTGGCTGTCAATTGTTTTTGAATTCGGCTTTGAAATTATCAGTACAAAACGGCAATTTCATACACTTTATCAAAATAGTTTTTACTCACCCAATACACAATCGCCTGTAGTATAAGAAACAACAACTCTAGAAGTCCTGAATGTATATTAGTGTAGTAAGAGTATGGTTCTCCGTTAGATTCTGAAATTACAAAACATTATCTATCAGAAAGTATCAAATGTTTTATACTTTATCATAATAATATCCCATGAAAACATCCACAGCGGGACAGGGAGCTCCCTCAAAAGTACTTACTTAGGAGGGGATTTACCACAGTTACCACGCTTGTAAGCGTTGCGGCTGGCGACCGCTGTGGTTCGTGACCGCAGTATGAAGATGGTACGATACACAGAAATGGTCGCCGCCGCCGCAGAGATATTGCTGCCATTTTTACTTTTGTTTCAAATAGTTTCTTTGTTCAATTTTCTCGCAATGAATAGTGAAAAGTAGAGTACACACGGCCGCACATCAGTAGAAACACTTTTGGACCTTATGGCGTAGTAATAGAGTTGAAAAAGTTTCTACCGACAAGCGGTTGACCGTACCTACTTAACACATGAAAAAAAAAATATCGGGCCTTGTATCCCTCGCTACGCTCGGAACTCAACTTTAGAATCACACACATAATTCCTATAATTCCAAAGAATTTTTTTTTTTTTCATTTGTCTTATATTTGAAAGTTGACTTCAAGGGTATCAATTTACGCATAAAATAAAGTTTTTATTCTTAGTTTGATATACAAAATTAAAGGTTCGAAAATCGTTCGTCTTAAATGAAAACAAAGTTTCACAGCCTAGCCCACCGGCGCAAAATTGCATGTCTGTCGGTCTTTCGGAGAGTGTGCCCAAGAGCTCCATGTGCTTATTCCGCCATCCCCCTTCTACCATCGGGAATCCAGGCGCACCGCAGGATATCACCTACATTAGGTTGATATTCCACACATCCGCACAAAGCGCTTTGAGCGGGAAGCGCGCACGGCTAAGGAGTGGAATTATCTGCCTGCGTCTGTGTTTCCGAGCTCTTATAACCCGAATCTATTTTTCTGGGCAAGCTCGTTCCATCGTCGACCTTATCTTTGTCCTCAAGGCCAGATCGATGTCAAGAGTAAGCCCATACATAGTAAAAAAAAATGACCGATTTCATCATAAGATTTGTTATACTTTTTTACAGATAATATTTTTCGAAAATTAAATTTAAGCTTAGGTTAATGTCTTCCCAATCATACTAAAAAAAATAAAAAAGTTGGATATTTAATTTCTAAAAAAAATGCAAAAATTTTAGTACTGAATATTGAGTTTACCTAAAATTCGCTATACAAAATGGCAATTTCATAGGTAAAGACCTTTTATTTATTTTTCACTTCTCAAGCTCTGAAAGTGCTTCTTTGTGTAGGATATAGGCTGCACAAAGTCGAATTTTGTGCACTAGGGCAAAAAGTAATCGCGGTGGTGTACGCCCTGCGCGCGGGCCTGCTGCACCCCCCCATGCGTCAACGTATTCTTCACTAAAGCAGAACAACTCATTCTTCAGTTACATTTAGAGAGTACTTTTACGTTTTATTTCCTCGCAATCAAAGTGAAAAGCAGAGTTTATAACTCGTCCACAAAACCATTTTATCCTCGACATTACTATCAGCCCTCGCCTTCGGCTCGGGCTGCTAAAAGTCTCAGGAGAATGGTTCGTTTTGTGCACTTGTTGTAAAATCTACTATTTGTAAAAAGGTTTTTTAAAATCTACTATTCCTTTTTAAACAGCTATTAACATTAATCAGCGCCACACATCGACACATTAATGAACGCACAGCCAGAAGTAGATTAGATTACATTTTAATATCACACATTATGAATTTCAAATTTACATAAATTGTCAAATGTCGAAGTATATTGTGATTTTCAAGAATACAAAAAAATAAAATTATGGTAATGTCACATTATCAATATCATAATTCTATTAAGAATAAGTACCTGGGCGACCGAGCTTCGCTCTATAATATTTTAGTTGCCTCAACATTAAAATATCATCGGGTGAGCAAGCTATGCTACCCGCCAACAGATGGCGTTGTAGGTTTTTGTCTAAGACGCAAATGCTTGAAAACACGGGGAAAACGAATTTTCCCAGACATCAGACCTAGCTAGATCGATTTTTTGCTCCGGAAAACCCCCGTATGGTAAATTTCATCGAAATCGTTACAGCCGTTTTCGAGAAACCGATTACAAATATATATATATATATACAAATATTGCTCGTTTAATAGTATAGGATAATGCTGTCAAGATAAATAGTGCGGTAAGTTAGCTGTTTCCCGTAGACACGCCTTACAATTTCACCAATTTTTTTCCAGGTACTAGTTGGGTACATAGCCCTCAATTTTTGATAGGAGCCAATTCTTGAATTTCAAAAAATTTACATAGAAAATTCACGAATTGGCTCCTATCAAAAATTGAGAGCTATGTACCTAACTAGTACCTGGAAAAAATTTGGTGCAATTTGGTGAATTTGGCGATATAAGACAACTAAAAGTAATATATATAGGTACATGTCCATACCAAAAATTTGTACAAATTCAAATACGTTCGGTCAACCGCTTGTCGGTAGAAACTTTTTCAACTCTATTACGACGCCGTAAGGTCCAAAAAAGTTTCTACCGATGTGCGGCCGTGTGTACGTCAAGCTTGCTACATTGGACTTTGTACCGCGCTTATGTTAGTAAAGAGACAGAATTCACACTGAAAGATGATCTGATTTTGACTGTACGACTGACAACCGTCGAAATATTGCAGCTTGATTGATTGGAATGACTTCAGTGTGAGAGCAGGACGGAGCGATGCGTAAGATATTGGAGCGACAGAGACACGTATCGCTCCGTCCTGCTCTCACGCATGGCTCTATCCTGCTGTCATTCTCATCAAGCTACACAATTTCAGCTGTAAATTAGAATGACAGCAGTGTGAGAGCAGGACAGAGCGATGCGTAAGATATTGGAGCGACAGAGAGACACATATCGCTCCGTCCCGCTCTCACGCATGGCTCTATCCTGCTGTCATTCTCATCAAGCTACACAATTTCAATTGTAAGTTAGAATGACAGCAGTGTGAGAGCAGGACAGAGCGATGCGTAAGATATTGGAGCGACATTAGACACGTATCGCTCCGTCCCGCTCTCACGCATGGCTCTATCCTGCTGTCATTCTCATCAAGCTACACAATTTCAATTGTAAGTTAGAATGACAGCAGTGTGAGAGCAGGACAGAGCGATGCGTAAGATATTGGAGCGACAGAGAGACACATATCGCTCCGTCCCGCTCTCACGCTAAGCTCTGTCATGTTTTCATTCTAATCTAGCTACATTATTTCTACAGTGATGACATGTATAATGCATTTTTTTTTTTCATTTATTTCAACCAAATTTTACAGCCATGACACTAAAACCAGATATTTGACGGAAAAAATAACATTCTTTTATCTAACAGCTTTAGCCGATTGATTTTGACATAGCTGCAAAATGTGTCGATAAGCGTTGTAGTTAGGGTGCTGGCTGCCATTTGGGCATATGACTTGTTCATGATTCATATTAATAGGGATGATAGATCAGCTCGATACTGTGCACTTGCGGAACCCTAAAAAAATTTTAAATGCATAAAATACTATTTACAGGAACTGTCAAAAGTTTAGCTCGATATGGATAGAAAAGAAATATGACAACGGTCGACAGGAGTGGGGAGAATGGGGCCGACAAGCAAGGAAAATTTGGAAAAAACCGGAGAAAAAATGGAAGAATGAATTCGGTAAACGCTCCAAATATCCTTGTTATTACTTTGAGTCGTCTGTGAAAGGAAAGGCGATAGTAAGCTGGTTTTCTGTGAGTTATAATTTTTATTTTGTAGCTCGCGAAAAATAGCTTTCATACAGCTGATGTGACGAATCTTTTGAAGGAGGCTATGATCCCGGATTGTGGGTTCCTTCAATTGAGATAAAGATAGGGATTGCTCCGTGTAGGATATAGTATAGGAAGGTTTATTTGCGCATAATTTCAAGACGCTAACATTCAGGGTTTGATTCCAAGGTGTATAGAATAAGTGGAGTGAAACTAACGTTATGTAAGTATTCAATTTTGTGGTTTTCCATCTTTTATTTATTTTCGGTTCAAAGTTGTTGTGTGCATTTGAGATAAGGTGAAATGTGACTTAATGAAATTTATAGTTTCTTCCAGGTTGTGTGAGCTAAATAACGTTGAGAAAAATCAGATTTCAATGTCAAAAGAGGAAGAATTGAATGGAGAATATTTGCAGCTTTACAGATCTACCTGCGGGGTCATGAGAAGCTTGTACTGTGTGATACTTTAAGTAAATTGTTATTCCCTCTTAATGATTTTCTTTTGTAAACATTAATAACTCTGCGGAAATTATAACATACTGTGTTTCTAAACTGAGTCGTTATTTGTAGATAGTAATAAAGATTTTCTTTTCCCATAATTAAGTATAAACTAGTTCTACAAGTGTCTTTGTTCGCGTATAGCTAGGCAGGATAATGTTCTATTTCTAAACAGGTACAGGAATTACAAGGAACATTATAGACATGGAAAAGCAAACCACAAATGATAAAACGTGAAGGCTAAAAAAGGTATTGCTTGGATTGTAAAGGTAATGTAAATTTCATTGTGATTAATTTTTTCCTTTACAGAGAAATTGATTAAAATAGTCCTTGGTGAAATCATAGAAACTGGACTCTGATGTATATTTTGTCATCGTTTCAGGGTGGCTTTAGATGTTGTATATTTTGTCAACATTTCAAAGTGACTTTTAGACGATGTATATTTTATCATCATTTCAAAGAGACTTTAGATGATGTATATTTTTTATACTTTTTAGGTAGAATTGTCTATTTGACATTATTGTCAAATAGTCAACAAATGAATCATTTTTGATTTAGTTTTACTCAAAGCTAGACGCTATTTTTGAAATCTTTATAAATTTTTTATCTCTTTAACAAAAAATAAATCAAAACCCAAAATCAAAATGGAAGAAAATATTAATACATTAAATAATTACCTTTTTTAGAAAATAATATAAAATCTTTGGCCCTAAATCAAAATTCCAGTTTTTAATATACTAGTGTCATCATATGATAAAATTTAAAAATATTCCGTCAGATCAAAAGAATTAGAACGTCAATTCAAAATCTTAAAATAATATATCTGAAAACTAAAACTTGGATATAGATTGTGATATTTTATTGTGAAATAAAGGGTAAGTTTAAGTAGAGTGAATATTATAAATAATATTATTTCAAATAATAATAAATTGTTTTGATAGTGATTTTGAATCTTTTGCCTCAATTTCCCAAAATTGGAACATGCTGAGAACATTACTACATTTCAGCACTCATGTTCATAGGAGGTGCTTATCTTTCCTTTTACTTTCATTCTATAGGAGTCCCAGATTTTGAGATTAAGAAATACCTGCTCTCAGGTTTATTTAGTTCAACCAAGCATGGATGGATGCCCTCGTGACATGTGTCCCCGATGTCCACTATATTGGTTGTGGCAAATGTATGTCGCGTGTCACTGGAGTATCTGTCTAAGTCTATCTGATAATATCAACCTTCGGATTTATTTATTTTACTCATTCTTGGGCCGGAGGCCTCAAGCCTAAAAGGGTCTGATTCTAAAGTTCTTCTCGTTCTATTTGTGTGAGGTTTCGCTGATTCATCCTGATTTCCCTCTTCTGTGTGTGTGGGATGAATTGGTGTTATTCCAATACAAATGGAGGGATATTAGCAAGGTGATTTAACGTTGGATTTTGGAATTGGTGTTTCTTGTGTTATGTGCTGACAACGCTCGCCCATTATTGGATGCGTCGTTTGAGTGGCATATACCACGGGAGGACCTCCTGATCTTAGCGTTGGTCTACCAAATGTAGAGTAGTTAGATAATTTAATACCTTCTTCTTTTGTGTAGGGACATTCTAGTTTAGTCTAATGACATTAAATTGTTTATAAGGAATAAATTAGAATTGTCTTGAATCAAAAGGAAGAATATTCTTGATGGAGACATTACGTTCGTTCGTGGGTTGCTCCATGTAAAGTGTGTTGACGACGTTCGCCCGTAAGGCTGCGACGGCTGTACGACACTCTGACCTTGGGGGACCTCTGAACTTTATGTGTGTCATCCTAAAGTAGTTAATTAATCTATTTAATCTTCATTGAATCATACAGGAATCTAAACCTTATAAGATAGTTTTATTTTTCCTTAATAAAACTTGTCATAATTTATCATACTTAAAATTATACTTTGACTCAGTGTGAAACCACCTTTAACATTACTAAATAGATTCTTGAAAATAATAATGGAACAGAAATTATAATGTTTAGTTTCTTTCATTGTAGATAAGTTCCGAATATTTAAGTATATACAATAAACCCATTTTTATACTTCTTTTGAGTCCTCTTTTAAAGAACATCGAGTTTTAGCTAGTGTTGTTTACGCTAAATTCTCCCAGTGTTCTTGGTTTTGAATACTCGATGCTTTTGATTTTCCCTTAAGATCTTAAATCATAAATGTTTGGCCCAACCTAGCTTAGATACTACTATCCCGTATCTTCTCGGTTCTGGTCATCATACTTCACTTTTATTTAAGGATTACCTTCAGTAATCTTTTGTCATACTTACTTCTTATATGTTCTACTTCGAAATATGCTGGGTAATCCCATTATAGTTTAGATGCTTTTCATTTTATTTAAATGAGTGTTTAGACTGGGGTTACTCTACATAATCCTTGTCCTGCGTGGGTTGGTAACGGAAAAGAGATTTAGCTACGCATCACAAGTGAGAGCTATGAAGGATATACGGAGATCTTGTTGGTGCAATAAAGTCACTCAGTGACTGGGGGGAGGGAAATTGCCCTTCAAACTCTTTATGTCTCTCGTTATAAAACCGTTATTGATCTAGGCTGGCCATGCAAGCAATAATACTATACCCGTATCTAGTACAGACTTCACACTTGGACGTGTGGAGCTGGCTAATTATTTTCAGTTTAACTTATTTCAAAACAAACTAAGGGATTCGATGATGTCGATCATTGTCTGCCCGGAGGGATTACAGGAAGAGCTCATTTTGCTCATGATGGAGAGTGCCTTGTTTTCCTAAAGGAAGACTGTATGCTTCGTGTGCCTGGCGGGCTCGGTGACCAGCTCTGGTATGGGTGACTAAAAGAAATAGTCAATACCCTGTGAACCCTGGATGAGTCAGTGATCGTCCCTTAAAGGTGGGCCACGTGGAAGTCGGGTTTAAACGCGGGGCATGAACATACCGGGGGGGAGACATCATCACCGTCTGGGTTGTACTGTGGTTAGTTAGTTCCACTCTCCACATACATTAACCCTAGTCTTTACTGTAGTTTAAGTTTTCGATGGGATTTCCGGCTCCGCGAGGATGATCAGAATCCTGACGATCCAGTTGGATTGTTAGGGTAGTTTAGCGTCATGTCATCGTGAGCTGGGTGATGATATGCCTCGGACCTAGGACTTAGGGTAGAGGAGGCCTAGGACGAGCTGTTTGGGGCGAAGGTGGTGCCCCAAACTTGGGGATTGTCCCCACATTATTTTTATTACTTCATTTATATTAACATAGGTTTCTTTTCAGAAACTTAACGGCTATAAAAATATTGCATTGTAAAAGAGATGAAACCTCTCCTAAATTGATGAATCTACATGAATTCAGATGAACTATACCAAACAATATGAGACTAAATTTAAATAAATAGTGATATAAGATAAAATAAATAACTCAAATTAGACATGTAAAGATTAGGTTTATATTCAAATATAAGTTTTAAAATAACAAGTGTGTTTCTTTTTCATTCTTCTATTGCCACTCTCCACCGAGCAGAATCTGTAAATTACAAAATATTATAAGAATATAAAACGGAATGACGTAGGATTCAGAAAAAATATAATATTCTTAAGGGATATTATTCTAGACGATCAACCTTGGCCAAAACTTTCACGTATCTGATTTGAGGATCCTATTGGAAGGGACTTCAGATCTGTACAATACGAATTGATTTGGTCCTATCAAGTTTTTCTGTGCATCGCTGTTTTTTTAAGTTAAAGCAAAAAAAAAAGTTTTGTCTGCCTGTGTGGCTGCTGTTTAAAATACTTCTAAAGATGTAGAAAATTGAGACATGCAGGGCTCTGCATTATCACAGGACGAAGTAGTGGTTTTTTGCATTTTGAAGCACTGTAACTTTATAACGCAGGGCTATTATGGTGGCACAGTATTTTACTGTGGTCCAATACATTGTGTTTAATTGGACAGTAATAGTCTGCCAGGTGTACGTTTCATTGTCAAATTTCAAAATAGTTACTACTAAATTCCTAAAAAACGCAGTGATGTGGATGTCTGCCAATATTTATTGAATCTTTTAGTTAGAGGATGCTTCTAATAAGTCAAAGAGGCAAACATCAGCAAATCATATAGAAATTTTGTCCGTCAGCACCCTTACTATTGGATTAAACGAAAAAGATCATAAAACTCCCTATTTCCGTAGCAAAAAAAATACATACCACAGCAAACATCTTTAGTAACGTACATGTCTTCACCAAAATCATCTGGACACAAGTGATAATTCAGTCTACATAGAGCGTTATTTCTCGCCACTTTGCCTATCTTACTTAGCCCCACAGAAAATGTGAACGCAGGCGAACAGTTGCCGAAAGCATAAAGAACGTATAAAAGCACCATTAAAGCTGTAAAACTAGTGCTTATTTCGCTCAACACGTAGAGGAATAATGGGGCAACTAGACCTGAAAAAAATTAAAAATACATAGTTATTTTTAAGTCGAATCCGACCCCGGAACGATGGCGCGATGATCTAGACAGCTTTCTGAGAGACTGGCAGTTGGAGGCTGAAAACAGGGCGGAATGGCAGAATAGCCATTAAATTATATTAAATACCTATTAAATTGTCCTGAAAATCAGCGCCTTAGCCCTTGGCTTTGACATGTGCTGAGCTGGAAGCCAATTTAGCTGTTTTTGGGCTTCCGTACCTCAAAATAAAATAAATGGTACAGCAGCACTGCACTTACTTTCTCGCGATATACGAGGGTCACCATTCAACAGTGTCCCCACCGGGAGTCGAACCCAGAACCTCCGGATCAAGAGCCGAATGCTATATAAAGGCTGCGGATAGTAATGAGTAAATAAGTACCAACTGCAAACTTAAGTTTGTAATTCCATACAAATAATATGAAAATACAAACTTACCTATACGAACTAGATTTATGTAAAAATGATTTAATGAAATATGCAGTCAGGTAGAAAACCAATTTAGAATCCAAATTGTAGAACATCAAAATAAGCTCGACGAAACAGATTTTGAGTAAATCACATTTTTTAAATTTTAGTAGTAAGGGAACACCCCTTATATGAATTTCTAGAGACCAATTGATACTTCCGCAAATACCTTAAATAGAGATGCTTGGTCATGCAAAGTTTCATCAAGATTTTATGAGCCGTTTTTGCGAAAATCACAATTTTTTATTTTCGTTGTATGACAGCAACCCTCAAAATGAGAGCCAGCAGGAAACAACTCAAAACCCTTCGATGGATTTCCATAAAACTGTTAAATTCCAAATATGGTGTCAATCGGACCATTCGTTTAGCCGCTAGGCCAAAGCGTGACGGACAGACCGACCGACGGATCGACCGACCGACCAACCGACGGACGGACATTTTTGGGAGACTTGTTTTTTATGATGTATAAGTGATATAGAACACATTTTTGAGAAAATTAGAAAAACATTTTTTTTTTTACGAATACAATACCTTTCTCGCTCCGCTCGAAAGTAAAAACGGAACCCTTATAGGATCACTTTGTTGTCCGTCTGTCTGTCTATCTGTCTGTCTGTCAAGACCCTTTTTCTCACGAACGAGAAGAGGTATCAGGTTGAAATTGATAAAGAATATTTAGGTCCATAAACCACACAAGATCTGAAAATATATTTTTTTTACAACGACGCTATCAAAAGATATCGCTTTTTATGTCCTCATCTCCATACATTTATGCAAAAAAAAGCAAAACCTACAGGGTACTTTCCGTTGACCTAAAATTATGAAATTTGGCAAGAAGCTAGGTCGCACAGTAAAAATATAGGGAAAAGTCTAAAATACTAAAATATTTCAATTTTTGTCATAAATAAAGGTAACCAATCAAGGTGAGCTCCCGTTTCAAGAACTTTTATATAAAAGAGGGGTCAAGTTGGATGGGCGCAGATTTTTTAAAATCAAAGACCAAAGTTTTTAGTATATCATATGGTAGATAGGTACGGAACCCTTAAGGCGCGAGTTCGACTCGCACTTGGCCGGTTTTTTTCAATGTGTTTACACTTATGTTTTTCTTTTTTTGAATGCTAAATAAATATTATTTCTTTCTTTCTTTATATAAAGGCCTTTTGGATTCCTTCTTGGAGGCCTTCTTGCCAAAGGATTGACACCATTTATTAAAAAATGCAAAACCTACAGGGTACTTCCCGTTGACCTAAAATTAATAAATTTGGCAAGAAGCTAGGTCTCACAGTACAAATAATGGGAAATGTCTGAAATCATTAAATATTACAACTTTTCTCACAACTAATGGTAACCAATTGTGGTGAGCTCCCGTTTCAAGAACATTCATATAAGAGAGGGGTCAAGTTGGATGATCGTTGAGGCGATTTTTGTTTTAGTTCTATTTAAAAACGGGAACACTTTCAAACTTGAAAATTGGTATGTTTATTGTGCATAAGCTATAAAATAACAACAAATAATAAAATTTGGTCAAGCGCGTGTCGAACTCAAAAATTTTGGCACATTAACTTACTGAAATTTCAACTTATACAATTATGTTTATGTGGTGGTACGGAACCCTCAGTGCGCGACTCCGACTCGCACTTGGCCGGTTTTTTAATAAATTAATGTGACAAAATTTACTATTTTATAACAGTAGAGATTATGGAAAATATGAAGCCATCTCCACATAGGCGGAGAGCGGGAAGTTGGCAACCCTACCTCATCACATACCAAAAACCGGTCAAGTGCGAGTCGGACTCGCGCCCTAAGGGTTCGGTACCTATCTAACATATGATATACTAAAGGTTTTGATGCGTTTTTTTATATTAATTTTAAGATTGTTTTGAGTCAGCCACAAAATAACATTTTTTAAGGTTTCATTTATCTCATGTTCATATGAATTTAGATCATGCCCCTTTACAACAAATGTCGTATCATCCGCAAACAAGATGCATTCTTGTGATATCGAGTGAGGTAAATCATTGATATATGCAAGAAAAAGTAAAAGTAAAGGTCCTAAAATACTGCCTTGTGGCACACCAAAATTGTTTCTTCCTTACCAAAACTTTAATATTCGTTATTAATTTCAGCTCTTCTCGTTCGTGAGAAAAAGGGTCTTGAGAGACAGACAGACAGACAGACAGACGGACGGACAAGAAAGTGATCCTATAAGGGTTCCATTTTTTTATTTTGTGGTACGGAACCCTAAAAACGACCTATCTAGGCTACTGCACAATGAAATGGTGAGTCTAAAACAACAGGGTTGCCTGGGCGCAACTGCGATATAGGTTCTTGTTGCGTCGGCGTTCACTAAAAAAGAGTACATTATGAAGAATATTTTAATATTATTTTTAATTTAATGTTAAGGTTCTTAAGTAATACACAAAGCTAGATTTCTCATCATCACATACACTCTTTGATACTCTGCCTACCCCGTGTGGTAGAGGAGCCGAGAACAACTCTTCAAGTGATAAACAGGGCGATAAAGAGATGAATCAATAGAAGATGCTTTACGAGAGGTACACGAAAAATTATTTAAGAAGTTCCAGACTGGAGCCCGATGTTCATTAGACTATTGTCTGGAAACGAAAAAGGACAAAAAAAATCGTAATCATCACCAAATCGATTCTCATGCCAAAAGACGGGGCTGATGAATAATGATACAAAAACTTTGACCAGATAAGAAACCAGACAAGCCTGAAAAGCTGAAAAGAGATTTTTTTTACGTGATATTCATAGGCTAGATAAGATAAGATAGATATTCAGCGAGAACAAAAGTGATTGCCCGTAAAAGAGTAGATTATACTCATACAAAAAACACTAACCAGACATGAAAACCAGACAGTAATTTTTTAACGTGTGTTAACGATTCCTTAAGAATTGGCAACGCCTCTTAATTCCACACTTTTGACTCCTCATAATTCACTTCTTTATATCTCTTTAATGAAATAAACAGTTAAAAATAGATTAAGTTATCAGGAAATGTTACCGAACAAAACAAAAGTTGTTTGTTGTTACACTTTTAATCGGTTATACTAATGATTTTTAAAGTAAATTCTCCATTAGGCATATCAGGACTGTTTAAATTCAAATACCTACTTGCCAAGACTATAAAGTTGCAACGCCGCGTGGCTTAGACGACTCGTTTTAAAAATACGCAGCAAGTTGGTAACAGAATCTCTTTCGTAACTCGGCTTTGGGTTTTTAGATACAAATTATCTGATTGTGCCCGTGATCCCAGCAGCATGACATCGTCAATGTAAGTTAAACTTCACTTCACTTTTTAGAGTGCGCGAGTCCGACTCGCACTTGGCCGGTTTTTAAAATATTTGACAATATACATCGTGAATTTTCTTTGGTTTTGCTCCCGAAGCCCAGTGATTCTACTCATGAAAACAAGCAACTTTCCAGAAGAAAAAAATTTTTTGCTCGGAAAAAATTTTTAGCCTTCCCACACAAAATGAGTCGATCACGTGACTACTTTACTATGGGTAGACTAAAAGAATTTGGCTTTGTATTAACGTGCCACCATATTTGAGTAAATTTTTACCAAATAATATTCACCAAATTTTGTCTACCAAAATGGATGAATGTACACCAAATTTGCTTCTGGCACTTCGCCGGCCGCTGCCGCGGCACGCTCGCTCCGCTAGCTCGGCTCGTGCGTTGTGTTCTAACGAACCTAACCGAACCGGTTACCCAATCAGCCAATTTGGTGTACATTCATCCATTTTGTCTGAAGTGTATTGGGGTATAAAAAATTATTTTGGGAATCATTTAATTTGTTGCCAAAGAATTTTTCAGAGTAAAAATGTTTTTCTTCGGGGAAGTTGCTTGTTATCATGAGTAGAATCACTGGGCTTTGGAAGCAAAACCAATGAAAATTCACGCTGTATAATTTACTTAGGTGGGTGGAGGCCTTTGCCCAACAGTGGGACTACTATACAGGCTAGGTATAATTTAATATAATTTACATAGTTAAACCGCGTTAGCGTAATATTATACTGGGTGTAAGGGACAGGGAACACAGGGTTGGCAATACTCAAAGAGCATGATCAGTCAACGTTACTGAACATCATTCAGTAAATAAAACTTTCCGGAAATGAAATAAAAAATCGGCCTCTCCATACACTGTCCAATCAAGTTTGCAATTTTGTATGGAGAGATCGATTTTGTTTTCATTTCCGGAAAGTTTTATTTACTGAAAGTTGTTCAGCTACGTTGACTGATCATGCCCTTTCAGTATTTGGCAACCTGTCCCTTACACCCGTTATATTCTTTGGTTAAACGCTGTCTTTTCGGGAATTAAAATGGGTTCTATGTTGAAAACAAAAGCTGATAACATGGAACTTCCTAACAGTCAAGTGCTAGAGGTACACCCCGGTATTCAGTAAAAACAATTGATCTTAAGCCATTTGAATAATCAATGTGACCCGCAGCAATAATAAGGGTCATACTACAAAAAAGTTAGACATCTGTTGAACACTTGATTTAAAAAATGCGCACAAAACAACTGACTATATCAGTTGATGCGCAGAAGTCAAGTCATAAGAAAATAAGTCATGTTTGACTTCTGCGCATCAATGACATAGACAGAGTTATTTGGTACGTTTTTTTTAATCAAGTGTTCAACAGATGTCTAACTTTTTTGTAGTAAGATGGTTAAAGTTTAAAAAAACACGTGTAAACCAACCGGTGTTTATTTTATTACGGATCAGTATTGATTGTGTAGTAGTCCTATGACATAGCTATGAAATTAATTTAATCTTACCCACGTAATACTGAAAACTGAAAGGGCGTGATCAGTCAACGAAACTGAAATGACCTCTCCATACAAACTGTTCGATCAGAGTGAAGTTTATTTTTTTTTTCATTTCCCATAAAATTTTCGTTGGGAAAGTTGTTCAGTTTTGTTGACTGATCCCGCCCTTTCAGTTTTCGGTACACCATCCCTTACATCTTAGTCTTACACCCTTTATAGTTAACGAGAAAAAAACTATTATTATAATAAATTTTTTAGACATCCCCAATTTATCAAAGTGACCTTTATAAGTTGAAATTAAATTTTATTGTCACGCAGAACTTTAACAAAAAAAACACGAAAAAAACTAAACAAAAACACGATTAGTTGAAACGGTTCTAAATACTCGTAAGTAATCTGAGTGTCGGTTTTATATTAGACCTTCAGATTTTGATATTCTTCTGCTGTTCAAATTTTTTATGCGATCATTAGTAGTAGTATTTGGAGAATAATGCGTTTAATGTCGGCTTCTATTGCTCAATCGTACCAAGATTATCCATATGGACTTTGGACTTCACATAGCCCCAACGGTAAAAGTCGAGAGGTGTGATATTATACGATCTAGCCGAGCGAATCGACTCATCGCAGTCACGTGTACGTACACACTCAGCCACCGCCTCAATATTTTCTTCACTACGCGCCAATTAAAGAACGTTTGAAAGAAATAATCTTTAAAAAATAAATGCTAAGAATGTTAATAATGATAAGCACTTTATTTTCCATTTCTCTTATTTTAGCTTCGTTAAAAGCACCAACGTTACAAATCATGTTCCAAATGAATCACCCGGTATTTTTATTTGCAGAATGATGGAGACTAAATTGGTGCACGATAAAGACACACTGAAAGTGACATTCAAACCTCTTGACCTTTCAGGGGAATATTCTCTAAAAGAAATAAGCCAGGAAATAATTAT
The DNA here is from genome assembly GCA_947532105.1 of Athrips mouffetella. Classification (NCBI taxonomy): domain Eukaryota; kingdom Metazoa; phylum Arthropoda; class Insecta; order Lepidoptera; family Gelechiidae; genus Athrips; species Athrips mouffetella. The sequence goes on along the minus strand of OX383975.1, from coordinate 5,343,232 downwards.
TTGTGGCTTAATAAAAATTCAGGTCAGTAACAAAGCAACAAAAATAGCAAAACCTTTGAACCAAAATGGGACATATGGCTATGCATTATCTTCAATCCAAATTTCCATCTAGTTTACAAAGTTATTTGAATCAGATAACATAATTTACAAAATTAATCTCTCTAGTGACCAATTGTCTATTAAGCAGAAATTATTTTACTGCATTGACAATGATATTAACAATGCAAGCTGGCAGACATTATATGAAGGTAACAATATGGGCACATTTGAATTGAAATTAGTCTTAGATATATCCAGACCTGCCTGTCCATTGTCTACTCTTTATGAGGACACAGAATTTTTTGATTTTGAACTTCGGGGTAAAGACGGTTCTGTCAAAATGCATAGAACAATATTAGCAGCTATAAGTCCATATATGAAATCTATGCTGGCTGGTAAATGGAGAGAAGCCAAGGATGGATTCGTAGAGCTACCAGATACTACGAAGAGTACCTTGCAGCTATTAAAAGACTACATATATCTACAGAAAATACCCGTTGAAGGGATAGAAGACCTTGCAGCTCTGGCGTCTTATTGTATTATGGACGATCTGAAAGATCTTTGTGCGGTCCAGATGTTAAGAAACGTCACAGCAGAAAATACTGTCACGCTTATTGAGTTTGCAGCGAAATATAATATGGAAAAACTAATGTATGGTATGTTGGAAATTGTGCAAAAAGGTTCCATTATAGTTGAAGATTTGATAAAGAAATTTTGTGCTGCAAAGGAAAAAGATACTTCTGGACAAGCTTTAAATCCAGCAAAAAAGTGAAAAACCAAGAAGATTTATACAACTTGCAACAAAACAACGTATAACAACTCTGAAGCATGGACGAATAATAAGAAAGGACGAAACGAAACCCATAAAATATATATTTTATTATATATTATCCATATACACGGAAACTAGATGGCGCCGATAAATAATGTGGAAAGTAATTACGGTCTACCGAGAATCCTACTAAAACAAGATTAAAAATTTCAACGTATTTTCAACAAAAAAAATTATATTATGCAATTAGTGAATAAAAGACGGATTTAGCAAGGGCCAGAGATGAATCACGAGCAAGTGAAAGATTCTAACGACTGAATCACGACCGCATGGAGTGATTCATGACCATTGAATCACAAGCGTAGCAAGTGATTCAAGTGTTAGAATCTTGAGCGACGCGAGTGATTCATGGCCCTCAATTTAAATACGTGACGGTGGTAGGGCTTTTGTGGAAAGTCCGTCTGGGGAAGTACCACCCCCTTGCTTTTTTCTGCCGTAAAGCAGCAGTGTTTGCACTGCTGTGTTTCGGTTTGAAGGGCAAGGGAGCCAGTGAAATTACCGGCACATGAGACATACCATCTTAGTTCTTAAATTGAGCAACGCGCTTTGCTGTCTTATTAGTGTCAAAATATGCCATTAATAAGACAGTGGGTGCTATGGGCGGTGGTGACCACTTACCATCAGGTGGGCCACCTGCTCGTTTGCCCACGTGTATCATAAAAAAAAATCCCTTTTATTCAAGAGTTTCATACTATACTTTATACCATGACTACGAGAAAAAGAAAGATTTAAGCGAAAATACATATACATTTAATGAAGAAATAAATGGTACAGCAACACTGCACTTACTTACTCGCGATATACAAGGAAAAAGTATCTACTGCAAACTTAAATTTGTAAATCCATACACATAGCACGGAAATACAAACTTATAGTTAGGTTTAAAAAAAATGTTTAATTGAAATATGCGGATCCATTCAGAATTTAAATTGTTAAACATTAAAAGAAACTAACCGTAAACTATTTCGAGTAAATCAATAGATACTACCGCAAGATACTTGCATGCAGATTCTTTACATTTCCTAATTTCCCATCACATGTTTCTTACGGAAAGTTGATCAGTTTAGTCTACTGACCAAGCCCTTCCAGTTTTTGTTACATCCTGTACACTAGATTTATGCAAAAAAAAGCAAATATATTATCCAGTCAGTTATACCTATAACCAATCCAGAATTAAAATTATAGAAAATTAAAGTAAACTCAATCGAAACAACTACCTATAATCACGTCATGTTTACGTTTTAGTAGTACTGGAACACCCCTTATATGAAATCACATAGACCAATTTATACTGCCGAAAAATACCTTCAAAGTAGATGCTTGGTCATGCAAAGTTTCATCAAGATTCTATGAGCCGTTTTTGAGAAAATTTCAATTTTTCGACAGCTACCCTCAAAATGAGAGCCAGCAAGAAACCACTTAGAACCCTTCAATGAATTTGCATAAAACTCTTAAATTCAAAATATGGTGTCAATCGGACCATTCGTTGAGCCGCTAGGCCAAAGCGTGACGGACAGACCGACCGACAGACCGACCGACCGACGGACGGACATTTTTGGGAGACTTGTTTTTTTTATTATGTATAAGTGATATAGAACACATTTTTGAGAAAATTAAAAAAATAATTTTTTTTTTTCACGAATACAATACCTTTCTCGCTCCGCTCGAAATTAAAAAGGAAGGTTAGCATTGAGATGGAGGTCGAATATATTGGTGTGTTCTAAATTCAAACACCAAAATAGTGATTAAAAGTACTTTTTATTTACTCAGTGAATAAAAGAATCTTTTTAGAGGGTTTATGGTATTAAAAGCGTTTTTATAGCAGAATACTCAGTCCTAACAGACTGTAATAACTTCCCAGATGTTTTTAGCGCCATTTAGTTTTATACTTTATGGGTTACGATTTTTATAAGATGGTAAAAAATACTACTTATGATAAAAGGTCGAAATACGAACAAAAGTCAATGTCCCGTTTTGATTGGCCCCTTGGTGTGGTTGGTAGTGAGCCTGCCTTACACGCCGTGGGTCGCGGGTTCGATCCCCGCCCAGGGCAAACATTTGTGTGATGAACACGAGTGTTTGTTCTGTGTCTGGGTGTTATTTATATATCAGTCTGTGGTATCCATAGTACAAATAGTACTAGATAGAGAATGTAGATTGGAATCAGATGATTGTCCCCCAATATTTATTTAAAAAGCATCAGTTGACAGAACTACTGATGGCAAAAAAAAAAATCCTATTCCGACCTACGTTCGTAACAAAACTTTTAGATTTTGTGGCCAGATTCGTATCTTTCAGGGGTTTTAATACCGTTTCTGTTTCTAAAATTCTTCTACAGGTTGTTACAATAAAGGTATACCAACCCTGAAGGATGTGAATCTGCCCATGAAACTGAACAACTTTCCCGATGGATCTTAGGTCGAAAGAAGATTTTTTTAATTTTACCTGCCATAGAAACTGAATCAGCTGATAGCACATTTTTTTTTTTTTCATATTTCGGCCAATGTTCCTTAGGGAAAGATGTTCAGTTTCATGAACAGAATCACATCCTTCAGGGTTGGTATACCCTTTCTGTTACACCTTGTATAAGAACCGTAAATGTTATTTTAAATATTGTGTTACGATTTAAACAGAGACCTAATGTAGGGACCATTGTAATCTCGTATGTATTTTGTAATAAATACAAAAAATAAATATATATTTTTTTTTACAATTATTATTGAATTTTATTTGACAATTATTATTGCATTTATTTATTTATTTTTATTTGATTTTGTTTCGGAAGACCAAGACCTATAAAATATAGGTACTTAAGTAAAAAAAAAAATATCAAATTGTATTTTTTTGCTATCATCAATATCATCGTACTATTAGCCGATAAAGATCCACAAACGTTTGATGATGTTTATTAAGTTAAAACTAGCATTAGGTTTCTACAACAGTATCAGCTGGCTGGCAGCAAAGTAACAGATGTAAAATTTATATACTACTCAAAACAAAACAAGGCCAGCAGGTTTTTTTTATGTCTTTAAAATGATAAAAGTAATGTATATTTTTATGTATTAGCTTATTTTATTGATTACAATTTAATAAATGTTTTAACTAATGCTCAGTGGAAACTTTTATCGAACTTAAATTGAAAAGTTACAATTAATGACATATCAAAAAAACCTGCTGGCCCTTATTTTGTTTTAAGTAGTATATAAATTCAAAACACAACTACATAAAACCTTAAACCTTACACCCCTTGGTGGATGATTTCCACCTTTTTAAGATTCCAAAGTACTTTACCTAACACCCTATACAACGTGATATGTAAATTGCGCAATAACTTTTGGGTGGAAGCTCTGACATGAAATTGAATAACTTTTGTTCTACGACTTTTGAAAATTCGCAAAAATTATTTGCTCCTTCATACAAATTGATATCTGACCGAGCCAATTTGTATGAAAAAGCTACGTTTTTTTTACGAATTTACAAAAGTCGTAAAACAATAATTGTTAAGTTTCATGTTATCACCCAAGATCTATAACATCCTGTAGTTAGTAAAGAGGATGTAGTAATTAGTAAGTAAAGAAAGAGGATGTAGTAAGTAAAGAAGATAGATAGATAGGTTTTAATTACAGTACGTAGATCTACTAGTTATGACACTTGTGTTCTGCTTTGCCACTTTATTTTTAACAAGGTACTTTATTAGTAGAGATGGGCGTTATGCAACGTAAATAGTTTCAATAACTATGTATCGGTGCAATAACTAAAATACGGTATTCGGTTCTGCAATAACTATTTATTGGGCGAAACTATTTATCGAAAAAAAACTGCGTATAACGCCTACCTAACCTATGTTTAGAAACAACGAAATTGGAAAAAACTAAACTGTAGATTATAAAAAAGAAAATTATGCCATTTTGGTCAATACAGATGCGCAAACGAAGAAAAGTAAATAATTAACAATATTCACTAGTTCTAAAAGAAATTTTTTTTTTATTCACATTACCGTTAATATCGAATAACTAAAATAACGAAATACCCTATTCACCGCGATAACGCAATAATACCAATAACGCACAGAAACGAAGTCGCTTCTTGAATTGCCATACCATATAGAAAATTGCGTACCGACCCACCTCTATTTATTAGTGTGATTTAACATGATAAATATAAAATACGTTAAAAAATCCGCTCAGATAGCGACGGCCCCCCACTCTCCCTCACCGGAGCTCGGGAGCGAACGATCATCGAAGGCTGGTGATAGCTACCACCGCCAGTCTCACGCTCAGGGGACCGCGCCACGCCTCATCAGCGCGGATAGTGGATTCTCACATAGTGTGAATCTCGCTTGAAGAGCTTACTATAGAAATGATCCTATGAAGTAAGGTCTTGCCGTGAATATTTCGACGCTGGGGCGTCATTAAATGAGAAAAAATCTCTATAGCGCGATGTAGAATGCGCTGCGAATTGTAAAGCGCGATCTATATTTTTCCTCGCGAACCTCTCGCGACCACGCGGTTTGACGCGGTCATCGCCTTATCACGTGGCGAATAATAATAGCTGCCGCGTTCTATACAGCGAAAAATGCGCTACAGTGAAGCTTTTGCGTTTAGACGTATGTGTGCGTGACTGACTTACGAATATTTTAAAGCCGCTTTAAAAACCAAGTTCAGTTGATGGCCGCTTGTGATAAGACAATGCTTTTGTAATCTTTCTGAGAATTTGTGTCGAAAGCAAAACATTTCTATCAAGAGAGGTGTGGCAAAGCAACAATGTGATGTAGTTTATCTTGTGCACATCCTCGGTCTACCATTGTTCATGTATGAAACCACTGTTTATGTATGAAACCATTCCAGCTAAAGTGTTCCCGGAAACACTCGATGAATGAGTGCATAGAATTTTTATTGTTCTTTGTTTGTTTCCATTTAACGCGACATGTTTACAAATATTTTCGCTGAAAAATGTACATCAAAAATTCTTCAAAAGATTGCATCCAAAAATCAACTGCTCTGCAAACGACTCGCCCAAGTATTTGTTTATTAAAAAAATGTGGTCATCATCGTCATAATAAAAGAAAAAAAAAACAACTTCCGATAGAGACTGCGTTTGTTGATCGCACATTTTTGTGGGAGGTCAAAAACTACCTGTTTCTTGGGAAAAGTTGTTCAGTTTCATGATTTATGTAATATCCTAAAATTATGTTCACTATTTAATTTGGAGTTTTGGACCCTATACAACGTGTAACGGAAATGTGTGATAATGCTGAAGGGTGTGGAATCGGCCCATGAAACTGAACAACTTTTCCTAAGGAACATAGTTCGAAATACCAAACACCAGATTTGACCTCCCATACAAAATGCGCTATCAGCTGATACAGTTTCTATGGGAGGTCAAAACTTTATTTTGTTCTATGCCCTATATTCCTTGGAAAAAGTTGTTCAGTTTCATGGGCAGATTCACACCCTTTAGTTCACACCTTACCATTATACACTGTATATCGCGTCGGTTGTAAGATCGATGACCGACCTAACAAGATGTTGAGCCGCCTAAAGCCTCTGTCACTTATCGACTACTTCCAGTAGCCGAGACCATCGGCTCAACGTGCCTTCCGAAGCACCTTACTTTTCGGACAATCACGAGACATATCCTGCAATGTGTGTCCATTTTTGCACCAGGAATCGAACCCAGAACTTGCGAACCGTGAGCCGAACGCTTTAACCACTAGAACAAGGTAGTTGTTAATTTATATTTACGCACTTTTTTGTCAGACATACCGACAAATTCGCAAAATAATCGATCTTTTTTACCATTTTGGTCAGACAGAACCCTAAAATCGACACCTGTCAAGCGAATAAAACGTGAAAATAATGTTTTATATTACAAGTGACCAAACAGGCCACCCGATGACCACGTGATCACCACTGTCTTATAAGTGGCATACTTTGACAGTAATAAGTCAGTAAAGCACGTAGCCTACCCTGAGAACTAAGATGGTAAGTCTCATGTGCCGGTAATTTCACTGTCCCCCTTACCCATCCAACCGAAACACAACAGCGTCAAACACTGCTGCTTTACGGGGTGGTAGTTCCCCAGACGGACTTTGCACAAAAGCCTGTAAAACACATAAAAAGTGTAACGGACGGTGTACCGAAAACTGAAAAGACATGCTCAGTCAACGAAACTGAACAAGTTTCCCAAAGAAAGATTCTTGGAAAATGAAAAAAAAAGGCTTCTCCACACAAACTTTTCGATCAAAGTAAGCAATTTTATTTTCTGTACATCGTCTCTTACACCCTTGATATTTGATGTTCCAACGAAACACAAGATGCACCTTGTACAAAGCCGACTCTTAAAGTAGGCCGTGCTGCAGTGGTTTCTTGCCGTTTCTTTTACGCTGCCATAGCACGATCCGAAACGGCGTAGACTCGCTCTATTTGCATTGTATTCTGCATGTTAAGACATTCAATAAATATTTATTTCATGTTTAGGTTTTCCAACAATTGTAGAATTTAATCATCCTGAAAATTGAAGCTCAGATTGCTCTTTTATGTGTTATTCGTAAATAATTTAAACAAACTGGAGGGAGGCATCTTCCTACGAGGCATCTTTCTGTAAAGAATTTACCGTTTGCTTCCCGTGGCACTACTGCGTGGCACTACCAGTAGTGTCACGGGGGATTTTCTTTTCCCATGACACTACCGTTCTCATTGGCTGATTAGGTTCGTACAACGAAATTTCCCGTGGATTACCCTATTTCCCATGACACTACTACTAGTCGTTAGGTAGCATATTATGTTAATTTTTTATGTTGTTTGTTTCTCGTTTTGGTAAGAATATTATTTTTCACCTCTCTAGCTCGGAAAACTTTGCTCTATCGGCGTAGGACCGATTTTACCGGTTAGAAAAAAAAAACTTGCATTTCTTGATGCAAGGATCTATTAAATCAAATCCGCCCACTGCTGAGCAAGTGGATATTTGATAAAGCACATGTATCAAACCACTTGTTTAGTTGTTTGTTTGCCGATTTTTTGTTTGACAGCTGTAATCCGAAATGTAGATCTCATCGAGACCCATCATTTGTCTCAGCAAACGAGTAGTCAAGGGTCAGTAGTTTTCGAGTTATTGCGATTTTTAGTTTGACAGCTGTCATCCGAAATGTAGATCTCATCGAGACCTATCATTTATCTCAGCACACGAATAGTCTAGGGTCAGTAGTTTTCGAGTTATAGCGATTTTTAGTTTGACAGCTTTCATCCGAAATGTAGATCCCGATGAGATCTATTATTTTTCTTAGCACAAGAGTAGTCTAGGGTCAGTAGTTTTCGAGTTATAGTGATTATAAATTTGACAGCTGTCAACCAAAACGAAGATCGCGACGAGATCTAAGTATCATTAACAACAACAAAAAATTACCTCATTTTCTATGTATAATTTCACCGATTTTTCATAAATTAAAACATTGTGCTGATAGTGCCACAGGGAAACGAATTTCCTTTGACACTACTGGAATCTGAGTAGTGTCAGAGGAAATGTAATTGTACCTTTGACACTACCGGTAGTGTCATGGGAAAGGAAAATCCCCCGTGACACTACTGGTAGTGCCACGCAGCAGTGCCACGGGAAACAAACTGAATTTACCTATGTACACCCAACAGCACATCAGTAGAAACACTTTTGGACCTTATGGCGTGGTAATAGAGTTGAAAAAGTTTCTACCGACGAGCGGTTGCCCGTACCTACCTAATCTGAAATACAGGTACAATAATACTCACCAAAAATAAAAGATGCAACGTATATCTTGCCTATAGGTCGTTTCCCACTCATCATAAAACTGAACACGTACCAGTGCGTGAGGTAGGCTAGTCCAAACACTATGAGTAGCAACAATAGGGCACCTGAAATTAAAACTAAAAATGACGTCATTTGGTTCATACAATCGTAGCCGTGTCCAGTCGCTTAACGTCTTATATCGCCTTTACGTGGACACTCCTTACAAATGCACCAAATTTTTTCCAGGTACTAGTTAGGTACAGTCCAGAGCAGATCAAGCTTGACACTTGCAGTGCCACTTTAGCTCCTACGACGCTAAAAATAAGAACGACACAAAGTCCAAAGTGGCAAGCTTGATGTGCTCTTTACTGTACACAGCTCTGAATTTTCGATAAGAAGCCATCCTTGTATTTTCAATGGAATTGGCTCCTATCAAAAATTGAGAGCTGTCAGTACCTAACTAGTACACTCAACAGCACATCAGTAGAAACACTTTTGGACTTTATGGCGTGGTAATAGAGTTGAAAAACTTTGTATCGATGTGCGGTTGACCGTATCTGGAAAAAAATTACAAATGCACCAATGCAATATTAGGAGGAGTGGGGAATAAAATTGTAATTTTCGATGCTAGTACATAAACAACGTGTACAGCGCGTTCAGGATGAGTTTGGCTACGACGGTTATTTTCTGCGCAAGGGTGACAGGCGGAGAGCCAATGAACGATTCACTCGCCTCCCACCCACATGCCACGCTTACCCCTCCCACTCATATTTTGAGTTAGTTTAAAACCTATTTTAAACCTTGCTACATCTTAGCCTTAGGTAGAAAATTTTGTCATTATGTGTTTTGTAGCTTAGAAGTTATGGCAAAAGTTAGTTTGTGTGGGAAGTCACAGCTCCAGGGGACCCTTAAGCTAAACAGATGGCAGTCGCTCTGTGTCAAAACCAGTGCCTTCATTAAAGGTTAGATAGCCCACTCCGTAACAAAAAAATAAAGCTAGAGCAAGGTAAAAAACCCGGTCAAGTGCGAGTCAGACTCGCGCGCTGAGGGTTCCGATATACCTTGAGTATTTTTGGAAGCAATAAAGTCCATTTTTAGGACCCCAAAACTAAATTTGTTTGTAAAGGTTTTTTGCAGATTTACAAAAAACTGCAATCAAGAAAGATCGTTTTATTTTTGCTGTAATATTTACATAAATTTCTATCGATTGTAATTAATTCAGATTTTTCCTACCACAAACTTCGGAGATAAGGGGGGGGGGGAATGGTATTTTTTTTGACATTTTTAATCATAACTTGAAAACTTAAGAGTCGTAAAAAAAAATATTTTAGAATGTGTAAAAGTCAAAGTCAAAATCGTTTATTCATTGTTGGATATTAAAATCTCTTAATGACGTCAGCTAAACTACATCGCTTCACAAATAGTAAAGCCCTTTCATACGATACCCCACTCAACCTAGTAGCAACAATTTGAATTTCGCCCCCCCCCCCCCCTATTTGGGCCCCCTTTACATCAATAGTCATATTTTTTTTATATTATTTCATGTGCAATTTAGTTGGGCAACCATATTCTAAAACTACTCCAAATTTCAAGTCGATAGCATGAGTGGTTGCCGAGATATACAAGTGTGACAGACAGACAGACAAAGTCGCACCATAAGGGTTCCTTTTTTTCACCATTTTGGTATCGGAACCCTAAAAAGAAACTAGATGTTATAGTTACCTAGAAATTGCGGCCTATTAAACGTGGAGTCCATATCCAAAATCCCGGCCACAAATAAGACAGACCATGGTACGATTACCAAATAAATGGTCATATGCGCAATAAGTTTGGATAGCCAAATAATGTATGGTGGGCAGCCCATCAGTAAATGTGTAAACCTGACTCCTGTATAATATTCTTGAACGCATAGAAGGAGCAGCGGGCCAAGAGGTATTATTACAACTGAAAAAAAAATATATATCTTTTTATTGGTTGAAATACCGGGTATTAGGGTAAACATAGTGATCCTTGAAACAGTGCATTTATACCATGAAACTGAACACCTTTCCCAGAGGTCGAAATACGAAAAATAAATTCCAACGTCCCATAGAAACTGCATCAGCTGATAGCGCAGTTTGTATGGGATGTCAACAATTTTTTTTTTTCGGATAACTACCTATGTTCCGTATAGTCTAAGAGCCTAGCTACGGAAATAGGTATGCGATTTATAGAGCAACGAAATCCCTCTACTTAGTGTATTATACTATCATTATTAATTAATCCGGGCGCCTGGCAGCTGTTCAGTGGTGGGTGCGAGAGTGGAAGGGCAACAAAGGGTTAATAAAGTCATTTGAAGGCGTGCAATTTATATAGCTCTACGTTTGGTGTGATATTACGGAAAATTATGTATTAAATTCGAATATAACATTGCCAGGTGTTTTGATTGGGGGAAAAGTAGTGCCAGGTGACGCCCAAGATGCGCGAAAAAGTGCCATAGTCATCTCATTTGCTGGGTCAAATTTTATCGGGTTTTGTTACCCAAAGCTTGAAAACGGGATCCTATTACTAAGCCTGACTAACTCGCACTTGGCCGGTTAATTTAAAATGAATTAACTACAATAAGTTTTCACATTTTGCAATGGTTTTTATAAAAGTTCTCCAATTTTGATTTGGCTAATATGTCTTTATTTACCTTCGACAAAGAATAACTTATGAAAAAAACACGATTGTGACCGAGGCAAATGGCGCCATAATATTCTTTTCTTAGACGTGAACAGTTTTAGCGCAGCAGCTCAGTTATGTGACTATAAATATTATGAAGAATTAAATTTCTGCGTGAATTACCTACTTGAATAAATACTCTAAGATTACTACTTTTTAGGGTTCCGTACCTCAAAAGAAAAAAACGGAACCCTTATAGGATCACTTTGTTGTCCGTCTGTCTGTCTGTCTGTCTGTCTGTCTGTCTGTCTGTCTGTCTGTCTGTCTGTCTGTCTGTCTGTCTGTCTGTCAAGACCCATTATCTCACGAACGGGTAAAGGTATCAGGTTGAAATTAATATCATATATTAGGATCTATGAACCACACAAGATCTGAAAATTTCAATTTTTTACAACGACGGGATCAAAAGATATGGCATTTTATGTCCTCATCTCCATACATTTATTCAAAAATGAAAAACCTACAGGGTACTTCCCGTTGACCTAAAATTATGAAATTTGGCAAGAAGCTAGGTCTCACAGTACAAATAATGGGAAAAGTCTGAAATCATTAAATATTACAACTTTTCTCACAACTAATGGTAACCAATTGTGGTGAGCTCCCGTTTCAAGAACATTCATATAAGAGAGGGGTCAAGGTGGATGGTTGCTGAGGCGATTTTTGTTTTAGTTCTATTTAAAAACGGGAACACTTACAATCTTGAAAATTGGTATGTTTATAGGGCATAAGCTATAAAATAACAACAGATAATAAAACTTGGTCAAGCGCGTGTCGGACTCAAAAAATCTAGCACATTAACTTACTGAAATTTGAACTAATACAATTATGATTATGTGGTGGTACGGAACCCTCAGTGCGCGAGTCCGACTCGCACTTGGCCGGTTTTTTTTTTCTATTTCTCACAAATGTGATGGAAAAACATTGTGCGCACAGACAGCACAGGAGGAAGTGCAATTTCGACGCTCGGGGCATTAAAGCAATCGGTGCACTACCGTGCGTGCATTTCTTGCTTATTGTCGTCGCCTGGCGGGGGGGCGTTGGACTGAATATTTGCGCCTGTCTTTTTGCACACATCATTTTGAAGGTCCACTCTAATGAAAAAGTATAGGCCTAGACCTCTATACATGAGACGACTTTGACACTTTTTCCCGCACCTTGGACGTGGCCTGGCACTACTTTTCCACAAATTAAAGCGCATGGCAATATTATATTCCAATTAATTACATAATTAGCTATAGTACCACACCAAACTCGGAGCTCTATAAAATGCATATCTTCTATTGAATTTACATCATCCCCTTTGTTGCCCAACCACTGTCACACCTACCACTGAACAGCTGCCAGGCGCCCGGATCAATTAATAACGATACTATGGCACACTAACTAGAGGGATTTCGTTGCACTATAAATTGCATACCTATTTCCGTAGCTATCTCTCCAGCTATTATACCCTAAGAGCTATCCTATATTTTGGAGAAAAAAATCATATCAGGCCAAATTTTTGTAAACAGCTTTTAAATGCAATTTTAAGAGACTATATTTTTGAATCCACCCAAATTTCAAACTGGAAGGTACAATTTCAATTTCTGGAGGTTTCAATTTCCATTTTTTTTTTTGTTGGATTTAGTACACTATATGTTAAGGGACGTTAATGAAACAAAAGCATTGAAGAACTATTCTGATAGCATTTTTATCATAGGTCTAATGCAACTTTGAGATTTACGTAAATTTGTATTTTAGATTTAATTGTGTTTCTTTTCAAATATAGGAGGGTTATATACTTTAAAAAAAACAGAAATAAAGGTAATTAAATGTAAAGTAAATAATATTTATAGCATTTTTGCCCTTCTTTTGTGGAATTTGTAATACCTTTATTATAATTTTTTTAAATCATTCGGTCGTAAATTTGGGTGGATTACTAATGAATTATTTTATAGACCAGCTAATCTAATTTTTGACGAAAAAAAATGCTGATATGAACTTTTGTTGAATCTTCATACAGTGAAATCGTTTGGCTCTTAGGCTATTAGGGAAATTTCAGTTTTACAGGTGGAGCAATCACCTGAGAGGTTTGCAGACATTTAGCAAAGATCTTGTATATTGCTCGTTTACCAGTATAGGATACAAAGAAGAGATAGTAAGTTTGTTATTATAATTGAATATTATTAAATAAATAAAGACAATAAACAAGGATACTCACAGAAAGTGACCCACATACCCCAACAATAACAAAGATAGACATGTTTAGAAGAAGTCATATTTCCCTCCCACAGAGGAATATAAGTCATGTTGATAGAACTCCTAAGATTTCCTGGAAAATACGTCAGCAATAACATATTGCTAATTATATTCACTGCAATAGGTAAAACCGGTTCGGATGATAATGGATAAATGATTTCTGTTGAATTTTCGCGACTTTTGATGCCTATCTTCTGTTCTTGCTGATATACCTTAGTGCTTGTAACATCTGAAACAGTGAAATAAAAGAATACCTTAGAGGCTACCCGCGGCCACTTGCGCCCTCACTAGTAAAATTGTAGTTTTTACAACAAGTGCATAAAACATGGCTTTTTATACAAGGCTTACGTATTCGCACGACCCGTAGGGGAGGATTAATTTATAATTAATTATTTTAAACTATTCTAAGATATATGGTGTGTTAAATCGGAACATAGATGGTTTGGTCATGTAGAGAGGATGAATGAACGAAGATTGACGAAAGACGTCTACCAGGCGAGAGTGAATGGAAACGTTGGAAGGGGAAGGCCTAGGCGAACGTACCAGGACCAAATTCAGGACGTTCTGAATAAAGGCCAGGTTAAAAGTACCCTATACCGACGAGCATGTATGAAAGGATTGATGAAAGTACAGGAAGCAAGGGAAGTATGTCAAGATCGTAGCAGGTGGAGGACTGTGGTCTCTGCCTACCCCAACGGGAAAGAGGCGTGATGTTATGTATGTATGTATGTATGTAAATCGGAATATGTAGATTAGGTATAGTTACAGCAAAATGTGGAGCTCCGACTCCGCGTAGGAATATTCATCTGTTCGAGTAACTTCAAACTCATACCATTCAAATAATAATTTCGTAGATATTATCTAAACCCTTGTATCCAAGTTCGGAAATCTGGGAGGTATCTACCTTCAAATCGCCTATATTACTATTTGAAATGAATTTGTCTAAATTTGCATTTAATGCAACCTCATACATATCGTAGTGACTGGACTATGCGCAGTACACTATTTTTGTAGAACCCTATATTTGTATTGTATTTTTCAACACATTTGCTCATAAAACAGCTGTATTTGCACTGTATTTAGGTCCATAATCCAGCTTATTAAAAACGCGTGCTTTTCTCATTATATATTACAGCACTAGTTACATAATATTTTTTTTTTAACAAAGAGCAAGGAGTTCTAATGTCTAAAATATTTATGACATTTTCGTAAATATATACGTAATGTTGATGAAAATATATTACATTAACAGTTTTTTGCATGAGATTAGTTAAATTTAATATTAATAATTGATTTAACAATAACAATAATTGATTTTGTAAGCAATAAATTTAAAGTTTTTGTACTTTTGCAATGACTATGCTGTTTGGGAGCATTGCCACTGCTTCGTCACAGCACAGCTCCTCATTTGAAAAAAGAAATGCGCGCGCAACAAGAATTCCGCGCGCCATTTTTCAGAAGTATTTTCATTTGCTTTGATTTTTGTGACTAACTAACAATGTCGTTCGTCGGTTTCAAGCAATGAAGAAGAACTTAATTTAACCCCACAGGAAATAATTACTGGGGCACAAAATGCAAGTGAGAGTCTCCTTCCAGCAAAATCAAAGGAAAAATAGGTACCTACATTCTTGCCTACGAAAACTTCATTGAATGGAAGAACAGCACAAAATGCCAATTCGTTTTCAGAGAATGTGTTTTTGGCTTATTTCAATGAGCTAGCGAATAAGTATAAACTTAGCTCTTTGTGGTGTATTTATTCCATGTTGAAAAGTATTGTGAGAACGAAAAATGGAGGCTCAGGAATTACAGGTAAGCGAATTCGATTCGTTTTTATTCGCAAATGTGTTGAAAAACGTCGTAAGAAGCTTGTGCGCTTTGGTGATTACACCCTCGGCTCCATAACGCCCTCGCCTGCGGCTCGGGCTGCAATTTTTGAGCCTCAGCCGTAATATCCAAAATAGCGCACGTGCATCTTAATGTACTATTAGTATCCGGTCGTCCGAACTTCGCTCTATAATAGCCGCCTCAAAATTAAAATATCATCGGGTGAACAAGCTAAGCTACCCGCGAACAGATGGCGATGTAGGTTTCACCCTAAAACGCGGTATTTTCCAAACATGCTTAAAACACAGGGAAAATGAATTGACATAAGACCTAGCTAGATCGATTTTTCGCCCCCGAAAACCCCCGATATTGGCGTAGCTAAGGAAAATGTCTAGGGTGGGCAACCAGCCGGCAAACGGACACGTGGGCTAAGATGAAAATACAAAATTTTAACTTAACTATAAGGTTTCATATGCTTCTGTCAAAATTTATCAAGGACTGTGAGGTGTCGGATAGAAAAGACTGGATTTAATTATTTTGTAAACGGGCATGATGAAATAATTTTACGAAGAGTTGTACTCGAGTCTTATTTTCTTGCTTAAGATATAAAAACGATGAAACTGTAAGTTTTGGTATCTTATGTAAATTTTTCTAGGGTGGGTAATGAGTTTTCTAGGATGGGCACAGCCCACTCTTGCCACCCCCTAGCTACGCCCATGCCCCCGTATGGTAAATTTCATCGAAATCTTTAAAGCCGTTTTAGAGAAACCGATTACAAACACATACAAGGTGTAAGGGACAGGTTGGCAAATACTGAAAGGGCATGATCAGTCAACGTAACTGAACAACTTTCAGCGAACAAAACTTTCAGAAAAAAAAAATCGGCTTCTCCATACAAACTGTCCAATCAAGTTTGCAATTTTGTATGGAGAGGCCGATTTTTTTTTCATTCCCTGAAAGTTTTGTTCGCTGAAAGTTGTTCAGTTACGTTGACTGATCATGCCCTTTCAGTATTTGCCAACCTGTACCTTACACCCTGTATACAAATATTGCTCGTTTAATAAGTATTTACCTTTTTCGACATCCATCGACCTTATAAACTGGACAAGCGGGTAGCGAAGTAGCAGCGGTTCAGTTACGTCCGCAGTCCTCTCAAACGGGCTCGGTAAGGCAGGATAGATCACCGTAGCTGATTTATGTCGTAGAGATGGTAAAAACGAACCGTATCCAGAACTCGTATTTGATGTAACCGTAACTATTATTAGAGCTACAAGAGGGACTAACACTTGCTGAAAAAAAAAACAGTTAAGGCGATATGTAAGTTTTTTTCGGTATTTTGAAGACAAATATCTTTTTATTTACTCAGTATCTTGTCGTGATTATGTGGTATGTGTTTCTTGACCATTCAAGTGAGGGAATCACCAAGACCGAAACATGATTAGTGAAAATCGACTCGATAAAATAAAAATCCAAAGTTGCCTCTTCAATTTACATTTATTCCCTTTTTTGTGGAATCTGAGGTGTTTTAAGTAGTGAAATTAGGTATACAGAAAGGTATTTGTAGTTGCTAGGGTTAATTTGCTCAACCTAAAATTTTATTTTATTATTTTGTTTTTACTAAAAGTCGATATTTTATATCAGGCGCAGTTTTGGTAACACGCACAGTATATCTGTTGCAATCTAATGCGTTGCGGATAGCGCGCTTTATCCCCTTCTTTCAAGCAAAAAGACTGCGCGCGCTGTCAAATATCTATCTTTTCACATATCCTCTTAAATAGTTAAGTTTTTTTTTGGTTCCGTACCGAAAGGTTGAAAAACGAGACCATATTTATATGAATAGTACCAACCCATCTCAACCCGTGGGTGTCGTATGAGGCTACTAAGGGATTATAAACCGAAGGATGGGCAGCAGCATCTTTCTGCGTCTTACAAACTGCGGTCACCCACAACAGCGGTCGCCAGCCGCAACGCTTACAAGCGTGGTGACTATGGTAAAACCCATCCTAAATACCAGACGTTTTTGCTAGAACTCTGAAGGGAGCTCCCTGTCCTGCAGTGGACGTTTCATGGGATGATAAAATGATGAATTATATGCCTCCGATGTCTGTCTGTCAGCGGGCTGTATCTTATGAACCGTAACAGGTGAACATTTGAAATTTTAACAGATTATGTATTTCTGTTGCTGCTATAACTATAACAACAAATAATAATAAAATAAGGGGGGCTTCCCTACCGAAAACGAGGTTTTAGGCGATTTTTGCTCGATATTTTATTTAAGCTCTATCGTCAAAATTGATATGTCTATAGTGCGTAAGCTTTATAATAACAACAAGTAATAAAAACTGGTCAAGTGTGTGTCGGACTCACGCGCACTTAATACACTTATGTGTGACTGCGCTAAGACGATATTTTACCTTAGTCGTCCTTAGGGTTCCGTAATACTCGTACTCACTCCGTGAGTCCGACAGATATAGAGATAGGTGCATATTTATGATATTTATGCTATGAGTTTAGAAATATATATTTTTCTCAAACATGCTTGGAAACTCGATCATTATTTTAACAACCTTTTTCGTGAAAAATTGAAATACCTATACTGGTTAAATAAAGGCAAGCGCCGGCCGGAATAGTTGGTATGGAAATCGATTTCTATCATGTTTTGCGACCGAATAATTTACTATGAAAACTCATATCTGTCGGGTTATATATATATATATATAGTCCGTTCCACGAGTCAATGCCAAAGCTTACCAACACATTTTGCAGCTATATCAAGGCTATTGTGCTCCATGATCAATAGTAATCAGCTAAAGCTGTCAGAAAAAACAAGTTTGTAAAACAATGTTATTTTTTCCGTCAAATATACTCTGGTTCGTCTGGTTCGTCGTACTTTGTCTTTGCATTGACTCGTGGAACGGATTATAAGTGGAATGTATCATAATTTTGTTTAAATTTCGAACTGGCTTGCAAAAAGAAAGCTATAATTGTAAAATACCAGGTTTAGGCATAGCAACCCTGGTTATTTCGGTACATATTAATCGGTACTTTTGCATGTACTCTGTACTTACTTGGTACACGAATTGGTAAAAAGACTAAACAGTTATTTCTTGACTATACAAAATGTGCAAGGTTGGGCCCCTGTTTTTTTAACCTTACCTTTTCTTTGTGCACCAGCCTAGATAGCTCGCTCTTTAGTATGCAGTGAGGTAGGGTTGCCAACTGTCCGCTCTCCTACTAATAGTAGGGATAATCTGAGGTATGTACACACGGCCGCACATCATTAGAAACACTTTTAAACCTTATGGCGTGGTAATAGAGTTGAAAAAGTTTCGACCGACAAGCGGTTGACCGTACGCATGATAATTATTACTTACCAAAATAAAGAACTGGTATTGATGTGACCAAACTAACATCCAAGCTCTTTTGATCAACACTTTGAGTTGCTGACATCGTAATTTGCAGCCTGAGAGCCGGACTCCATTCTCATCTGAAATACAAGGCGTTTCTACAGCGTGAATTTTCATTGATTTTGCTCCCTAAGCCCAGTGATTCTACTCATGATAACAAGCGACTTTCCCAAAGAAAAAAAATTTTTACTCTTAAAGATTTTTTCGCCTCTACATAGTAAAGTGGTTAAGTCACGATCAAATAATTTTTACAGGTAACAAAAAAAAAATACGAGTAAAAATACTTTTTTCTTCGAGAAAGTTGTTTGTTTTCATGAGTAGAATCACTGGTATTCGGGAGCGAAACCAATACAATTTCACGCTCTATACAGGGTGTAACAAAAAGGGTATATCAACCCTAAAGGATGTGAGTCTGCTCATAAAACTGAACAACTTTCTCTAAGGAACATAGGGCGAAATACGAAAGAAAATTGCCCTCCCATAGAAACTGAATCAGCGGATAGCGAATTTTATGAGAGGAGGGATTTTTTTTTACGTGAGTTTATGTTTTCGTTTGGGTGGTCATTCCGTGCAAAGTGGATAGAGGCCCACTGGCGGAAACAATTGGAACTATGCTCTAAGTTTCCTAGCTTAGCGCATGCTCATGGCGCAGCTCTGAGCTATGAAAACGGAGCAATCCTATTGATTGGAATTTTACCAACTCACGGCTTTTAGTTTCCTCGTACAGCCGTTATAGGTGGTAGCTAGGACTTTTGTGTAAAGTCCGAGCTAGGACTTTTGTGTAAAGTCCGTCTGGGGAAGTAACACCCCCTTGCCTTTTTCTTCCGTAAAGCAGCAGTGTTTGCAGTGCTGTGTTTCACTTTGAAGGGTAAGGGACCCACATGGGACATACCATCTTAGTTCTCAGGGTAGGTAACGCGCTTTGCCGTCTTATTTTATTAGTGTCAATTATTTTTGTAATTGCTATCAAAGACAGCAAATTATTTCACTAATAAGACAGTGGGTGTCATGGGCGGTGGCGACCACTTACCACCAGGTGGCCCACCTGCTCGTTTGCCCATTTGTGACATAAAAAAACAGCCCTAGTGGAAAGGCACCCTTACAGCGGCGAGCTAAGTGACAAGTAGAAGTACACACGGCAGCAAGCACGTAGAAACAAAACCAGTATAAGCTGAACCAGCATTACACTACAAACGCTCGGAAGCAGAGACCCGCTCAAGATTCAAGTGTTTCTACCGGCGAGCGGCCGGGTGTACATCGCTTGACGCATGCGCATTTTTTTGTGCTTTGCCTTGAAGGGTAAATAATAAATTATTTGAATATAAACAAGGTTATTTTTTTGGACCTGATTTCCGTATGCCCACGTTATTACAGAGGTCAAAAGCAACAACTTTTGTTCTACCACTTTTCTAACAACGCACGAAAAATTTTCAACTTCCCATACAAAATGGGTCGGTCACGTGACCACTTTAGTATGGGGAGTCGAGAATTTTTTGTGCGTTGTTAGAAAAGTCGTAGAACAATATGTTGCTTTTGACCTTTGTTATAACGTGGGCATACGCAAATCAGGTCCTAAAAATAACCTAGTATAAAGTAGGTATGTACTCGTAACTTACAAGCTGGGATATTCGTATACGGATCGAAATCTTCATCTCTGTCATCAACAAATCTGTAATGTTACAAGAAGACTTGTTAGACATTTTATTTATGAGCAGAATATACAACTTGTTAATGGAATAAGTGAAACCGTAGTACATCCCAACTGACGTTAACGCATTGCGTCCCATATTTATTTATTTATTCACAGTTTATTGTACACAAGAAAAAAAATTAAAAATAAGAAAAATTACACAACAGGCGCTGCTTATTTCTAAATGAAATTTCTTCCAGCAGACCTACAGAAGCGTGATTTGACTGGAAGAGGCAGATAGGACGTGCGCAAAAACTATATAATTATATAATAACCATATTTGAACACCAAAGTTTTTTTTAAAAAAAATTAATAATTTTCTAGTTTGAGTGCTGGCAACATTAAAAACCATAGACTAGATGTATAATTTGACGTTTAGTATCGGTGAAATGTTGGCAGCATTGATAGAAAAAAAGTTATCAGTTTGAACTCAAACGTCCCCGAAAAGTGAGTTACTCTGTTGGACCCATATTTCTCAGAATCCTATAAATATTTCGGCTCGCACTATTTTTTGGCTTATAAAACCATTCAATGTGAAGCTAAAAGTAAAAAAAACAACCCAAAATCCTGATTGATTGCAAATTTAATCTACGATAATTGTTGTGTGTAAATTTCGGACCTCATAATAAAGAGTTGGCATAATTGTATGGTCGATATATGGGACAGTATGAAGATAAAGGTAAATTTTCTGTTTGCATATACGACACGGCATGCACTAACATAAGTGTGGAAACAACTTCATAGACATATTATACTAAACTTCGCACATTACTTTGACATGATTTTTAAGGGCGCTGCAAGTTATTCTAAGTCATCGAGTACAAGAAATTTGCAACTTTGTTGAAAGAATAGTGTAGGTCGGCTCGAAAACCTTTTGGCATTCAAACTCATCATTCGGTTTGCCCCGACTGGGAATGAACCCGGAACCTTTTGCACAGCAAGCTTTTACACGATAAGCTTCCTTGGTTGCATGTCGTCCTATATTTGGTTTGAACATTTTTTTTTTTCAATGTAATGCATAACGTACAGTCAAGTGCATGTATGTATGTAAAGATTCACGAATTATGTCACACTTTTGTCATCGTTATTATGTCTTCGTTTTTGTTGCAAAAATATCTAAATAACTAAGTGAGCCATAATATGACCCTAAAAGGTTTGTATTGCTTGTTATAAAACAAATTGTCCTTTATAGTATACATATTATTGATCAGTTTCCGCAGACATATTTATATCAGTTAGATTGGATGCTATAATAATAAACATTCAATGATACATACTTTTGAAAGGATAGTTTAGATACATATTTATGCACTTGACTGTACCACATATGATAATATTTTTTAATTCAATTAAAAATCAAGAAAACTGCTAGATTTTTTATGTATGTGGCATTATTCATCATAACTCGAAAACTGAGTCGTAAAAAATACAAATATTTTGGACTGGACCCTTTCATCAGACAGACAGACGAAGTCGCACCATAAGGGTTGCGTTTTTACCATTTTGATTCGGAATCCTAAAAAGCAGAATGTATAACAGTGGGCCCGAGCAACCTGAAGGATTCTAACCATCGTTTCAGATGTCTAATAAGAGTAAAAAAGTGATATAACACAAAGTCCGAAATCACGTACTTTTCAAGACACTCATTATTTTTATTTTACAAGACATAAAATCTCCAGACAAACCTTAACGAAAGTGACGTCGCGTAGTCGTATCGTGTAGTAGTGGTTCGTCAAGTGTAACCCCCTGTGTGCGTGTGTGTGTCCCTCCTTCGACTAGGGATTTGTTTACAAGAGAGTACAAAATTGAATTGATTTATTTTGTTCCAAAAATCGCTAAGTCAAAATTACACAATTGGACCTGTATTCATAATAAGATTATTTACTTATAACAAATACCTAATTAAGTTTTTCGGGTTACTCGGGCCCACTGAAAACTATGCTGAAAATGTATTAGACGGGTTCTCGGTATACCATAACTACTTTCCAGTTTATTTATCAGCGCCATCTATTTTCAATAACTTTTATGCTCTTCTGGGTATAATACACATTTTTCGTTTATTCCAATTTACCAACACATTTTGCAGCTATGTCAAAAGCAATCGGCCAAAGGCGTAAAAAAAAATCCGGCCTACCTATCTACCATATGATATACTAAAAGCTTTTGCTCTTTGATTTTAAAAACTCCGCGACCATCCAAATTGACCCCTCTTTTATAGAAAAGTTCTTGAAACGGGAGCTCACCTTAATTGGTTATTATTAGCTGTGAGAAAAATTGAAATATTTAATGATTTTAGACTTTTCGCTTTATTTGTACTGTGACACCTAGCTTTTTGCCAAATTTCATAATTTTAGGTCAACGGGAAGTACCCTGTAGGTTTTGCTTTTTTGCATAAATGAGAACATAAAAAGCCATATCTTTTGATTGCGTCATTGTAAAAAAATTAAATTTTCAGATGTTGTGTGGTTTATGGACCCCAATATTCGTTATCAATTTCAACCTGATACCTCTTCTCGTTCGTGAGACAGACAGACGGACAACAAATTGATCCTATAAGGGTTCCGTTTTTTATTTTGAGGTACGGAACCCTAAAAACAAGTTTGTAAAACAATCTTATTCTTTCCATCAAATATACTCAGGTTTCAGTGTCATGGCTGCAAAATGTGTTGGTAAGCGTTGTTATAAACGAAAAATGGATTATAAAATTGTGTAATAGGTCTCCCGCGATGACTGTTAGTAAATTCAATACTTCATAATACACTCCCACAGATTAAAAAATGTTGCTAAGAGTGTTTCTAAGCACAGATTGACATTATGAAGATGTTAACCTACAATTTTTGAACGCATTATTGAGGATTAACGATATGAGAGTAGATAAAGAGTACTAATAGGTGATTTTCAGTCATTTCTTATTATTTTTATGTCTATTATGTCCAGAGGTCGGAATCTGCCGGTCATTCCAGGTCCGAACTTAAGTCATATGATTGGGGCCCTCTTTTTAATGACTCTACTTTATTGACTTTGTAAGAAGTTCTAAGCAAGGCCAATACATAGTAGTACTCCCCCCCCCCCCCCCCCCCCAGGGCCCGAATCATAGCACTTAAATGCGGACCTGGAATGACCGGCAGATTCCGACCTCTGATTATGTACGAGTATGTCTATCAAACTTACTTTTTAAAAACGTTGTCCATGGTAACGCCCATAGAAATAGATAAGATACCCAAGTCTCCCCGTTTGTTTTCTAGAAAATTGAATATTTTAGGGAAACTGTCCCTTTTTTCTGCTGGTAAGTGTACCGACAACCTGCGCTGCTCAGTGCGTGTTATCCGTAAGTGTTCAGCTTCTGGTACTTCAGAGTTCTGTATCGCTGTTTTTACGTTAGTTGAATCTACAGTTTGAGAAAGTCTTATTGATAGTTCAACGTCATTGCCTGGGAAGTAGAAAAATTATTATTTTTAAAAATTATTATGATTAATATTATCAATTCTCCGTAAAATCCTTGGGCCAAAGATAAGAAGTGACGGAAACTGGAGGATTCTTAAGAACGCTAAAATTCAAGAACTTGTGGCTGACCCAAATATAATAGGAGAGACGAAGGCTCACAGACTCCGCTGGCTCGGCCACTTAGAAAGAATGGGGGAGGACCGCCACGTCAAGAAAGCTTTCGAGGGTCAACCGACGGGTCGACGCCCGGTGCCTGGTGGGCCGCCCCAGGTGTCGGTGGGTCAACGTAGTGAGCTCCGACCTGCGCGAGCTCCAGGCAGGCGACTGGCGAACCACCGCACAAGACCGGGACCAGTGGCGGATTCTCGTTTCGGAGGCCAAGACTCATTTTGGATCGTTGCGCCAGAGGAGTAAGTAAGTAGTAGTTAATATTATCAAAGGCCGGCAACGCACTAGTACCATCCCCCAGGTGTTGCAACTGTCTTTGGGCGGCAGTGAGACTTTCCATCAGGTGAGCTGTCTGCTCGTTTGCCTGCTCTTAAATTAAAAAAAAATATTCACAATTAAATAAAATAAATTTGTCTCGTGTGGTGCCGGCAAAGATTAGTACCATCCCATGCAAACCCGTGGCTATCGAAAGAGGCAACTAAGGGTTATAAACTGGAGGATGGGCAGCAGAATTCTCCTGTGTATCATACCATCTTACTGCGATCACCTACAACCGCGTACCATGGTGCCAGCCGTATCGCTGACAAGCGAGGTAACTATGGTACATACCCTCAACATTTTTCCAGCAAAAGCTAGAATTTTGGAGGGAGCTCCCTGTCCTGTAGTGGACATTTCATGGGATGTTATGATGAAAATACATTTGGCTTGATTAGAATGAGAGCAGTGTAATATCAGAACGGAACGTTGCGTGAGATATTGGAGCGACAGAGACACATATCGCTCCGTCCTGCTCATACGCAAAGATCTGTCCTGCTGTCATTCTAATCGAGCTATATTATATACAAGGTTATTTTTTTTGGACCTGATTTCCTTTTGTCCACTTATAATAGTGAGGTCAAAAGCAACAACTTTTGTTCTACGACTTTGCTAACAACACACGAAAAATTTTCAACTTCCCTTACAAAATGGGTCGGTCTAGTGACCACTTTAGTATGGAGAGTCGAATTTTTTTTGTGTGTATTACCTATATACCTAGTGTATTACCTATATACTGTAGTGATCCATCATCATATTAACAGCCTCCGTGGTCTAGAGGTTGGAGCGTTCGGCTCTCGATCCGGTTCTGGGTTTGATTCCCGGTGGGGATATTGTCAAACAAAAATCCCTTTGTGCGACCTCCCCAATTTGGTTAGGACATTGCAGGATGAACAACCCGACTTGGATATTTAGAAAAAACGTAATGAACAGAGACTGACGAAAGAGACCTACAAGGATAGGATGAATGGAAGTGATGACACGGGAAGGCGCGCTATAAAATCTATAGCGCGGTTTAGACAACCCCGCCCATTGGTGCAGCGCCATCTGTTGGCCGTGTTGGTACTAAATAATTTCGAGTATAGCTCAGTTGCGCTGGTAATATAGTGACAAGCATGCAACTTTGCGGCGGTGAACCAGGCTATAAGTCTTTGCTCCAATCGATGAAAAACTTGAAAAAGCGAAAGCCGGATAAACAAAGAAAGAGAACTAACCAATAGAATTCTTTAAGAAAGCAGGCGAGGCGTGGCATTTAAGTTTGCCACGGTGAATCACCGCCACCCGGTCACCCAAAGCGTCGGCTTCCTCCATCAACGATGACGTCATCAATATTGTCTTCTCTTTACGAAGTTTCTGAAATAAAACCGAAATTGGCGAAATTTCAACCTCACCCCATCAGCATGCCACCTGACTCCCTTTAGGACAGGATAAGGGTTACGGTAGATTAAAAAAAATGCCATGAGACTTCTTTTTAGAAATCTGTTGAATTTCATTGATCATCGGTTACGCCCCCCTAGAATCTCCACATTAGTTTCACTAGTCTTTAGCCAGACTGTGGAAAAAGTTTTTGAAATTAGAGCCTGATGATAAAATTGTAGATTAAGGTCCCTACTGACGCTATTGCTGCGCAGTTAATAATTTTATTGTGCGATAATTTTATTTATCTTCGAACTATCCGTTCTTGTAAGTACATTTTTGTCGAGCAAAGCATAAATCTCGTCGTTCCTTGACTACCCTAGCCATAGACAGAGAAAACGCTACGCAAAAGAAGAGACACTTACCAGAAGCAAGTCCCATAAAGTGTGCCTCATTTTAGCATCCATACCTAGTGTCGGCTCGTCGAATACTAACACTTCGGCATTACTTAATAATACACACGCCAACTAAAAAAATAAAAATCTAGAAGATGTTTGTGTCAAAATAAAACACTATCTAGCACTCATCATTATCATCATAACATCCTACGAAATTTCCACTACAGGACAGGGAGCGCCCTCCAGAATTCTAGCTTTTGCTGGAAAAATGTAGAGGGGAAGTACTCGTACCATAGTCACCTCGCTTGTCAGCATTACGGCTGGCACCATGGACCGCGTTTGCAGGTGACCACAGGATGCTGCTGCCCATCCTCCAGTTTATAACCCTTAGTCGCCTCTTACGACACCCACGGGTATGTATGGGATGGTACTATTCTTTGCGGGCACCACACCTAGCACTATCTAGTTTCATCCGTCTAGAAGCTACTAAAAACATCTGCGACTGCGGTGTGATGCCACAAACTGTGTCCCACCTCGCAGCATGCGCATCGTGCCCTACATTATGATCGCTAAAGGATCTGTACAAGGGCAGGCCAAATGCTATCTGCGTTGCCGAACACTGCGGGCTTAGCACGCTGCCCGAGAGAAAATATATCTCGAAGAAATGTCACTTTATTTGAGGAATGATGTCATCTAATGTATCACCTCTAAACGCGAACAAATGTCAGTGGAAGATTTTTTTTAGAAAACCCACAAATAATGTTTTTGATATTTTAGACAGAGATAGGTTTATACACGAATACATGTAGCCATCCTTATCTTTCAAAATATATTGCACCGCTCGGCTGTCAAAAAACGTGACCATGCTTAAAGTCAGTAAATTGGCAACACTGGTTCTTTTATCTACTAGAAAAGTATGAGTGTTGCCATAGAAGAAGATTTAGAAATTACTGAAAACAATAAAGGTTGTAAGAAACAGGTTTCCGAAAACTGAAAGGGCATTATCAGTCATCGAAACTGAACAACTTTCGGTGAATGAACCTTTCAGAAAATAAAAAAAATATGCATCCCTTTACAAAATTGTAAACTTGATTGGACAGTTTGTAGAGGCCGATGTTTTTTTTTTATCTCCTGAAACGTTAATTCACTGGAAATTGTTTTCAAAAAGCTGTCGTCCATATAAGTAGTTTTCAAAAGTATTGGACGAAAGACGAAAATTAAAAAAAAATATATAGTACCTGTAAGCATTTTTGATGGCTCTCAGAGATATCTTTACAATGAAAGTGAGCTTTATCAGTCATATTGAACAGTCTCAGCATATGGTCGGCATCAACAGCTTGAAGATCAGTCGCTGATTTTGCTATCTATAATAAAGGTAACTGTTTTATCAATCACTACACGACTCGTGAGTGTTACACATAATTATGTATATCAATGAAAAACTCACGTTTTATATTGACGGCATAAGACCGACAGGTTTCGATCCTGTTCGAGGATCTTCTTCAGGGAGGTCGGCAGTTTCAAAAATTACTCCTCCCGCCCCGCGTTCTCCCGAGCTCTTCGAGACATGGATACAGACGGCTGTCAGTGAAACTGCTGACGTCCCTTAAGAAGATCCGAGCAGTCAATATAAAACGTGAGTTTATCCGTTGAAATACATCCTACTAATAATTTAAACGAGAAAGTTTGTAAGTATAGATGGATGGATGTTTGTTACTCTTTCACGTAAAAACTACTAAATGGATTTTAATGAAACTTTACAATAATATAGCTTACTGCCGCACTCAGAGATGTCACTTAAAGTTAATTGTTAATTAAGTCTCATGTTGTCACTTTCTTATTCAATGAAATTATCGGAACGCAACTGTTGTCGGAATGGCAATGTGTGTACATTGCCATTCCGACAACAGTTGCGTAATATTTATAAATACAACTGTCTACAATACGGTAATGGGTAAAATTTTTACACCTTTTTGTAAGTTTTGGCAACCAAATTACGTTAATATTAATACTATGTCTAGGCAACGAAGCGGATCGTTGTATGAAGACCTTAAATCCTCAGTCGATCAAACTTTGCTGGGGTATTACACTACATGAGACAAACCTTCTATAAAAAAATCCAAAAAAAAATCGGTACTTTTAATTTTCCATACAAAAATTACAAAAAATTAATGCAAATTTTTTTTGTACAATTTTTTTTGGATGTTTAGAATTTACATTTAATTTATGATTCTTTATCATCCTGTCAAATAAAATCTGCCTGAGAAATTTATGTTGGGGTCAACTGCTTCGTTGCCTACACTAATGATGTATTGGATACCATCGGCTAATATGCTAGTTACCAAGCAATAAAGGACAAATTAAAAAAAGAATTCGTGCATTTATGAACTGAACCCCTGGGGGGTTACACACATTATTATATGATGGCTGGCCGAGAGGGATGCAGCAGTGTGAAAGAAAGAGAAAGATATACACTGTAATGTAATACATGAACATGCTGATTTATGTTCTCATACACCTATTTCATTTGTTCAAGCTTATTTAATCTGTCAAAAATATAACTTAAACATATAATACGATATGTATTTTATTAATGATTTTGATTTTATGGTCGTAGAAAAGGAATGTATGCCACTGATTGCAAACTAGTCATTGTAACATTCGTCCTGTCTATTGTGACATTCGGCTGCGTCTCATGTAATAAATAAGCACTCATGTTACAATGACTATCTTTACTTGACAGTGGCATAAACTACTATTAGATCAGTGGCGTGCATTTTTGGCTTGTAAGCCAGGGCAAACCCAACCTAACGGGTCTCGAATGGTTCGGTTAGGTTGGGATGGGTTAAGATGTCTTGTGCCAGAAACGAATTACACGATTTTTATTGGTTTCGCTACAGTGATTCTACTCATGAATATTAAACTTGTTTACTATTATATATTCTGTGAAACAATCAACTTTCCAGAAGTAACAAAATTTTTACTCCGATATAAATTTTCGTAAAATGAGTCGATCGCGGGACCATTTTAGTATGGAGTCGAAATTATTTTTTTCCGGTTTTAAAGCTTTTCTTTGGAAAATTTGCCTTTTTCAAGCAAAACCACTGAAAATTCACGCTGTATAAAGTGAAGCATTTTACAATTTCTTGCCGTTTTGCAAAATGCCTAGTCATTATGTAAAGTGGCGAATGTCACAGAAAATGTGCTAAAGAGCATGAAGGATGTGAATCTGCGCATGAAACTGAGGCAGATACAAAAATCTCGTTTTTCGTCTTCATTTTTGGAAAAGTTGACTTTTCTGTACACACAGCCGCACGTCGGTGGAAACACTTCAACCTTGAGCAGGTCTCTGGGTTCGGGCGTTTGTAGCGAAGCGCTGGTTCAGCTTATACTGGTTTTCTTTCTGCGTGCTTGTTGCCGTGCGTACAGTAATACAATTACTTATTAATAATTTTGCAGTTTTAAAAAAACCGGCCAAGTGCGAGTCGGACTCGCGCCCTAAGGGTTCCGTACCTATCTACCATATGATATACTAAAAGCTTTTGCTCTTTGATTTTAAAAACTCCGCGACAATTCAACTTGACCCATCTTTTATAGAAAAGTTCTTGAAACGGGAGCTCACCTTAATTCACCTTAGTTGTGAGAAAAATTTAAATATTTAATGATTTTAGACTTTTCTCTTTATATGTACTGTGAGACCTAGCTTCTTGCCAAATTTCATAATTTTAGGTCAACGGGAAGTACCCTGTAGGTTTTGCTTTTTTGCATAAATGTATGGAGATGAGGACATAAAAAGCCATATCTTTTGATTGCGTCGTTGTAAAAAAAATAAATTTTCAGATCTTGTGTGGTTTATGGACCTTAATATTCGTTATCAATTTCAACCTGATACCCCTTCTCGTTCGAGAGAAAAAGGGTCTTGACAGACAGATAGAGAAACAGACAGACAGACGGACAACAGAGTGATCCTATAAGGGTACCGATTTTTTATTTTGAGGTACGGAACCCTAAAAATTACCTCGTTTAAGAATTACTTACTTTATAATAAAAGGTGAGGTTTTCTCTGACAGTAAGAAGGTCAAATGTGAAGTGCAGCTGAGGACAGAATGACAGATCTCTACGTAAATCATGTATACGTGTTTCTATGTCCAATCCGTTTATATAGACATGCCCCCGACTTGCGCTGAACATTCCTGAAAATTTGTTTTATACAACGTGTTAATGGAATAAGCGAAACCATCACACACCCCAACTGATTTTTATTAATTAAATCTATTCCCGTACAAAAAATCTTTAAAAAAGTTTTTTATCTAGATATTGTTATTTTAAAGTTTCATCATTGTTCTAGTTCCATCGTTGTTCTAGACCTAGCACTACGCGCACGCCACGCCCACTTCCCGCGCCGCTAGCGAGCGTATCCACAGAAATATTTAAAATAGAAGCGGCAAAAATTTAAGTAATAAAAAAAATATTACCCGTATCAAGAACCCGTGAAATTGATTCTACTCTCTATTCTGAACAAACTATTTTTTCAGTTTCGCTTATTCCGTTAACACGTTGTAGAAGGGCTGTGTATTAACGTGCCACCAAATTTGAGTAAATTTTTACTAAATAATATTCGCCAAATTTTGTGTACATTCATCCATTTTGGTATTTTGGTGTACCAAATTTGCTTCTGGCACTTCGCCGGCCGCTACCGCGGCACGCTCGCTCCGCTAGCTCGGCTCGTGCGTTGTGGTCGCAAGATAACCTAACACAACCTAACCGAACCGGTTACCCAAATTTGGTGTACGTTCAGCCAATTTGGTGTACATTCATCCATTTTGTCTGAAGTGTATTGGGGTGTAAAAAAATATTTTGGGAATCATTTAATTTGTTGCCTTGTAGAAGTATTCATTATCAACATTACATCCCATACCCGTGTTGTGCCGGTAAAAAATAGTACACCCAACGTCAACACAATATAAGGCGATCATAATTATTTACATGATTTTTTATCGCCACGATATCGCCGCGCCCAAAAATCCCTAAGTGTTGAGGTTAAAGATAGTTTATTCTCATAAGAAATACATTTCACTTACATAAGAAACTTAAAAATTGATGTTGGATATCCGCAAATTACTTCAATCATGACATCCCATGAAACGTCCACTACAGGACAAAGAACTCCCTCCTAAATTCCAGCTTTTGCTGAAACAATGTGGAGCGGGAATACCATAGTCACCACGCTTGTTAGCATTACGGCTGGCAAGTGGCACCATGGACCGCGGTTATTGGTGACCTTAGACACAGTAAATATATAAGCTAAAGCAGTATGGAAACTTGGCCTTTTTTTGAAAAAAGAACTATTCTGCGTCGGAGCGTCAGGGTTGTAACCCAGAATTTTTGAAATAAGAATAGTATGATGAACTCAAAAATTGGGTGCTTTTATCAACTTTGTTCCTTTCAGCATGTTTTTAATTTTCCATGTTTTTCTTTTTCACACTTAGTCGCCTTTTACGACACAAGGAAAGGTTAAGTCACTTAGTCGCCTTTTATGACACAAGGGCAGATTAAAATACTTAGTCGCCTTTTATCGCACAAGGACAGGGACATACTTATAGGGATCATATATGTACACACGGCCGCACATCAGTAGAAACACTTTTGGATCTTATGGCGTGGTAATAGAGTTGAAAAAGTTTCTACCGAAAAGCGGTTGACCGTACCTATTTGTTTGTATTATGGTTTTGGCACCCACGACTGACTTCAGCGCGAAAACTGCTTATTTTCCTGTAGCGATGTGCGCATGTGTGAGTGCGCCAGTTTTGGACGTTTGTTAGGAGTTTCCATACTGCTTTAGCTTATATATTTACTGTGCCTTAGAATGTAAGATGATACCTACGACACACAGCAAAATGCTGCTGTCCATCCTCTGGTTCAATAACCCTTAGTCGCCTCTTACGACACCCACGGCTAGAGATGGGTTGGTACTCGTACGCACGGCTGCAAGCACGTAGAAACAAAACCAGTATTTGCTGAACCACCGCTGCGCTACAAACGAAACCAGAGACCCGCTCAAGGTAAAAGTGTTTCCACTAACGAGCGGCCGTGTGTACGGTCAACCGCATGTCAGTGGACACATTTTCAACTCTCTTACCAAGCCATAAAGTCCAAAGGGTTTTTACGGACGTGCTGGGTGTACTATTCTTTGCCGGCACCACACTCGGATCTTTCGGGTCCTTGGCGGAACTTTAGAGGAACATTAGTACAATCGGAACTTTTCGGAACTCTTGATCTGTTGGTCTTATGTTAAGTTTCAATCGATCATACGTCTGAAGTGACGCACTCACTCACATCGAATCACACCTCTACACTAACTAAGCAGTTTCAGCACTGAAGTCAATTGCGGGTGTGCCGAGTCATATTTTGAAGCCGTCTTCACTATTGAAAGTTTTGTGTTTCTTTTTTTTTTCTTTTGTGAGAAATCTTTACCCTTCCTAAGGGCCCCCAAAAAAAATTTTGTACGGGCCCCGCCAAGGCACGCTACGCTTCTGCGGTGCACCTTCCGCAAATTACTTACCAGCCACAATAGACAAAAGCATAGACTTCCCCGATCCGTTGGCCCCGAGAATCACAGTGATGTCTCCTCTGTATATGTCCAAGTTGATCTGGTCAAGAATGTGATGCACGACCACTTTGCGTTTTTTTAAATGGTACAAATGATACTCTCTGATGACCTGGAACCAAAGACATAACTGCTGGTCTTTATTCTAGAATTCATTGGCAGTACCATGGACAAACAATAAGAACAAATGGTACAGCAGCACTGCACTTACTTTCTCGCGATATGCAAGTAAAAGGTATCTGCTGCAAACTTAAATTTGTAATACAGATATTACGGAAACACCTATATTTAGGTTTTTAACATTAAAAAACCGGCCAAGTGCGAGTCGGACTCGCGCACTGAGGGTTCCGTACCACCACATAAACATAATTGTATTAGTTGAAATTTCAGTAAGTTAATGTGCTAGATTTTTGAGTCCGACACGTGCTTGACCAAATTTTATTATTTGTTGTTATTTTATAGCTTTTGCACTATAAACATACCAATTTTCAAGTTTGTGAGTGTTCCCGTTTTTAAATAGAACTAAAACAAAAATCGACTCAGCGGCCATCCAACTTGACCCCTCTCTTATGTATATGAATGTTCTTGAAACGGGAGCTCACGACAATTGGTTACCATTAGTTGTAAGAAAAGTTGTAATATTTAATGATTTCAGACTTTTCCCATTATTTGTACTGTGAGACCTAGCTTCTTGCCAAATTTCATAATTTTAGGTCAACGGGAAGTACCCTGTAGGTTTTGCATTTTTGCATAAATGTATGGAGATGAGGACATAAAATGCCATATTTTTTGATTGCGTCGTTGTAAAAAAATTAAATTTTCAGATCTTGTGTGGTTCATGGATCCTAATATATGGTATTAATTTCAACCTGATACCTTTACCCGTTCGTGAGATAAAGGGTCTTGACAGACAGACAGACAGACAGACAGACAGACGGACAACAAAGTGATCCTATAAGGGTTCCGTTTTTTTCTTTTGAGGTACGGAACCCTAAAAAGAATAAACCGTAAAAGATTTTGAGTAAATCATATGTTTAAAATTTGGTAGTACTGGAACACCTTTTATATAAATTTTAACAGATCAATGAATACTACCGTAAGATACTGGCATAGAATTTAACAACACATATTTCTTAGGAAATGGTGTTCAGTTTAGTCTACTAAGCAAGCCCTTTCTGTGTGTTGGGTGTGTGCTGGCCGCCTCCTAGTGTGTACGGCAAGTTGTAGTCACTGAAGATTCATTCAGGATTAGCAGTGAAGGCAACTTGCTGTACCGGTACACCCCGGGCAACATGCTTAGTGACTGGAACCGAATGTGGACCGGATGAGGAGGGGGACTCATATCGGGCCTCTCACTAGGTATGGCAGAGAGCCAGCAAACCGAACCAGTGGCGGTATAACCCCTTAAGGTCTCTGTACAAATGAAAGGCCTCGGGGAACTAAAAAGCCCTGGAAAGCGTACACCTGTAGGAAATATGGCAGCGTTCCGTCAAGACAAACTACCCCAGGAGGGTACCAACAATGTTGGAGAATCCTCTGGGGGGGGCATCAACGTAACGCCAAATAGTAAGAATATGGAACCTTCTTCGGAAGGAGCATCAAAGGCGCATAGCGCACAAGAAAAACATGCACCTTCTACGCACCATAGTGGACGCTCGGGGATCCAAGTGGATCCTAGAGTGCCAGCATCTGGCCTCG
Source organism: Athrips mouffetella (assembly GCA_947532105.1). Classification (NCBI taxonomy): domain Eukaryota; kingdom Metazoa; phylum Arthropoda; class Insecta; order Lepidoptera; family Gelechiidae; genus Athrips; species Athrips mouffetella. The sequence continues at coordinate 5,308,752 of OX383975.1, read as the reverse complement.
GGAAAGGGACTGGGCGAGCAGCATACCGGAGGGTGGGTGTGCGGGGTCGGGGGGGCCGTAGTGGGGGTTCAGAAGAGCCTTGGGTTCATCAGTTTGGGAGGGAGATAGGGGCCTCTGAACGAGCCAGCACGGCGACATCGACCCCGGGCTTCCTCCCTCCAGGGATGCTAAGCGGGGGGGGGGGCATAGATCGGGCGCTCAAAGAAGGCGCATTAAAAAACTGCGGCGGCAACTAGCCACGCCACAAGAAGAGGGGAATCAAAGAGATACACCCACTAAACGTGCGAAGTGCGAAGGGAACACGTCCAACTGCTTCACGGACTCACCGGAGACGTGCTGGAGGAGGCGCCTGATCTCCTACTTATATTTATAATAGCACCTGTCACCGAGGAGGGCGCTATTAAAGTCACCTGCCACGACGAGAGCGCCGCTGAATGGTTTAGGACCACCATGCTGGGCAGATCGTTGGGGCCAGTTAGGGTTAAGGTGGTGGAGGCGGCTCATCTGCCTAAACCAGTAAAGATGGCGTTCAGAAGCACGAACACCGCCTCAAGGGATAATACGCGAGCACTGCGATACCTCCAGCGGTACAATCCGTCTTTGACAACGAGCGAATGGAGGGTGATCAACACAGTAGTGGATGACAACCACATTAGACACGTCGTTCTCATAGACCGGAAGTCAGCTGGCGTTATCGCAGAGGCGGGGTATACCCTCAATACGATAGGCGAGCAGGTGAAGTTCAAAGTTTTTGAAGACCTACAAAAGATGGGGGAAGAAAAGGAGGACAAAGAGGAGAGAAGACCTGTTGAGACAACCGGAGCAGAGGAGAAAGTCTCGTTGGGGAGACCCTTGGCGGGTCGGGCGGCCTCTCCGGCTACGTCGGAGAGGAGGGACGATTTGCTGGATATCCTCGACGAGATGGAGATCACCTCGGAGGTCGGCAACGACGATAAGACAGACGACCTGGAGGAGGGAGCCGCTGGGACCCAATAGGGACCAGTAACCCTCATACATCATACACCCATCATAAAACCATAAGATGGCGGGACTAAGGTGTGTACAAATCAATTTACATCACTGTAAGGCTGCGACGGCCCTTCTGGCTAGACAGCTCAAAGCAAATAAATTTGATATTGCCCTGATTCAAGAACCGTATTTATATAAGGGGGAGATCAAGGGTTTAAACGGGACAGGGGGTACTATTCTATATCACTGTCTAACAAATGACGCAAGGTCATGCATTTACGTCAGAAATGGCATAAACGCAATGACAATGCGTTCTTTCTGTTATAGGGATCTAACTACAGCCAAGATCCTTGTGGAAGTGGAGCAGGGGAAGAAGACCATCTTAATAGCCTCTGCCTACCTCCCATATGAATTAGAAGAACCAGCGACACCACAACTTAGGAACCTGGTTGGGTATGGCAGCCGTGAGAACATTGAGCTTATCATAGGCTGCGACGCCAACGCGCACAACGTCGCCTGGGGAAGCTCAAACAACAACAGGCGAGGGGAGAAAGTTCTGGACTTTGTGGTAAGCACATCCATGCAAATTCTCAATAAAGGAAGTAGACCAACTGTTGTAAATAAACTCAGATCAAAGGTTATTGACATCACGTTAGCTTCAAATAGGACTAGGTCTAAAGTCTCAAACTGGCATGTGTGGAACGAGGTCAGTGGATCGGATCACAGGTACATATGTTTTATGTACGAAACACGTAAGTTCAACGAGGTCATACAACGCAGGAATCCCAGACACACCGACAGGGGCTCATTTAGAAGGGACCTACAAACACAACTAGGGAACCTCTCAGGTAAGCTCAATTCAGTATTAGATATTGAATTCGAAGCGGACGAAATCACAAAGGCGCTATCCGTAGCCTGGATAAACAACTGTCCAGAAAACAAAACGGTAGGCAAAAAAGATCCCTGGTGGACCCCGGAGCTTGGAAAACTACGGCGGGAGACACGACAGGCATTCAACGAAGCGAAAGCTAAGAAGGACTTCTCAACATACACCAAGAAGTTAACAAGCTAAAATCTGGCCATTCGAAAGGCACGAAGAAAATCATGGAGGGGACACTGTGAAGTCATAGAATCTCTACCTGAGTGTATGAGAGTCTTCCGTGCCCTATTAACAGTCAAAGCAAACCCACTATCCTGTGTATAAGGGATGAAAGTGGGGAGACTACGGATTCTGGAAAGGATACATTGGAAGTAATGTTCAGAACACACTTTCCGGGATCAAAACAAGTCAGAAATGACGAGGACGCACCTATCAATCTGGAGGAGCAACAGTCCTGCACCTCAAGAACCGGGTGCGTCGCCAAAAAGGTAGGAGACGAAAACAAAATAAAATGGGCCCTCAAGAGCTTTCAGCCATTCAAGACTCCAGGCCCTGATGAAATCTACCCAATCCTAGTACAACAGGGAGCTGATATCATCGCCCCACATCTGTCAAGGCTCTATAGAGCATGTATTGCCTTTGTGTATATCCCAAAAACCTGGGGGCGGGTAAAAGTGATCCATATACCCAAGCCTGGGAAACCGGACTATGAGGATGCCAAGGCGTTCAGACCTATTAGTCTGTCGTCATTTATTCTTAAGGCACTCGAGAAACTAGTGGACAGGCATATCCGAGAGGGACCATTAAAGAGGAGACCTAATCAGAAGTAGGTACCTTATCAGCCGGGAAAATCAACAGAGAAAGCATTACACTTAGTAACAAGGCGAGTGGAAGCTGCCTTAGATACTCAAGAAATATATATACATACATACATACATAACATCACGCCTTGTTCCCGTCGGGGTAGGCAGAGGGGCATTTCTCGATGTAGAAGGAGCCTTTGACAAGACCACCTTCGCATCAATAGAGGAGGCCTCATTAGAGCATAGCATCGAGCCTACTCTGAGAAAGTGGATCAATAGCATGCTCAACGACACCCACGGAAAGAGAAAGAAATTATTTTTTATGTTACAAGTGAGCAAACGAGAAGGTGGGCCACCGCATGGTAAGTGGTCTCCACCGCCCATAGCACCCACTGTCTTATTAGTGGCAAACGCTAATAAGAAAGCAAAGCGCGTTGCCCACCCTGAGAACTAAGATGTTTTGTCTCATGTGCCAGTAACTTTTTCCCTTCAAACCCTTCAAACCGAAACACAGCAGTGCAAACACTGCTGCTTTACGGCAGAAATAGGGAAGGGGGTGGTACTTCCCCAGACGGACTTTGCACAGAAGCCCTACCACCTGCAAGAGAGAGAAATGTCAGAGTTGATCTTTTTTATATTGCTTTCAAGCCGGCCTGTTTCACAATCCGCACTGTAGGTATGGATAATAATTTCTTGTTTACCATAGATTGAACGATAGTTATTATAGTTAAAAGCAAAAGGTAAGATGATATTTTTGTTGAGTCTATGAATTAATGCTTAAACTCGATTTACAAAAGTGACAACCTATTCCGCTTTTCAGCGGTTTGAAAACGTGGTCTGAGCGGTAAATTGCGCAAATATCGACGTTATGTGTTGTACCAAAGGTTGAAATTTGTCGGCATCATGTGTGAGAATGACGAATATGTAACTCTGCGTTTCAATATGCGCTAACAGACTGCTTTAGAGCACTGTGAGCGCGCTTAAGTCGGTCCAAATTTACCAAAAGTATGCTCTAAAGCACTCGCTCGTTCACCGCCTTACGTCATCGATGACGTCATCGTTTCGGCTATCAGTGCTATAGTGGCTAAAGCCTACGACCTACGAATAGTTTAGTGGCTAAAGCGCTAATGTCAAAATCGATTTGACTCATATAAATTCCCACACATGTGCAGCCAGCTGACGTTTCTCAGGTTTTAGTTATACCCGAATTGTATAACTTTTTTTTTTTTTCAATTCAATTATTTATTTATAAATATACATTTATACGTCATTAAAATATTACAGTAAAAAGGATTTCTGTAAATTGCTTACAATATTACATAAAGTAACTTAATAATATTATCAAAGTATGTCATTAACAATAGAGTACTAACGTACAGTCTTAAAATATTCCCTCTTATTTAAGCTGGGACAGTTTGTATCAAAAATTCATCCACAGAGTAAAAAGCTTCTGTGAGTAAGTAAGTTTTCAGTTTGTTTAAAAAACATGAGTCACTTTTTAAGGTTTTTATTTCAGCAGAAATTTTATTGTACACTTTAGGTCCTATGGTGTGTATACATTTGTTTGACTTGACTAGTCTCGTTGCAGGGGCTCGCAATTCATGACGTCTGCGCAAATTTCGCGAATTTACTACATCACCACGCGTCGAGAACTCACCTAAGTTCATCCTGACGTATTTAGCTACTTCATATATGTATACGCATGGTAGCGTCAATATTTTAAGTTTCCTAAATAAGTCCCTTGCAGGGTGATCCCAGACGACGCCACTTAATATACGTACCGCGCGCTTCTGCTTACGAAATACTCTCTCCCGGTCGGCGGCGGTCGCCCACAGTATACAGCCATATGTAAGTATGGAGTGAAAGTACCCATAATAAGCTCTAAGCATATTCTCCTGACTGAGAGATGGCCGCAGCCGACCAAGAGCGAAGCACGCAGCTGATAGGCGAGCACATGTTATATCGATATGAGTGGCCCATGTGAATCCAGAGTCGATGATTAACCCGAGATATTTCACCTGCTGAACCTGAGGGACTGCCTGACCCTTACACTGGACGTTCATGTCAATAGAGCTGTTTCTTTTTAATTTGAAATGTAAGATGTTAGTCTTTTCCACGTTTAATAGCAATCCATTAGCATCAAACCACTCAGATAACTGGGCCCTTACAGAATTAAGTTTCAGTGATAGACTTTGTTGGTTATCGCTGGAAACGATCACGCAGCCATCATCAGCAAACATTACAAAATCTGCGTCTTTAGACGCGATGGTGAAATCATTCATTAGGATCAGAAAAAGGTTATTTCCCATTACTGATCCCTGGGGAACAGCACAGTCACTCAGGTCCATCAGTTCAGAGCGCTCACCGCGGATTTCTTCCCCCTTCATACCATTCTCACACTTGCACGCACGTTTTATTTCTCACCTGCAGTCTCATACACACAACACACACAATTTACACACAATCAACACACATTCTTCACACTTACAGTATTAAACACGCAAACACTCTCGCACTCTTGATATCCTTTTTAGCACCGCTCCGCTGATTGTCTTAAAGCCTAATTGACATTTTTCGGATGACTAACATCTATAACACAGGTTGTTCCTAGCTTAGATGTTAGCTGGCAAAACTATTATGTATTATCTTAAGGCAAACTACTGTTTTTTTGTGTACATCTAGCTATTTTATCTTGTTGTTTGCAAATAAAGATTTTATTTATTTTATTTATTATTATAATTAATTTGTCTCTAATGGAAATGAGAGTGGATTTGGCGCATATTTTTGAGGGATTAGCTCAGGCTTTGTTAAATAAAATAAAAGCAAAACTGACTTTTTGATAGATGAACACGTGAGCGCGCTTAAATCCGTTCCAAATTGACTAGAGCCACTAAAGCAGTGACAGCTTTGTGACCGTCCGTCCGTCAGTACCGTATACGCTTTTAGCAGCGTTTGTACATTTTGGAACACGGCGTAAAAGTCAGTTTGCAACTTGAATAGATGCCGGTTATATAAACTTGGGAACACGGACACAGCCAGGAAATAAGGCATCAACAGAAAAATTACTCACTTTAAACATTGTTTCCAATCCATTCCACATTATCCAATACCAATTTTAACAATTTTGGTGTCGTGTACCTTTGAGAGGTTCGATATTTTGATTGCCACCTTTTGCCCTTTCCTCTTCGGTTCAAAATACCTATTGTCATATAGTATTTTCTTTTTTATTTCGGCTGTAACGTGAAAATTCACATTCCTTTTACGAGATTTGCGTGTAAAACGTTGTATCCAATATTTTCTCTGTAAATTAAAGATTTGTTTAATAACGGAAAACGAAATGTAAAGGTTAACCATTTTAAACCGGTTAACTACAACACGGTCAAAATATGATTGCACCTCGCTAGTATGGTAACTCTAAGACGCGAGGTCACAGATAATTTGACAGTATTGAACAGTCGAATTAATGTAGCTTGATTAGAATGACAACAGTGTGAGAGCAGGACGGAGCGATGCGTAAGAAATTAGAGCGACAGAGATAAGTATTCATCTTGTTCTCACGTATAGCATAGCTTTTACCTGATGTCTTTCTAAAGAAGCGACATTATTCCGACTGTAATCAAAACAGTTAACAGATATAATAGTTGACACATTTATAGCGGTTAACCTTTTTTGTAACCTGTTAAGACAATAAACAAATGACTAAGTTAAAAAGAGCCTTCACAAGTGCTTCACAATATCCCTCTTCTTTTATCAGTAAACTGAAATTATTCCGAGAACCGACACAAAACGTATAAGTTGTGTTAACCGATTTTTGTTCTAGCCTGTATAAAAAAATCCGGCCAAGTATTTATATTTATGTATGTTTATTTATTCATAGTATTCATACAGTTTACATTAACATCATGTAAAGTAAACATGTAAGCCATAGCCAAAGTGCGAGTCGGACTGACGCACCGAGGGTTCCGTACCACTAAGGTAAAATACCGTCTTAGTCAGGGACGCACAGACGCGCAGAAGTGTTTTCAATGCGTATGAGTACAACTCGTGCTTGACCAGATTTTATTATTTATTGTTATTCTATAGCTTATACAACGTGTTAACGTAATGAGCGATTCAAGAGTAGAATCAATTTCACAGGTTTCTGACAGGGGTATTTTTTTTATTATTAAAATTGTTGCCGCTTCTAAATATTTCTGTAACTAAGCGCGCGGGCGGCGCGGTTCATAAGCGGTGAGGAGGGGAGGGAAGTGGGCGTGGCATGCGCGGACGAGAGGCGGACGCACCGTGATTATAACGTTAAAATCTACTTTGCAATGGTCAGTCTTTTCTTATAATTCATCCATAGTACGAGTTACCTTAAATAAGAAGTTCCAAGACAGCGCCACTCCATACTTCCCCGGTCTCACGAGGTCTAAGTACCACGCCAAAATCAATATTATCATCAATTGGAAAATGAACAACAACCAGACGACTAAAACGGATGTGCAACCAACGCAGTCCCCGGACTTATGTATGTTACTAAATATTGCACCTACATCTGAAAAGTTTATAATAGGTCTTTACCTATGAAATTGCCGAAATTTTCTTACAGATTAATGAGATCATATAATTCCTATTATGCTAATGCTATTTTTTCATTTGTTTTATATTTCAAAGTTGACTTCAAGGTTATCAATTTAGGCATAAAATAAAGTTTTTAGTTTGATATATAAAATAAAAGGTTCGAAAATTGTTCGTCTTAAATATCGTCCGATTTCATCATTAGATTTGTTATATTTCTTTACAGATAATATTTTTCGAAAATTAAATTTAAGCTTCTGTTAGCTTAATAATGCTTAAAAAACAAAAAAAATTGATTTATAATTCCTAATAAAAATGCAAAAATGTAAGTATACTGAAAATTGAGTTTACCTAAAATTCGCCATACAAAACGGCAATTTCATAGGTAAAGACGTATTATTAGTTTATGCAACTGTTATTCATCATCATCATCATAACATCCCATGAAACATTCACTACAGGACAGGAAGCTCCCTCCAGAATTATAGCTTTTGCTGGAAAAATGTGGAGGGGAAGTACCATAGTCACCTCGCTTGTTAGCGTTACGGCTGGCACCATGGACAACGGTTGTAGGTGCCCGCAGTAAGTAAGATGTAAGATACAAAGGAGGATGCTACTGCCCATCCTCCAGTTTATAACCCCTAGTCGCATCTTACGACACCCACGGGTATGTATAATAATAAATATTTTTTTTTTTTTTTTTTTTTTTAATAAATATAATAAATATTTTTATTTTCTCTCACAAACAACATTAGAGTTAACATGCAATTTTTAAAATACACTAATTAATAGATAGTAGAATGACTAAAATATGCATTTTACAAGCAAAAAATTTAGCTTGTGAGAGACTGGAGCCTAAACTAGGTTTTGCACCTGTAACTTAGGTCTCCAGGACCCACTCTTGCGGAGATCACTCTAGCAAAAAGTACTAACTGATACTATTTTAACCAGTGTAAGTGCTAACCGAATCAACTTGTGCACTAACAAAAACGACTAATGTACTAACAAAAAAAAACAACAAGTTACTAACAAAAACAACTTATTTTACTAACAAAATAACAACACACATGGCATGGGTGCACCAATACTTATAATTTTTCTTTTATTGTTTCTTTAAATAATTTATTTTTATTTTAATATCTCTAACAATTTTTCTGTTTCGCAATAATTCTGTTGCAAAAACCATTGAGATAACTTATTTTTTATTTCTTTTAAATTTAACATATGTATCTTTAAGGTCTTATTTATTTTGTCGTATATCCTTCCAGCACGGAAAGAGAAAAAGCGCTGAGCAAATGACGTATGGGTTGGTACTATACTTTGCCGGCACCACATGGTTGAACATAATGTACATAATGAGGGGTATTAAAACTCGAGTGTGGGTTTATGGGACGCTCGCTGCCAGGAGCGTCTGCTCAGTTGTAGAATGGATGGCTTCGATGGTAAACCGAATTAGTCATAAAAACACTAGCTAACATCCGCGGCTTCACTTGCGTTATGTAGTATTTGTGACATCCAAGTGTCTCTACAGGAACCATGCATTTTTCCGGGATAAATTGTTGCCTATGTGTTAGTCAAGTGCTTGATCTATCTACCTCCCAAATTATAAGTATACCAGTGTTTAAGTTAAACTCTGGTATAGGTGATTTTTATTTACATGCTACCTACGAATAAATAATCATGCTACATTTTTTACATACGTTTTTGAGATTTTGTTAAAGTATTAGCTCATAGTGGTGCTCATTGCTCCCGTGTGGTGCCGGCAAAGAATAGTACCAAACTTTACATACCCGTGGGTGTCGTAAGAGGCGACTAAGGGTAATAAACTGGAGGATGGGCAGCAGCATCCTCCTTTGTATCTAACATCTTACTTACTGCGGTCACCTACAACCGCGGTCCATGGTGCCAGCCGTAACGCTAACAAGCGAGGTGACTATGGTACTTGCCCTCTACATTTTTGCAGCAAAAGCTAGAATTCTAAAGGGAGCTCCCCTTGATGATGATGATGACTAGCTCATACAAAAAAGTTTCATTTTAATCGGTTCAGTAGTTTTTGCGTGATGCTCGAAAAAATAAACAAACAAACAAACTCAAGATTTGAATTCACGGGCATCAAAATAGCATGACTCGATATTTTTATTATAAATATCTTTGATTTGGATTTTTTATATGTTTTTACAGAAACCTATCATGTATCCACTTAAAGGCCTCCACTTAAAGGCCTTTTTGAGCAGATTTTAAAAATATATCCTGATATATCCCTGGAGCCAATCCTTGAATATCACCGGGTTATACAATATCACTTTCGAAACTTTAAAAATTCAAATTCAAACTGTTAAAAAGTATCAAACATAACTAAACTGAATAAAAAAATATCAAACTAACAATTATACATTTAAAGAATGGGGTCGATTCAGGCGTGGCCGCTAAATTTCCAAAATTTATTTAAGTGTCGCTATACCGTTTGGTATTCTGTACGCAACTGTCAAAATCAAATGACGGGAGTAAATTGATTTTGACATTTATAAATTTTAACCAATCTACTTAATTTTCGTTTAACTGCAAATTGGTATTCCACAAGCCTCATTTTAAGCGAAACCATAGACAAGAACAGCTAATTTTAGCGGCGATTAAAAACCAGCCTGTTAAAATTAAAAACAGCATATTTTTCCAAATGAGCAAAAGCCATACTCTTTCTCTTGCAATTTCTGAAGTTGTGGAAGGAAAGAAAGAAAGAAAAGGCAAAAATAAAACAACACGAACACATTCCGCTGCTGCAAAAAAAATCCCGGCTACGAGTATTGCCGCCGACGAAATTATTGACGGCTAACAATTTCGCCTTCTATCCTACAAACCGGCGGCTGTAGACAAAAAATTTTCAGACGCATGACACGTGAATGCCACAAAGATTTCAAAAATATTGCTGCAAAGTTGACGACAACATCGACGCGACCGAGATAAATAATAATTCTTAATTTTAACAGGTTGTGGAAATGTTTATCCTAATTTTGCCGGTGTTTTCCAAAAACTGGGCCATCTAAGGTAAAATTTTGGCCTGTTGTCTAAAAAGGGACAAAGTATGTGAATGGACATCTAAGGGATGACTCGTTGTCAAAAGGATCAAAAATCGTCTCTTTTTGGTCAATCTAGCAACTCGGTTCCGATTCGAACTTGACGGTTTTACCTTTATTTTGTCTATGATTTTCTTTCCGAAGAAGAAAAGGAGCTTTATATGGAATCCATAAGTGGGAACGAGGCAGACAGCTTTTTCATTCACTCAATCATTCACTCTTATTTTTTAGTCATCATCATATCGTGTGGGTTGCAAGGTCGATGACCGACCTCACAAACCCTGGTATCAGAGTTGTTGAGCCGCCAAAGGCCTCTGACATGGCTCATTAACGACTACATACGTAGATAGTAGTCGGGACCAACGGCTTTACGTGCCTTCCGAAGCACGGAATCATCTAACTTTTCGGGCAATCAGGTGATTCATCCTGCAATGCCCTAACCAAACTGGGGAGGTCGCACAAAGAGATTTTTGTTTGACAGTGTCCCCACTGGGAATCGAACCCAGAACCTCCGGATCGAGAGCCGAACCCTCTAACCACTAGACCACGGAGGCTGTGATATTCGGTGATATTCAAGAATACTCGGTGATACTCGGTGATATTCAAGAATTGGCTCCCAGTTACATCTTTACATTTTAATCACTAGTTTTCTAACAATTAAAAATACAGCGTTATGAAAGTTTTTAGAGAAAATAAATCTTACCGTAGCTCTCGAAAGAGATGACAATATGCCAAAACATGAAGACTGGAGAATGTGGTATAAATATTAAGGAAAACCAAACGGAAGAAGTAAGCTGTCGACCGTACCACAATATGTTTGTAAGAAACAGCATCATGTAAACTAGGAGAGCTAGACTGTCAGAATGCTGATCTGGAAAAGAAAAAGACCGAATTGGACTCGCGTACTTCTTCTTCTTTTCGAGTCAATGGCAAAACTGACTATAAAAGCTTAGCCCAAAAAGTAGCCACATCAATAGCCTTTTGGTTGCCTTAAAAAAGGTCCCTCCGAGTGCAGGAAACTGGAGAAGTAGGGCACGACAGCAAGTGTGTCATGGTTTGCAAAATACCGCATTCACACTCGTCGTTATCAGAGCAGCCCCACCTCTTCATGAGTTCCCCGCACCTGCCAACGCCCGACCGCAGTCTGTTTAGTGACTTCCATATGGACCAAGGAAGACCGTGACCTGGTGGCAGCTTTTGGACAGTTGCGATATGAATGTTGTCAGGAGGGTACCTTTTTGACCACAGTTCTACCCTAGCCTTGGATGGATCTGAATCGAGCGGCATGGTGTCTTTGATAAAACTGCGTACTAAGGTTTCGGACGTAATCCAAAGTAGGTACTAGGCGTTTTTGTCAGAATAGGAGGGAATATGCATTACTTTTTTTATTTAAAAATTTATCCTCATTCATATAATAAACAGTACTAATCTATTTTTCCAATAACTATGACATTAAAAAAGCTATAAGCCATCGAAGATTTGTTTCTATCTCTTTCTAGCATAACGAAATTTAACACGGTTTATATGGCTGTATTGACATGTGACGTCACTGTCTATATCGGATCTCTCTGTTTAATCCGCGGGTAATTTTAAATGCTTATATCGGCCGTATTTCTTAGCCGATTTAAATTTTAATTTCACTTTTTGTAATCTCTACTGTCCTGAAGTGGACGTTTTATGGGATGTTATTACGATGACTAAGGTTTCTGCATGTCATGATCATCATATCAGCCAAAAGACGTCCAGAGCTGGACATAGGCCTCTCCTAAAGATCTCCACGAGCACCGGTCTTGCGCTGCTCGCATCCAGCTGGTTCCCGCAACCTTGATCATATCGTCGGTCCACCTTGTGGGGGGCCTGCCCACGCTACGTCTTCCGTTTCGAGGTCACCACTCTAGACCCTAAGGCCGGTATTTCACTGGGACACCACGGTGGTGGCCTAACGCCCCATCGGCCATCGGTTTTTTGAGCGATGTGCCCTTTCCACTGCTACTTGAGACGATATGTAAATTTTTTTGGGTAATTTGAAGACAAATATCTTTTTATTTACTCAGTATCTTCCAGTCTTTTCAGGTATGTATTTCTTGACCATTTAAGTGAAAATCGGCTTTACAAAATAAAAATCCAAAGTTGCCTCTTCAATTTTCATTATCTCCTCTTTTTGTGGAATCTGAGGTGTTTAAGGTAGTGATTTTTTTAAAAATAATAAATTAAGAATACAGAAAGGTATTCGTAGTTGCTATCATATGCCTAACCTGAAATTTTATTACTTAGTTTTTACAAAAAGTCGATATTTTATATCAGGCGCTTACGTCATTTAGTTTTGGTAACACGTACAGTACGAGTATATGTGTCGCAATCTAATGCGTTGCGGATTGCGCACTTTATCCTTTTCTTTCAATAGAAAAGACTGCGCCCCTAGTCAAATAACGATCTTTCCACATAATTATCGTTTTTTCACAATTCGTTTCGTGTATTTCGTTGTTTGGCACTGGTTGGTCTAACATCTCCTGAGGGTGCCTCGTGTATAGAGACGAAACACGTATAGTTCTTAAGCCAACTCAACTTGCAGAGCCCCCAGTTCCCGTTTCTGTTACAGCCGGCGCAGCTAATACATCCTCAGGAACGAATTCCTCAAATGCAGTTAACATCCCTGTAAACTTGAATATCGAAAAAACTGATAAGGATGGGTACACTGAAGTCAAGCGAAAACGTACTCGCAAGCCTTTTCCCCGTGTGTCGCGAGGCATTGCTTCACCAGGCGTATCTACACTTCAAGCAGCAGAAAAAATGACTTACCTTCATTTGTTCTACCTTCAAGAAGGTACTTCAGAACAGCAAGTCCGTGTACATTTGAACTCAGTGTGTAATGGTGATCTGTGTACTGTGGAAGCACTCAAACCCAGGGGTAACTATGCCTCTTTTAAACTTGGTGTGCCATCCAAACTGAATGAAACAGTTATGAGTCCAGCTAACTGGGCGGAAGGCATTTGTATCAAACCTTGGCGCCAGAACTTTCGTTACAAACAAACGGATAAGCCAAAGTCGTTGTAGGCGTAAGCATATCAAATTCTTATACCAGAATGTTCGTGGGCTACGATCTAAAACTTCTCTGTTTCGAAATAACGTAACGCAGTGCCAGTGTGATGTGATTGCCTTGACTGAAACTTTTTTGACAAGTTCCGTATTCAATGGTGAACTCTTCCCACCCGGCTATGTGGTGATTCGTAAGGATCGAGACGGAGATTCCGGGTGGGGAGGTGTTTTACTAGCGGTGCGTGAATGCTATTCAGTGCGTGTACTAGAAAATGTTGATGGTCTCACACCTGACAAAGAAATTTTATTTGCCATTATTACTTTTAAAAATGTTAAACTACTATGTTGCGTTGTATATTTACCTCCTAGTTATAATGACGAACAATACATAAGTGTATTGACATGTATTGAGAATTTAATCTGTGAGTACTCTACCACTAAGGTATTGATTTTGGGCGATTTCAATTTAAACTCTACTAGCGCGCACATCAAAACACAATTTACCAATTTTTGTGAGTTCTGCGAACTGCGGCAGCATAATACAGTAGTAAACGTTCAAAACGGAATGCTTGATCTCGTACTGAGCAACTTTGAATCCGAGGAGGTAGCGGTCTGTGGGAATGTTGAACCCCTAGTACCGATAGACGAATACCACCCTCCACTCGAAGTAACTGTCGGTTTGTTGCGGGGCATGTTAAGTACAACGCAAGGATCGCCGGTCGTCCCACGCCCAGATGCTTGTCCAGAGTGGAACTGGCGTAAGGCAGATTATACAGCTCTATATGCAGCGCTAGCTGAGATTGACTGGTCTGACCTGTTTAAAGTAACAGAGATGGACTCCGCATCAGAAGCGTTTTATTCGAAGCTTTATGAATGTATAAATAAATATGTGCCTCTTAAGAATAAAATTCAGCATGATACTAAATATATATATCCAAAATGGTACAATGCTGAGATCATTTATAATATAAAGAGTAAGTATTTCAACCTGAAAAAATATAAAGAGGAAGGCAAAGAATTTAATAAAGAGTTGTATAAATACTATAGAGAACACGTCAAAACGTTAATTGAAAATGCGTATCAGCAACACCTACTGTCTACGCAGAGCAATATTATTAAGGCTCCAGTCAAGTTTTGGGAGTTCGTCAATGATAAGAAGAATGAAAGGCGAAAGGACAATTGTTTTGTTTATAACGGAGAAGAAGTCTCGGGTCAGCTCGCCGCGGACGCTTTTACTACACACTTTGGCTCTGTCTTTCAAGATCAGGTTCCAAAACTGGACGCGGAGCAAGCTGCACGAGCTGCACATTCCGTAGTTGATTATAGATCAGTCTCTGTAGAAGCGGTGAGTGAAGCCGACCTGAAAGCTGCCATTAAGCGCCTTAAGCCGAGAACTTCTAGCGGTCCTGATGGCATTCCAGTGTTCCTGGTAAAGGACTGTTTTTCGGTACTTCGAGCTCCTCTTTTGTTTCTTTACAATCTGTCGCTTAGAGCTGCTGACTATCCAAAGTGCTGGAAATTATCCAGGGTTACCCCAATTCGCAAGAGTGGATCTGGTAAGGATATCTCCAATTATCGACCCATTGCAGTTTTATCTGTCTTTGGGAAGATTTTTGAGGGTATCCTTAGTCATAGTATCAGCTTGCAGGTGTCTCAGGTCTTGCATGATAGTCAGCATGGCTTCCGCAAAGCACGGTCGACTACAACTAACCTAATATCACTAGTTGACTATGTGTGTGAAAAAATGGATGCGGGATGCCAGGTGGATGCCGCCTATTTCGATTTCAAAAAGGCATTTGATTTAGTCAATAATGATATCTTATTGCAGAAGTTAGCAGTTATAGGTTTCACAACCAAACTACTAAAATTCTTTTCCAACTATCTCTGTGGTAGGCGACAGTATGTGAGGGTAGACAAGTACGAATCCCAAGACTACTACACAAGGTCCGGAGTCAGTCAGGGCAGCACCCTGGGCCCACTGTTATTCCTTATAATGATTAACGACCTTCCCAATTGCGTCCGAAAAGCAGAATGTCAGTTATTTGCTGATGACCTAAAACTTTACCTGGAAATGGGTTCAACGACAGGTACTGAGGATCTACAAAAAGATATTGATGCCGTGGCCGAATGGAGCCTTGTCAATGATCTTCCTTTTAACACTGCTAAGTGTAAAGTGATAACGTTTTCACGGAATCGTTCTCCAACATACACGAAATATATACTTCACGATACAATATTAGATAGGGTTGATGATATTCGGGACCTTGGTTTGATTTTAGATGGTAAACTTGACTTCCACAAACACATAACAACTATATGTAAAGAAGCTAGTAAGATGTTGGGATTTGTAATAAGGACCGCATCCAATTTTGACAATGCTGCAGCAGTAGCTAATGTACTATATAACGCGTATGTACGCAGCAAGCTTGAATACGGTGCAGTAGCCTGGGATCCGCATGAAGAAAAATATAGTCTAATTGTGGAGAGACTACAACGTAAATTTTTACGGTGGCTTTATAAACGGAAATACGGGTATTATCCGTTCTTGTATCCCTCCTTATTTGTTTTGGGAATGATGGACAGAGAAACACTTGCTCTCAGAAGAAAAATGAGGTCATTTGTACACTATCTTTCTGTTCTTCATCACAAGATCGATAGTTCAACGGTGTTAGAAACATTCTGTCTCGTAGTTCCCAACCGAATTCCTCGGGACGCGAATGGGGCAATAGCGCCACGTCGCCGACCGCGACTGTTGCAACTTCCCGCGACACGTACGGTGCGTTCAGCGCACGCGCCCACAGTGAAGGCATTAACTCTTATCGGTGACATGCTTGCTCAGTGCGATAATATTGACCTATTCGCTGATTCGTTCAGGTGCCTTCTTGGTAGTGCTCACAGGTTTCTAGATTTAAGTAGTTTAGTTCCCTGACATATCATATTATAGTTCATAAATTGCGTTTGTACTAAGTATGTACTGATTGTTATTTAACTTTATGACGATTTGGCATTTTGCTGTAAATTGTAAATGTATTGAATAAATGAATTGAATAGTGATTTGGGTGGTTGCTGTTTTGGAGACGGAACGAAGCTGGTGCTAGAGCAGCGTCGTCTCCAAGTCACCGAAGTGAATAAAAGACAGTTCGGTCTGGTAATATCGTGTTACTCTATTCTCAACTATTACAACTATATTTAAGAGCACAAAGGCTAGATTGTTCTTAAATCTAGCTATTCTAGGTACAGATTTTTGTGTCCTAGCTTCTGACTCTACACACACCGGTAATATAGATAATCCAATCGCGCGCTGTCACCATGACAGCTGTCAAAACAAAGGGGCGCACAGACGAGCATTTGCTGTGACGCCACACTGTGTTGCGGTTGCATACGCATGCACAATAATTTGCGGGCGAGCGGTGCACAGTGAGTTTACTAAATTAAAAAGTCAAAATAGTTTATTCATTGTTGGATATTAAAACCTCTCAATACAACTTAACCTCCAACAGTAATACTTACCTACCTACGTTATCTACTCACACTCTACAAGCGCGGACTATCGTCGACGAACTATGCAATGTACGGATAAACGCCTTAGTTTTTGTTACATTGTTTTAAAAAGTTGTTGTCATTGTTTTAATATGTTACTTAAATAATAAATATAAAAAAATGACGTCAGCTACACTACATCGCTTCACAAACAAAGTGGCGCCATAATAATAGGTCTTTACCTATGAAATTACCGTTTTGTATGGCGAATTTTAGGTAAACTAAATTTTCAGTACTAACATTTTTGCATTTTTCTTAGGAATTATAAATCCAATTTTTAAATTTTTTTTAAGCTTTATTGGGAAGACATTAAGCTAACAAAAGCTTAAATTTAATTTTCGAAAAATATTATCTGTAAAAAAATATAACAAATCTAATGATGAAATCGGACGACATTTAAGACGAACAATTTTCGAACCTTTAATTTTATATATCAAACTAAAAATAAAAACTTTACATTATGCGTAAATTGATAACCTTGAAGTCAACTTTCAAATATAAGACAAATGAAAAAAATAGCATTAGAATTATAGGAATTATGATCTCATTGATCTGTAAGAAAATTTCGGCAATTTCATAGGTAAAGACCTATTATAACATCCAGCATTGTTGCGAAGGTGGCTATACAACGTATAACGAAGGTGAGTGAATCTGCCCATGAAACTGAACAACTTTCCCAAGGAACGTAGGTCGAAATCCGAAAAACCAAATTTGACCTCACATACAGAATGCGCTATCAGCTGATGCAGTTTCTATGTGCGGTCAAAAATTGATTTTGTTCTATGAGCTATGTTCCTTAGGAAAAGTTGTTCAGTTTCGTGGGCAGATTCACACCCTTTAGTATTTGACCTCCCAAAGAAACTGCATCAGCTGATAGCGCATTTTGTATGGGGGGTCAAATTTGGTTTTTCGTACTTCAACCTATGATCCTTAGGAAAAGTTGTTCAGTTTCGTGGGCAGATTTGTTACACGTTGTATAAATGTTTAATGAGTTGACTTACAATTCTGTGAACAACTGCTTGTAATAAATGCCAGAGAAGTGATGGTCCAAAAGTGCAGAATAATTGTCACGCCGATTATAATCGGATTACTGTACTTCAAAATTGGGGATATAGTTATCTGAAAAAGGAAACTTGTAATATGATTGTTTTAAGCCGCCTTTCTAAGGTTTTTTAAGCTCAGTGAAACTATACATACAACTAATGGAAATTATAATTTAGGTTGTACGCACGGCAGCAAGTGGAAACAAAACCAATATACAGGCTGGTAGGGCTTTTGTGGAAAGTCCGTCTGAGGAAGTACCACCCCTTGCTTTTTTCTGCCGTGAAGCAGCAGTGTTTGCACTGCTGTGTTTCGGTTTGAAGGGCAAGGGAGCCAGTGAAATTACCGGCAAATGAAACATACCATCTTAGTTCTCAAAGTGAGCAACGCGCTTTGCTGTCTTATTACTGTCAAAATATGCCATTAATAAGACAGTGCTACGGGCGGTGGCGACCACTTACTATCAGGTGGCCCACCTGCTCGTTGGCTCACTTGTAACATAAAAAAACCGGTCAAGTGCGAGTCGGATTCGCGCGCCGAGGGTTCCGATATACCTATAGTATTTTTGGAAGCAATAAAGTCCATTTTCAGGACCGCAAAACTAAATTTGTTTGTAAAGGTTTTTTGCAGATTTCTGAAAAACTGTGCAACTTAGAAAGATCGTTTTATTTTTGCTGTAAAGTTTACATAAACCTCTGTCAACTGTAATTAATTCAGATTTTCCCTTACTCAAACTTCGGAGATAAGGGGGGGGGAATGGTATTTTTTTTGACATTTTTCATCATAACTTGAAAACTAAGAAACTTAAAAAAATACAAAAATATATTTTAAAATGTACAAGTAAAGCCCTTTCATATGATACCCCACTCGACCTAGTAGCGACAATTTGAAATTTGGCCCCCCCTATTTTGGCCCCCTTTACATTAATAATCATACTTTTTTCAAAAAATTTTCATGTGCAATTAAGTTGGGCAACTATATTCTAAAACTATTCCAAATTTCAGCTCGATAGCGTAAGTGGTTGCTGAGATATAGAGGTGTGACAGACAGACGGACAGACAGACAGACAGAGCGGCACCATAAGGGTTCCTTTTTTTTACCATTTTGGTATCGGAACCCTAAAAAGCTAAACTAGCGCTTCGCTTCAAACGCCTGAAACCTGAGACCCGCTCAAGATCAAAGTGTTTCCTCCGACGTGCGGCCGTATGTACTACTCTGTAGCTGTGACTCATCACATAATATGATGCGAGACAGCGTAACCTTGAAATATATCAAATTTCTCAAAAAACTTGATTGTAAATTGCTTGGAAAAGTTAGAGGTGTTTTAATGTCATATTTATAAAGCTTGTAACAAAAGGAGTATAAAAATCCTGAAGAATAAGAGTTTTCCCGTGAAACCGAACAAATTTCCCAGAAACATAGATCGAAATAAGAAAAAAAAACATTAATTATATAGAAAACTACAAAAAAAATTCGTCTTTTGTTTTTGTTCCTTTTTCTTGGAAAAAGTTGTTCAGTTTAATGGTTCAAATAACGTTCTAAAATTATGTTCAATATTTTATTAGGAACCTATACAGCGTGAAACGGAAAGGTGTGATAATACTGAAGGGTGTGAATCTGCCCATGAAACTGAACAACTTTTGTCAAGGAACATAGGTCGAAATACGAAAAACCAAATCTGACCTCCCATACAAAATGCGCCATCAGCTGATGCAATAGGGAATATGCATAATTTTTTTAGTCGCATTTATTCACAAAATATGAAAATACCGTAGTAGAGATGACAAGAAGTTAAATTTAAATCGGCTAAGAATTACAGCCGATATAAGCATTTAAAACTATTTATTACGCGCCGATTAGACAGAGAGATCCGACATGGAAAGTGACGTCAAATGCCACTACGGCCATATAAACTCCTTGTTAAATTTCGTTTTGCTAGAAAGAGACAGAAACAAATCTTCGATAGCTAATATCTTTTTTATTTCATAGTTAATCGAAAAATTGTTTTACTAAACTGTTTACGAGTATTACATGAATGAGGATAAATTTTGTAAATAAAAAAAAATCATGCATATTCCCTATTTCTATGGGAGGTTAAAAATTTATTTTGGTCTATGACCTATGTTCCTTGGGAAATATTGTTCAGTTTCATGGGCTGGCATGGCATGGCATGGCATGGCCCTTTGGTATTATCACACATATTCCATTATACGCGGTATAGTTATTATAACAAAACAAATATACCTTTAGCAGTGTCACGATGATTATAGCATAAATAGCGGCAAAGATGGAAGTGTCTACTAAATGAGCGTATCTTATTGTACTTGGATACACTCCTGCCAATTTCAGCATCTCCTGAGAACACATCAAAAATTAAAAGGTCATTTTAACACTTTTTTTTTATGGGACAAGTGAGCAAACGAGCAGATTAGTCCGGTCCCTAATATTCTTTTATCGCCAAATTAGGTACATAGCTCTCAATTTTTGATAGGAGCCAATTCTTGAATTTTTTATGGATTTTTTTTGAAAATACAAGAATTGGCTCCTATCAAAAATTGAGAGCTATGTATCTAACTAGTACCTGGAAAAAATTTGGTGAAATTGTAATTCGTGTCTACGTGAAACAGCTAACTGACCGCACTAGATGGGCCACCTGATGGAAAGTGGTCACCACCGCCCATGGAGCCCGCTGTCTTATTAGTGGCATAACTTGACACCAATAAGACAGCAAAGCATGTTACCCACCCCGAGAACTATGATGGTGTGTCTCGTGTGCCGGTAATTTCGCTGGCTCCCTCACTCTTCAAACCGAAACACAGCAGTGCAAACACTGCTATTTTACAGCAGAAATAGACAAGGGGGTGTTACTTCCCCAGACGGACTTTGCACAAAAGCCCTACCACCTTCAAAACCCACCTTCACTTCAGAGACAGGAAAATCAGGAATGTGGAGGGGAAGTACCATAGTCAGCATGCTTGTTAGAGTTGCGGCTGGCACCATGGACCGCGGTTATTGGTGACCGCAGTATGTAAGATGGTAATCATAATCATATATTTATTTGCGTGAATATACATTGTTTAAGCTTTTATAAGTGGTACAGTAGGTATATTCAACTTTTTTACAGGTGTGCAAATGGAAGGCATGCAAAATAAATTGATTTGTCTCTTACAAAAACAATAATAAAAAATCTAGTTAAAATATAAAATAAACAAGTCAATTCAAATTAAAATATTAGATTTTAAACAAGTCAATTATTAATATGTCAAATTCTTTCAAAAAATTTATTAAACAAAGTCATATCAGTATTAAAATTCAAAAACGTAAGTAAAAAATAACAGAGTAGCATGATGAAAGGAACCTAAACTAGTTGCAATTTACACGGCAGATAGTACATGTGGGAACTAAATTACTAAAATCTATTTTCTGTCATGCGCCATGTACTCCCCTACAGTATAAAAGCACTTTTCACCCAGCCATCTTGTTATAGCACCCTTAAACTCACTAAACTCTGCAGCTGATCTCAAACGCTCTGGTAATTTATTATAAAGCTGTATTGATGTGCTGTAAGAATTTTTTTCATAAATGCAAAACCGGGCACGAGGTCTGTGTAGAGTAGTAGCATACTGTGACCGGACAGGTTGACTGGATACTTCAGTGTACATTCTGTAGTACCTACTCCGGGTGCATCTTTACAAAACAGCAGACTTCCTTTATGTACATGCATGGCAGGGGGAGAATATTTAGTTGTTTGAAAAGTGGTTTGCAGCTATCTCTAAACCTAGCTTTGCTAACAGCTCTAATACACTTTCTCTGTAGAATAAATACTCTATTTGTTTCGACGGAGTTTCCCCACAGCAAAAGACCATAGTTTAGGACCGATGAGACATACCCGTGGTATGCTGCTAAAGCTGCTTCTTTCGAGACAGTTAGCCTTATATGTTATAAGGCTAACTGTCTCGAAAGAAGCAGCTTTAGCAGTACGATACACAGAAGGTCGCTGCTGCCCATCCTGAAGTTCATAATCCCTTAGTCGCCTCTTACGACACTGAGATAGGTTGGTACTATTTTTGCCGGCACCATATGGGCGACTACTACGACCTACTAGGTATTACTAAATCAGTGTTAATACCTTGGGTTCCGTACCCAAAGGGGGAATAACGGGACCCTATTAATATGCCTCAGATGTCCGTCTGTCTGTCTGTCAGCGGGCTGTATCTCATGGACCGTAATAGGTAGTTGAAATTTTCACAGATTATGTTTTCCTTTTTTTTTTCTTTTTACTGTGTATGGGCTTACTCTTGACCTCGATCTAGCCCTGAGGACGGAGATGAGGTCGACGATGGAATGAGCTTGCCCAGAAGAAGCCTATTCACTCGCGACTTAAATAGATTCGGGTTATAAGAGCTCGAGAACACAGACGCAGGCAGAGAATTCCACTCCTTAGCGGTGCGCATTATAAAGGATGTTTCAAGGATGTATCAAGGATGTATTTCTGTTGCGGCTATACCAAAAAATAATAAAAAATAAATAGAGAGCTACTACAAACGTGTTTTTAGCGATTTCTGCTAAATTTTTTGAATCAGCAAAAACGGGAAAATTTACAAGCGTGAAAATTTATATATTTATAGTGCATAAACTAACAACAAATAATAAACATTGGTCAAGTGCGAGTCGGACTCAAAAAATCTAGCACAGGAAGTTACTGAAATTTTAACTAATACAATTAATATTATGTGGTGGTACCACGGTGTACAGAAGGGGTGGTACGGAACCCTCGGTGAGCGAGTCCGACTAGCACTTGACGGTTTTTTAACCAACCTTAATCCCCGAACGTTTTTCGTCCACCAACGCCGCGTGGATGTGCATAAAGAAAGACATCGGTGCCAGAACCGTACACAGCACCAGGAAACTTCGTATCAAACGCATTTCATGGGTCGAGTGCGCTACGAGAGGTGTGAATAACAGCTTCTGTAATATGAAAATAAATAGTAATTTTTAGGTAGATGTACAACGGACAATAGTTAGTACCTGGACGTTAAAACATCGGGTGAACAAGCTATGCTACCCGCCAACAGAAGGCGCTGTAGGTTTCTGTCTAAAACGCGGCATTTTTTTGAAAAATGCTTAATACTCGTAACACGGGGAAAACGAATTTTCCCAGACATGAGACCTAGCTAGATCGATTTGTCGCCCCCGAAACCCCCGTATGGTAAATTGCATCGAAATTGTTAGAGCCGTTTTCGAAAAACCGATTACAAGTATTCTCGTTTAATATTGTAGGATCTGTTATGCAAGGCAGCAAAATAGTTATTTTGCTTGAGTGCCTTTTATTGACTCGAGCAAGGGATTCTAGGGTATAAAAAAGAAGAGAACCGGCCAAGTGCGTGTCGGGCCACAGGCAATGTAGGGTTCCGTAGTAAAGATGCTTCGACTTTTTCATAATTTTTTCTGTCCTAACAACCAGCGAAACCCAGCGACTGAGTGCTATTTATATGAGGATGGCCCATTGATAGGCGATCAAAAGAAAAAAATCGATGATTTTTAAATTTCCTTCGGCAGAATTTTTTTTAAATTAATAAAATCATTTATAACTCGAAAACTACATATTATCGCGGAACATACATGGGGATGATTTGTATACTTAGCATGAGGCATCGAAATTTTTCTTTTAAACACCTATTAATGGGCCACCTTGTATTTCTATTATTTTTAGTTTTTCGACTATTACTCCTTAACCAAATAGGCTACTTAGCTGTGATTTGATAGCTTTCGCTTTAATTTCATCATATATGAATTACTACTATGATTTTTTTCACATATTTAGATTATTTTAGTCAATGTAGATTCTTTACAGAATACTTATTGAATGTCATGCAGAATACAATGCAAATAGAGCGAGTCTACGCCGTTTCGGATCGTGCTACGGCAGCGTAAAAGAAACGGCAAGAAACCACTGCAGCACGGCCTACTTTAAGAGTCGGCTTTTTTCTTGTTTCGCTGGAATATCATAGCAATTACCTCCTTGTCATTGATATAGTCATTTAATCTATAGTAAGCTTTTTTGTCCCGTGTGGTGCCGGCAAAGAATAGTACCAACCCATACATACCCGTGGGTGTCGTAAGAGGCGACTAAGGGTTAACTGGAGGATGGGCAGCAGCATCCTCCTTTATATCTTACATCTTACTTACTGCGGTCACCTACAACCGCGGTCCACGGTGCCAGCCGTAACGCCAACAAGCGAGGTGACTATGGTACTTCCCTTCCACATTTTTCCAGCAAAAGCTAGAATTCTGGAGGGAGCTCCCTGTCCTGTAGTGGACGTTTAATGGGATGTTATGATGATGATGATGAAGCTTTTTTACATAATGTTTGCTTTACACATTCTTTAAACTTTCTATCAGGTAATTGCACTATATCGTCAAGTATTTTGTTGTAGTATCCACGGGTAGTATCGTATACACAGACCAACGAAAAACCACATCTCTGGTAACAACCGTTTAGCTGGCATGGCGTTTAGCTGGCACACTTGACTCTAACGAAATTTGTGCTTCTAAGCTAAACGGATCCCTTAATCGAAAATTGGTATTTGCAAACTCATATAGTTTTTAAAAGGCCTATCCAACGACATCCCACACTATGGGGTACCTAGACAAGACAAGAAAAAACTTTCGTCCCCACCTTAAGTGTTTGGGAGGTAATCTAAAACTTTTTTTTTTCAATGTTTTAGTATACCATTTTGTCGGCGTAACCAATATGTATATCTATACCAGATTACAGCTTTCTAGTACTATGGGATTGCTGAGCTAAGCCGTGGACAGACTGATAGACAGACACACAGACCGAGCGACAGATGGACAGACGGACGGACATGATGAAACTATATATATTCTTTATTGCACAATTACTCGTAATACATAGAAATATACAAAAAACAGGATATTGACAAAGGCGGGCTTATCTCTGCAAGAGATACGAGATACTATAAGGGTTTCTTGTTGACTACGGAACCCTAAAAATCCTGAGTGAAGCGAGGGTTTCAAGGCACGAAACGCGAAACAACTGCCGAACCGAACGAGTGAGTGAAATGGCGATTAAGGGGCTGATAAGAGCTGAATTACCTCCCTTTCTAACAAAGGGAGAATGCGCGTGCTAGAACGGAGCGGATTCGCGCTGTTTTACGTTTTTCGCTCATTTTTGCATTTTTCTCAAAATCTGTACCCA
Organism: Athrips mouffetella; assembly: GCA_947532105.1. Classification (NCBI taxonomy): domain Eukaryota; kingdom Metazoa; phylum Arthropoda; class Insecta; order Lepidoptera; family Gelechiidae; genus Athrips; species Athrips mouffetella. The sequence goes on along the minus strand of OX383975.1, from coordinate 5,283,630 downwards.
TAATATTAATTATAAAATAGCTTTATTATTATGCATAATATATTTAATAATGTGTAAAAGTTTTGGCATCATAGATTAATGGTTACTTAAGAAAAACGGTTTAAAACCAAAAATCAGAGGTAACTTTGGATTTTTTTTTTAAGGCGTACAAAATAATTTAATCGTGTTTCTAAATCGGCCATATAATTGTAAAGATGCTTACTTATCACTTTTTTTTTCACGGCCATATATTCATCACTTTTCGTTAAAAACCGGCTCAAGTGAAGCGTATTTAGCTCTTATCAGACCCTTAAGCCTCAAACATTATAACTAAACAACAAACAAAAGTAAACATAATCACATGATTAAATCGTTGCCCTGATAACATTTCCATGTAAGATTTATCAATTTCCCATTGCAAATTAGCAAGGACTGTTGCATTGTTCACTGAAATTACAAAACAAAAGGTAGTTAAAACAGAAAAAGAAGCAAAAAAACCGGCCAAGTGCGAGTCGTATTCGCGCATTAAGGGTTCCGTACCCATCCATCATATCATATTCTTCAATCTTTTGCGCTTTGATTTTAAAAACTCCGCGTCCACTCTAACCTGACCTCTCTTTTATATTTAAGTACTTGAAATGGGAGCTCACCTTTATTGGTTATGGTTACTTGTGAGAAAAGCTGTAATATTTAATAATATTAGAATTCTTCTTTTGTTAGTGCTATGAGACCTAGCTTCATGCCAAATTTCATTTCTCACCTTAATTGGTTACTTGTGAGAAAAGTTGTAATATTTAATCATTTTAGACTTTTTCTTTTGTTTGTGCTATGAGACCTAGCTTCTTGCCAAATTTCATTTCTCACCTTAAATGGGTACTTGTGAGAAAAGTTGTAATATTTAATAATATTGGACTTCTTCTTTTGTTAGTGCTATGAGACCTAGCTTCTTGCCAAATTTCATTTCTGACCTTAATTGGTGACTAGTGAGAAAAGTTGTAATATTTAATAATTTTAGACTTTTCCTTTATTTTGTGCTATGATACTTAGCTTCTTGCCAAATTTCATTGTTCTAGGTCAACGGGAAATCCTGGTTTGGTTCATAAATGTATAGAGATGGAGAAATAAATGGCCTTATCCGGCCATGGCGTATGGCGCGGCCGTGGCCGGGATCGTGTTGTTGTAGAAGCTTGGAATTTTCACAGCTTCATGAGTCTATAGACTTTAATGTTCTATATTAATTTCAACTTGATACCTGTACCCATTCGGGAGAAAAGGGGTCTTGACAGACAGACAGACAGATAGACAACGAAGTGATCCTATAAGGGTTCCGTTTTTTTCCTTTTGAGGCAAGGAACCCTAAAGCTTTACAGAACTACTAAGTAGGTCGCTGTTAGATTTTTTTGTATAAATACCTAAGTACGTATGTAAGGGACAGCCTCCGAATACTAAAAGGGAATGATCAGTCAACGTAACTGAAGAACTTTCAGCGAATAAAACTTTCAGGAAATGAACAGCCTTCCAAATCCTGAAAGGGCATGTACACTCACGGAAAGAAAAGGTTCGCCTCAAGATTGGTTTTTGCTCGCATTAGTGCTAGGATCAATACAGTACTGACTGTTAATATTTAAATAAAAATTGCGTTTGGTATTAAATAAGGTTTTTTCTGTTTTATCCACTATAGAGTTTCACATTTTATAGTTTTTATTAAAATATAAACCTATAGAGATTTTACAGATTCTATCCCTTCAATGTGACAAATAACTCAATATTAAATTGATAGACACTTCAATTTATGAAATTGAAAGACACTGAGAATGACAATAGCTTTCAAACCAAAAAGAAGGTCTTATCAATTTTTTTATATGATATAATCTTCTTGGACAACAGAAGTATATTTTTCTATGCAATGATCGAATCAGTGTCACAGTTTCAAAAGGTAATATGTGCTCGCGATGTACGTATACTGCGTACAAAATAACTTTGTCCGTGACCGTTAATGCGCAGAAGTCAAAAAATGAGTCGCGGGGGTGAGCGCGGCTCCCCCCAGGGAGCGAGCGAATCGTTCATTGGCTTTCCGCCTGTCACACATGCGCGGAAAATAACCGTCATGGACAAACTTGTTCTGAAGGCGCTGTATCAATTTGAAAACTGGCGAACCTTTTCCTTCCGCGAGTGTACGTTGACTGAACATGCCCTTTCAGGATTCGAAAAGCTGTTCCTTACACGATCTCTCTGCGCTTGGCTGTTATTTGCCATAGTGATGTTTTGTGGAAATATACATTTTAAACCTACCTACTTCTTACTATAAATATAAGCAAGCAAGAAGGACATAAGTACATTTTGTGGTACACAAGCACCTGTTTTAGTGCATAATCTATAGAATAACAACAATTAATAAAAAACTAGTCAAGTGCGAGTCAAACTCGCGCGCATTTACCACACTTCTGCACGACTGCGCGTCCCTGACTAAGACGGTATTTTTACCTTAGTGGTACGGAACCCTCGGTGCGCGAGTCAGACTCGCACTTCTCCGATTTTTTTATAAAGTATAATTTACCTGTGAACATAGGTTCATAATAAATATAATACAAATCCTCCAACTTCATTACATTTTCTGTGCGTTTATGTAAAAGTTTTATAGAATAATTGAGCTCTTTAGGGTAGAATGTGTCATTTATATTCTGAAAAAAAAAATACAATTCAAACGTCCTTTATACTGTTTCTTCGCCAAGCAAACAGAAAGAGTCAGTTTGTAAAAATACAACAAGGAATACAACAATGCAATAAGCGAAACCCTCATACACCCCAATTGATTTTTATTAAAATAAATCGATTCCCGTAAAACAAAACTTAAATAAAGAATTTTCCTTCTAGATATTGTTCATTATTCAAGTAGATTTTTAAGCTATCATATCGCGTCCGCCTCGCGTCCGCGCAGGCCACGCCCACTTCCCTCCCGCGCGCGTATCCACAGACATATTATTAGAAGCGGCAAAAACTTAAATAATGAAAATAAAAAAATTACCTCTATCAAAAACCCGTGAAATAGATTCTACTCTCGATTTAGAAAAAACTATTTTCTCAGTTTCGCCACAGATTAAATAATAGTGTTTCACTTATTCTGTAACGTTGTAAAGGAGGTTTAACTGTAAAGACGTCTTCTACAACTGGGAAGCGGGGTGTCGTCGTTTTTGAGTAGCATGATTCTAGGGGCCAAAGTTTGGTTGGCCTGTCGGTGTGGTTGGTAGGTGTGGCCGTCACCGTCTGTGGCATATACGCCGTAGGTCGTGGGTTCGATTTAGACCATAATCATCGTCATAATATGGTCTGATGATAACTGGATCCAGACCATAATCATCATCATATCGTATGATGATAACTGGATCCAGACCATATCATCAAATCGTGTGATGATAGCTGGATCCAGACCATAACCACCATCACTGTCGGTGTGGTTGGTTGGTGTGGCCGTCACCGTCCGTGGCATATACGCCGTAGGTCGTGGGTTCGATTTAGACCATAATCATCATCATATGGTCTGATGATAACTGGATCCAGACCATAATCACCATCATATCATGTGATGATAGCTGGATCCAGACCATATCATGTGGATAACTGGGTCCAGACCATAACCACCATCATATCGTGTGATGATAACTTTATCCAGACCATAGTCATCATCACAATGTGTGATGATAACTGGATCCAGACCATAACCATCATCATATTGTGTGATTTTTTTTATGTGACTAGTAAGCAAATGAGTAGGTGGGTGTGGTGTACAGCAGGCCATGCTGGTGGGCCAGCTTGAACAATGGCTGTCAATCACCAACTACCGCCACTGCGCTGGCCGATGCAGCCAGTCTCTATCGGGCCGTGGTACAGGACACACGTCTAAATAAGATACGAGTTATTAATATTGTAGCATTGATTTGTTAGTCTATTTGACCTTATACTTGTTGTGTCTTAACACTGAAATATATCCCAGTTCACACGAGGCCCGACGATGTCTAATTATTATCTATTCTAACCTCTTACTTACTCCTGTGACGTGCGGACGTCACACGTGGCGACGAAGATGGGATTTTTTTGCGACGAATTTCAGAGTAAGTAAGTCTAAGTACCTTAAGATGTATTTGAAAAAAAAAGGAAGGAAGAAGCGAAATTATACCGCTACGTGATGTTTTTCTCGTGCGCCATCACGCCAACAAATAAGTAAGAAATGAATATGTTTGCCTGCAAAAGCGAATAAGTTTTATAAAGTTTTGCATATTATCTATTTACCGAAAGTGTAATGAGGATAAATTTAAGAATAAGGATCCATAGGTACCTAAGCAGTGATACAGATGGGAATTACCCACCGTTGACTGTACCTAATTGATTTCATTAATTCGTGGCAGAACTTTACCTTTATCATACTAAATTATTTTGTTTACATTTAGCGGTGAGCGGCGGTGGCGCACGGGACAAAAATACATCGCTCTGGCAGGTTGTTTTCAGTGCATTAGAATATTATTGTACTGATGAGTAACTTCCTACCCTTTTGAGAAGTAGTAGGTCGAGTAGTGACCGGTACTAATAAGTTTTGATGGTGAAGCCGAGAAATTAAAAATACCTGTGGAATTGTTTAACAGTAAGTATTAAGCTGGAACAAACATGTGGCTGGTAAAAATAAAAATTATACTAGTGATTATGTCACATTGATATTACTTATACCGTAGCTTAATTGTACCACATGCTACTATGCAATATTTGTTTAAATATTTGTAATCGGATTCTCGAGGGCGGCTCAGCGATTTTGATGAAATTTACCATGCGGGGGTATTCGGGTGCGAAGAATCAATCTAGCCGGGTACTTTCTGAGAAATATGCTCAAACAGCTACATAAAATACCTACATGTTAATTTAATCAAGTGCACATACTTTTAACAATGGGAAATCTACAAAAAAGGGTTTTAAACTATGTGTTTTAGTTGTGGAGGCTAAGAACCAATAAACTATTATACATTGAAAGTTGTGTTTACAATTTCAATAGGTATTTTATGACTAGTCCGGATGGTACAATTTATACTCAGTAGTAAACTGATTTTGTCAGTTGGTACTAAAAAGAATTAACGAATACGTGATACAATTTATACTCAGTAGTAAACTGATTTTGTCAGTTGGTACTAAAAAGAATTAACGAATATGTGATACAATTTATACTCAGTAGTAAACTGATTTTGTCAGTTGGTACTAAAAAGAATTAACGAATATGTGATACAATTTATACTCAGTAGTAAACTGATTTTGTCAGTTGGTACTAAAAAGAATTAACGAATATGTGATACAATTTATACTCAGTAGTAAACTGATTTTGTCAGTTGGTACTAAAAAGAATTAACGAATATGTGATACAATTTATACTCAGTAGTAAACTGATTTTGTCAGTTGGTACTAAAAAGAATTAACGAATATGTGATACAATTTATACTCAGTAGTAAACTGATTTTGTCAGTTGGTACTAAAAAGAATTAACGAATATGTGATATAATTTATGCTCAGTAGTAAACTGATATTGTCAGTTGGTACTAAAAAGAAATAAGAAATATATGGTATATTTGCGCTCAGTAGTAAACTGACATTGTCAGTTGGTACTAACAAAGAAATATTATGTCGCATAATGTGCGTTCAGTAGTAAACTGACATTGTCAGTTGGTACTAACAGAGGAATATTATGTCGTGTAATGTGCGTTCAGTAGTAGACTGACATTGTCAGTTGGTACTAACAAAGAAATGTTATGTCGTATAATGTGCGTTCAGTAGTAAACTGACATTGTCAGTTGGTACTAACATAGAAATATATCGTTTAATGTGCGCTCACTGTAGTAAACTGACATTGTCAGTTGGTACTAACAAAGGAATAAGAAATATATCGTATGATGTGCGTCCTTTAGTAAACTGCCATTGTCAGTTGGTACTAACAAAGAATTAGTGACGTAGGTCACCCCAAAATGTCCAACATACCTCCTCTGGAGCTATTACATTGTTTAAGCGAAGCTGGTTCCGTCAGTTTACGCTAGGAAAGTTTTCTAAAGAAAAAATGGCTACATATGCATGTTGGAGGGTTAGCATTGCAAGGGATATACCACAATATTCCGGATGATGACGATTAAGAGGAGGATACCGGTGTTGTATACAAGGCTGCAATAACATAACTTAATCGTTGCTTTTCACCCAAACAATGCAAAGTCTACAAGCGGCACTTATTTGGATTAATAAAAAAAAGAGCCCGGTGAAAAGTTTGAAAAGCTTGTTGTCCGATTACGTCATCAAAGTAGTATGAAGTAACATACCTACTTCGAACAACAATGAAAAACAAAAAAGTTGTACAGGCAGTGGGAGACGTTGTGCTGTGTTCTGAACGGATCACGGCTGCTCGCTCAGTATTAATGACAGTGAAGTATACCTACAACTACTCATAAGTAGGTACATCGGAGTGTAACTAGTATGTATTGAATGATCCCACTTGAAGTGGAAGGTACGGTACATAGACAATTATGTGTACTTATTACATCTTAAAGCAATATTGATTTTGTTCTATAGGCCAAGACAACCAAAAATAATGCCTACCTATTATTGTTGAGTGCCTAAATCAAGACATAGGATTATGTCTTCTTGTCGTGTTAATCAATAAATAAATAAATTGTAAGAAGCAATTGATTTTAAGGATGATTAAATAAATACATTTTACAATGTTAGAAATAAATTATGTGTTTGCAACCGACCACTACCAGTGGTTTGTCCATTTGCAACGTTAAAAAACTAACCTATCATTGATGGTAGGCACCAATTTAAAATTTGTACAAACTTAGATATAAACTTTGGTTGGAAAGTAGCTTGGTCCCTGTACAGGCATAATAACATACCTTTTGTAATATAGGTTAAACAAAAAAAGGTTGTCTGCCCGGAGGTGTAAAGAAATCATTGAAATTAAAAAACGAAAATATTTATCCCACTACCTAATGGGATTTTTGTAGTAAATAAGCCTCTCAGGTAATTGTAGAAAAGTATTTTTAATTTAGGTTTTCTTGTATAACTTTTCTTATACATAACATAACATGTAAAGCAACAAAATACTCCTCAAAAGCGTTGTGGAAATAAAGATACCTATGATCTTAAGTAGGTGTATATTTGCTTAAACAAATGAATATCTCTTAATGAAATAAAAAAGTTAATTAAAAAGTTGATTTGCTGACAAACACGGTACAGGTAAGATAATAAAAATCAACAAAGTGGAAAAGCGGCAATTGCGCTAGAAATAAGTGAGCAAAGGTCTTATGAAATTAGAAAAAAAAATTAAGCTAGTATACTCGTAATACTCTGCCCGCCGGCGGCGCGGTGTTTTGTTAATACGAGGTTAATACATTCATCGTTTTGGTACCGAAGGGCTGTCATTCAACTTAAGTTGTCAAAATTACAAAAGTAACTAAAGTCCATATTTATAAATAATTCATTTACAAATTTTATTGAAACGAAAAAAAAATACAACAAAAACAGTTCCAAAAATTTTACACTACCTAAGTTTTGAAAATTGATAAAAAAAAAAAACCGTTTTGTACAACATATTTCAAGTTAATTGTGGTGAGATTTATTATGATATATACAGGTAACTAAGTATAACTAAGTATTTCTCACAAAACAAAACTCTTAAGTAAACTCATTCATTTGGAATTCTTCATGTCATGGCATTGTTGGGTCCAGTATATATAAATATACCCACCCACAAAAAAATAACGATAAGAATAATTGTTTTAGTTTTTAGACATTCAGATTAAAGGTACTAATAGTGAAATTATATTAACAAATAACTTCAATTGATATCACCACCTTATTAATTTATGTCAAATTGGGACATAGTATTTTATTGTGATCAGGAGAACTTTGGTTTCCTTTTTATATGGAAAAAAACACCGTGGTAACCAGAGATCATTCATCTGAAAGCTATCATTAGCCTATCTATATTATGTAATGAATGGTTTGGTGTATGCTTGTCACCCTGCTCACAGAAATAATATAGAACAATAATAGTCTTGGAAGGAGGGTTGGACGCTTCGATCCAGATATGCGGGTGGATTGAGGTACGAGTACGTGCTTAGTAATGAGTCGAATAAGATCGACTTTCTGAGGAGTTCCTGGCTTGGAACAGCACAGTTTATATCATCACCACACATTTGGATGACATGGGTGATCTTGTACTTCGAAGCGTGCGTTTTTAGGTCTGGGTATAGATCATAAATTTAGTAGGTGTAATTAGAACAACAAAAATTCGTTAACTGTGCTAACCATATGAAAAAATATATACTTATATTTATTATAAATAGGTATCTGAAGAACATGTAATTGTTTTGGTTTAGTTGTAATATTTAAAGCCATATTTCATTTATTTTCAATAGTCTTTGTATTTTTGTTTGTTTATCACCTGAAAACCTATGGAAACCGTTGGTGTAAAATAAAAATAAAAAGAAAAAAGGTGGAGGAAAGATAGGTAGTGGTGTTTCTCACTTTTGCCTTCCTCTAAAGGCGTTAAAGTAACACAGGGCTTTAAAATTAAGGTCCTCCTGGAAGTTCTGGGTTGGCTGCTGTAGGCAGGCTTCATTGATCAATGGATGGTGTACTGCTTGTGCTGTTTCAGATATAAAACAATTAAAACAAGGAAGGGGTGTGGTGTACAGCAGGCCATGCTGGTGGGCCAGCTTGAACAATGGCTGTCAATCACCAACTACCGCCACTGCGCTGGCCGATGCAGCCAGTCTCTATCGGGCCGTGGTACAGGACACACGTCTAAATAAGATACGAGTTATTAATATTGTAGCATTGATTTGTTAGTCTATTTGACCTTATACTTGTTGTGTCTTAACACTGAAATATATCCCAGTTCACACGAGGCCCGACGATGTCTAATTATTATCTATTCTAACCTCTTACTTACTCCTGTGACGTGCGGACGTCACAGTGGGCAACACCACATGATGGTAAGTGTTCACCACCGCCCACGCATAGCACCCACCTTATAAATATAAAATAAAATAGTATGTCCCATGTTTCTATAATTTCTCAGGTTCCCTTACCCTTCAAACTGAAACATAGCAGTACAAACACTGCTGCTTTACGGCAGAAATAGGCAAGGGGGTGGTACTTGCCTAGACGGACTTTGCACAAAAGCCCTTCCAACATCATGATACTTACCTGGACACAGACCATAATCATCATCATATTGTGTGAAACCTGCAAGACCCTTTACTCACACCACAATCAGGTAATTCATCCTGCAACCGCCTAAGCGTACTGGGTAAGACTGTAAAGTGATTTTTGTTTGACCGTGTCCCCGCCGGGAATCGAACCCAGAGCCCCAGATAGAGGGTCAAAAGCTCTAACCGCTAGAGACCATGGAGGATGTTGAAACACAGACTATGAAAGTAATGGGCATGGCTACCTATCTCGATTACCTATTACATATTTTGTTTGATTTTAAATGCTGTTAATATACTTGTACCTATTATATGCGGTCTTACCTCAAAATTAATTTCGAAAATAGAGTCGGATGTCAAAAACATATTGTTTGCCACATATTTATTTGATTCTTTTTTACTGTGAAAACCATAACAGTTAATAACAGTACCTGAAAATGAATAAATATGAGATGTTTTTTAAACACAAATTATTTTTAATTCTCCCTTGGTATCAAAAATTACTAGGTATCCCGGAAAGTGTAAGAGGTGAAACTGCTAATAAAACTGCGCATTTTTTCCTAAGGAACAAAGGCCAAAATACCAAGAAAATGTCGCCTCCCCACAGCAACAGCATTTTGTATGAGAGGTCTAACTTTTATTGCATATTCCATGTAATGTTTTTTAATAATAGAAAAATTGTTTAGTTCTACACGCAGAATCAAATCTAAAATTTTCCAGGATGCTATTATTGCACAGTCAAGAGCAGGTTAGTCTCTCTAGACACTTGGCGTGCAACTCTAGCCCCTGTGGTGGTTCAAATAAGAATGGTACAATGTCCAAAGACGTTAAAGCCTGAAAGAACCTACTGCATGGTAAAGGCCTCCCCTTTTTCTACATTCTCCTCCCAAAAATCAAGGTCTTGAGCCAAGTAAATTCTTGCCAAATGCATAGAAGAAATTAGACTAGGTTTTCTATATGATCGCCGCGATATCGCCGCGCCGAAGATCGCTAGTCTGCACGTGCCCTTCATTTCATTCATTTCTTGTTGGGGACGCCGCGATGCACGCAGACGTGTGATCGGATCGCGTAAAACGTGCCCTTACAGCTCAGGCTCTTTTGCTCAGGCTGACAAACTATTCAAAGATAAGTTTTTGTCGTCTCCTTCAAGCCCTTAATGATTTAGGAAAAAATATTGTTTGAAAACAGGTTTTACCATGTAATTGTGAACTTTTATCAAATACTCCTGAACAGACTTGACGCAGGAGTACATCAGAAAAATCGTTTTTTGGAGAATATAAAATATCCAAGGAATTAATAATTGTATGCTGAAAAAACAAAAAGCATATTATAATTTCAACCTTCCTACAGATCTACGGCAAATTTTATCTTGTAATGTTTTAAAAATGTTGAATTACAATTTACTTTAAAAGGCAGTTGACAGACAAAGAGCACTTAATTTTAAAAAATTATGTGGGTAGTTTTAAACAAAACCATAATACAAGAAATGACTGACTGGTAAATGACTGAGTTATAAATGTAGGCAGTAGTTATTAATACACTGGCAAGTCATGTAGCGGACGGTAAAACACATATGTCTGAAATTACTCGGGTTTCTGATACATGCAGTGTCCCAACATAAACTTATAGAATAATAATATAATACATTCATCTGTCCAATCTGCCTAAATCCTTGACTGCTGGGTCCCATGCAATTCTTAACTAATATTTTCTTAGTCAGGCAGGTAGTTTGTTGGCAAAGTTTTCCCATTCTTGGTTGCCACTCTGTTACTGCGCCGGTCCACCGTCCATTCTCACACTTTCCAAGTATCCTGCTCATGCCCATGCCAGTTTAAGCTTTGTATGTTTTTTACTTATGTCCAGCACATTCATCATAACATCCCATGAAATGTCCACTACAGGACAGGGAGCTCCCTCCAGAATTCTAGGTTTTGCTGGAAAAATGTGGACGGGAAGGACCATAGTCACCTCACATGGACCGCGGTTGTAGGTGACCACAGTAAGTAAGATAGTATCATACACAGGAGGATGCTGCTGCCCATCCTCCAGTTTATGACCCTTAGTCGCCTTTTACGATACCCACAGGTATGTATGGGTTGGTACTATTCTTTGACCGCACCACATGAGACAGCACACACATTAGTTAAAAAATAATAGTATATGTGCGAACTAGTTTTGTTTTTTTACTTCGGTGCTATAGTAACTAATATGAGGCCTCTAGCAACAAAGTGTCTCTTGGAAGAGGCATCATCAAACTCCTTTCAATGTGCTATATGTGGCTAGAGGTACTCTCCTCCAGAAAGATAGCATGCATGAACTTAATGCCAGTTGCAGAGAGCTTTATTAAAGTTAAAGCAATTTTAAATCTGCCATTGAAACTTTTAGTTTTGTTTGAAGAGAAAGTGACAACAATATATTTAATGGACCTTTAACTTTAAAGAAACTTTTTGCAACTGGTTGATAGTCTTACTAATTAAATTACGACACCAATATAGTTGAGGATACAGACACTAAATGATGTTGCATAGCCCTTACTTACAATATTGTACAGCTAAGCGCACATCAAGCTTGACAGATTGGACTTTATATCGTTATTATTTTAATGCTGCGTTATCTAGCTTGATCTGCTCCTGACTGTCTAGTGCTAGATGTGCTAGGTTTACTCACATGTTGGTTGTCTACCAGAATCATTTTTACAAACAACAGTATTACAAACACAATGATACCATTAAAAATTTCCCAGAGTGTGTACCACATTCTTCTATATCTTTCCTTAAGTTGTTTCCACAGCAATATACTCAAAGTACCCATTGCAATATACTTTCAAAGAAACATAAATATTTAAAAATATTTCAATCAACAAATTCAAATATTCGTTCAAAAGTGACAAGCAGTGCTGCCAGAAGGTTATTGCCACAGACTACTTAGATGGTTATTGCTGTTTGTTCCACTTAACAGTTGTTCCGTCTCAGAGTAAAAAACTATAGAGTCCGCCATATACATATTTATTTTGTATGAGCTTCTTCTTCCTCGGTCCCTCACCGATGAGGATCGCGACCACATATGGTCTCCTTCCACAGGCTGCGATTGTATGATGTGTGGACCGCACGCTGCATGTTGCCGCCGACTGCCTTCTTCATTGTTTCAGACCATCTCATAGGTGCCCTACCTTGAGCACGTCTGCCTTCCATTTGGCCCAAAATAATCTGTTTCTCCAAACAATGCCTTGAAGACCGCATAATGTGTCCGAAGAAACGGAGGGCACTCTTTCGGCATATAGTGGAAAGCCGCGTCGTGATGTTAAGTTCTTTTAATATGGACTCATTAGTTCGCATGGCAGTCCATGGTATGCGAAGTAATCTCCGCCAACACCACATCTCAAACGCATCGATCTTACTGCTATCGCGGCTTTTCACGCACCAAGTTTCGGCACCGTACAAGAATATTGAGGATACCAGAGCTCGAACCAAGCGCACTTTAGTCGTACGTCTAATACCTCTGTTCTTCCAGATCTTATCTAGGTTAGTCATAGCACTTTTGGCCATACCGGCTCTACGACGAATTTCAACGGTGCAGCTGCCATCACAGGTTATCATTGATCCAAGATACACGAACTCACTGACTTTTTCATAACCATCCAGTGCGGCGGTGCTTGGAAGTATTTGCGCTCTGTCTACCACCATTATTTTAGTTTTTGAATGGTTGATCTTAAGACCTAGTTTGGCACTCTCAACTTCAATTTTCTTCAGAACAGTTGCCATTTCTATTTCACTCGACGCAACTATAGTCGTATCGTCTGCATACCTCAAATTATTGACTCTGCGACCGCCTACTACAACTCCGCCATCCCAGCCGTTAAGTGCTTTCCGCATTATGTATTCGCCGTACAGATTGAATAGCTTAGGTGACAAAATGCAGCCCTGGCGCACGCCTCGTTCTGTGTGGAAAGACTTTGATTTTTGGTTTTCCAATTTCACGAAGCTTGAGCCGTCGAGATACAAGTTCTGTATTAGGAAAGTAAGGTGTTGAGGCACGCCCATCTCCACAAGCACATCAAACATCATCTTCCACCGTACACAATCAAACGCTTTAGCGTAGTCAATAAAGCACAAGACCAGTGGTTTGTTAAATTCGCGACATTTCTCTATGAGGACACGAATATTCAAAATCTGTTCACGAGTGCCCTTACCTGCAACAAATCCGGATTGCTCACTCGGTATTTGGTGATCTACAAAGGATGATAGTCTAGTGTTAATAATACGCAGCAAGACCTTACTAGCATGCGACATGAGCGATAGCGTTCGATAGTTTTCACATTTTCTTGTGGAGCCTTTCTTGTGCAATGGTATAACAGCAGATTGAGTCCAGTCGTCTGGCCACTGGCCTGTGCTCCAGATCTTATTGCATATTTGATGGATGATCTTAGTTCCTTCATCTCCTAAGTGTTGCAACATAGCAGCTGACACACCATCAGGACCCAAAGCCTTGTGTTTTAACTTCTTAATTGCATCGTGCACTTCAGAAAGCATTATATCTGGTATGAGCTAGTGAAGTGTAAAGCGTCTCACTGTCGTTAGTCGGTCAAAAAACTCAGTTAAGTTTTACAAAAATCAAGATATCTTTAAAATCTAATGTTTTAGTATAAACTTTGTTTGCAAAAGTGGAAATATATAGTTTTTTACTTGTGAATTGATCATTAATACTAAGAACGGAAGCATAAATAATCCGTAATAGCCATTTTATGCGTGATTTTTAACACCGTTTTTTTCCTGAATGGTAAGTGTTTTCACCAGAAAAACTGTGGTAGTAGCATTTATTAGTCCCTTGTCTCATATTTTTCAGAGAGAAAGATAATACGTTTTTAGGATTTGAAAAAGTCCATACATTTTAGCAAGAAAGTGATACGCTTATGGCTCCCTCCTTTAGCAGAAAGAGCTGCTACTTAAATCTCCTTGGGTTCCGCTATCTTGCAAAGTTTGAAAAAGTTCCAAATGACACGAATTCGTAAGGATTTTCTATTTTGACCATTACGCTGTATGTCCACCGTGCCATCACCGAAGCTATACCGATAAAACAAAAGAACAGCGCCGATAGAAATTAGAGCCGACAGAAATTAACGTCGATATCGGTGACTGACCGGGTCTTCTACAGCCATACTATTATTGCTGCAGGTACAATGCGCGCAACGAAAGATGAGACTTGACGGAGCACGTGGGTAACCTGCGCAGTAGGCAGTTCGCAGGCCATTTTGGCGGTAAGTGGGGAGGGACGCTAGGCTGTACCTGCGCAAAATCCCCTCTACTTTCATCTGACAGGTCTCATCTTTCACTGCGCTCATTATACGGGGGAGAGGTGTTCTCTCCGAGAGAATCTCACCGGGCGCTGCTAGGCCCACCGGTCATGATAGGGGACTTAGATGCCCCAATGAATGGAGTTATTGTCCTGTCTGGGCATCGAGAGTGGACTGGAATTTTGTGGGGTTTTGTGTTTGATTTTTTTTGTATATTTTTTCCATCAGCCTTCTTTTGGTTTCAAAAGTTCTCTCGAAGCTCGGACAACCGACTTTGAGGACATGACGAGATTGGCGGGACATGAGGAACACCTGGACGTGGTGCTGGTACTATCCGCACACGCACCGTCAGTGGTAGCGAGGTGTCGCCTGTCTGTCTGTCTGTTTGCTGTTGGGTATTCGCATTCATGGGTGAGTCGCGAAGAGTAGGAATATGAGCACTCTAGGGGGCCGAAGGGGAAGTAGGACTGAGTAGGCCAAGATACCTACTCAGTCCTACTTCCTAGCGGCCTCTCTGGCGGGCGGGTATGAAGCGGAGCGATGTTCCTCAGATGAGGATGCACCGCATTGTCCGCTCGTTGGAAGAGACGCTTCGGTCGATATCGGCGATGACATTAGAGTCTGGCTAACGAAAAATTAGATAATTTCAACTAAATATTAAGGTTTGATACTTGTTTATATTACAAATATGGTATACTTGCTATACAGGGTCTGACAAAAGTACAATTATCCTTCTAAGGGATGATTCTACATCACCCTAGTCTGTTTTTTTTAACGGTGCAGTACGAGAATCATCAAAAAGGCTGTTTATAATTGCTTGTTATAAAACTGGCTATTTTGAACAGGGTGGATATAATCGTGGTAAACATGTGGCCATTTTTATGTGGCTACATAGACGTGGAGTTAAAAAGCGTGACTACTATAAATGTGGTAGAGTGGGTGGCAACTATAGGCGAAGTGGCTATAAAGTGGTGATAGTTTAAATGATGATAATTTAAAGTCAGAGCGTAGGCTAATCAAAATAAAATATAAGTGTGTGAACTATTATGGAGAAAGAACACATCAGTACCTACTGTCAAAAGATCTAGCACAGCTTACCTTCATACTGCTTCACACATATTTCAAAGTCACACTTCAAAAAACTGTTAAAAAAGTTGTATGCCAGTGAAGATGAAATGTACATTCAGCCGCACGTCAGTGGTTATTTTTAGATTAATTTGTACAGGTTTTAGGTGAATCCTTGGTTTCAGGGATTTGTAGTGTAACGATAGTTCAACTTATACTGGTTTTGTTACCACTTGCATGGTGCCTTACATATGTTAAAATAAGTAGGTAAATTATTATTATGTTGGATGTTTTGCTACAAGAACAACTTTATAGAATGAAAAATTAAAATGTCATTGTTTCCTTAACAAATTAGTGATAAGTAAATACGGTCAACAACGGGCCAAGCTTGACACTCACGGTGCGGTTCTAGCCCGTACCTACGTTTATTGGAAATAAAAACGGTACAAAGTCCAATGTGCCAGGCTTAATGTGTTCTTGACTGTACCCATACTACCCATAGTAGTCAAGTGTTATTAGCTGTTTTTCTATAACTTTTTGCATGTATTTTTTAAATATTTACTAACCTCAACGTTTGTATTGCTGAATGTGTAACTTTGGTCTAAGCCAGCCCTCAATGTGCTTTTAAAGATAGTGCTTGTATTGATCAGTGAGGTTAACTGTAGGTGTAGGTCAGTCTTAATATAGAGTGAGAGCTTCTTCTGCCAACAAACTACTGCGCAGTTTGGCAGAGTAAATATTTTTTAAACTTTTTGTGTCTTACATACATACATACATAACATCACGCCTCTTTCCCGTTGGGGTAGGCAGAGACCACAGTCCTCCACCTGCTACGATCTTGACATACTTCCCTTGCTTCCTGTTCTTTCATCAATCCTTTCATACATGCTCGTCGGTTTAGGGTACTTTTAACCTGGCCTTTATTCAGAACGTCCTGAATTTGGTCCTGGTACTTAATCTGAATAAATTATATACATACATATTACAAACGAGGCGACTACTTTAACTTCGTTGTTATAACATCAAATAATTCTCTGTTCTCTCTGTTCAGAAAAAAACTGTGAAAAAAAGAAGGTCTCTGTTCAGAAAAAAAAACTGTGTATCAGTGAAATTTCATACATACAAATTCTGCAGCAGGTATTAGCTCGAACAATTCTTTAGTTTAGAGCCCATGATACATGCGATAGAAGATGAAAATCGAAGGTTTTGAATGCACCGAGATGCTATAACTAAAGACCCACCAACAGGTATTTTGAGAGTAGATATGTGCCTTGCTTACCAACCACCAAGTATCAAAACGCACAGAGAAGGAATAAATGTTTCATACTGGCAACGCTAAACTAACTGACTGTGCGTTCCAATATGCACTAACAGACTGCTTTAGAGCACTGTGAGCGCGCTTAAGTCGGTCCAAATTGACCTAAAGCGTGCTCTAAAGCACTCGCTCTTTCACCGCCTTACGTCATTGATGACGTCATCGTTTCTGCTATGAGTGCTTTAGTCAAATAGGTGGAGCAGTGAAAGCGCTAATGTCAAAATCGATTTGACACATATAAAATCCCACACGTTTGCAGCCAGCTGATGTTTCTCAAGTTTTGATTTTAATGAGTTTGTCTCTAATGGAAATGAGAGTGGATTTGGCGCACATTTTTCAGGGATTAGCTTAGGCTTTGTTAAAGAAAATAAAAACAAAACTGACATTTTGACAGATGAACACGTGAGCGCGCTTAAATCCATTCCAAATTGACTAGAGCCATTAAAGCAGTGATAGCTTTGTGAGCGTGCTAAATCAATTTGGACCGTCCGTGAGTACTGTATACGCTTTTAGCAGCGTTTGTACAATTTGGAACACAGCGTGACAGTCAATGACATTCTGACATTTCTGTGTGTTACCATTTTAAAAACAACAATATTGACGGTGAGAAAACTTTTTTTCTTTATCAATCATTTAATATATTTTTAATATAATTATCTAGAGATTGCTGCTTGGCTTTCATAACAGAGCATACAGGGTGTTTGGAAGAGCCGAAGAGCATTGTCGGAATAAGACAGGCGAGCCGAGGAGACCATTATGTATGTTGGCTACTAATCGGACACCAAGAGACTCAAATGGTTAACCTTTAATTTGCCTTAAAGGACGACGCGGGCATATTTTGTTTAAAAAAGATGATAATATAAATAGTTCAAAAACAACGTAACAGTAACCAAATTTGAAAAATATCGGCCGCTGTTTTGAACTTTTTAATTACAGAACCGATTGCTTTTTACATCTCTCTGGGGTTATGTGGTCTCCTATAACGAATCAATCATCAGATTTGTAAAAAGGGCTGCCATTTTGAGCTTTCTTGTTACTGGACATAATTATGGATAAAGGAAGTTTAAATAGCAGCACTTTCTGCTAAGGAGGGAACCATAAGCGAGACACATAAAATGGCTATGACGAATCATTTACGTTTCTTTTCTTACTATTAATCATCAATACATAGGTAAAAAGGATATACCTATGTTTCCTTTTACAAGTAAAGTTTGGATGAAACATTAGTTTTTTTTAAAGATCTTTTTATGTAAAACGTAACAGAGTTTATTGACCGACTAGGGGATGTTTTACACTTCACTACCTCATAGTAATACAGTCTATGTATATGACGGACTCTATACAATTTTACTCTGTGTACCTACTGGATAGTACTGGGCCGATTGCTTTACGCGCGTAGTGCAATAAATATCAAATACGCTGAGACCCGATATTATGATATCACCATCAGCGTATCCTCAATCAAGATTGTCAATAATATTGATAGTACTACTTTTTTTATAATGGTAACTTAGTTGGCGGCCATATTTAATTTTCTTAGTGATTCGGAAATTATCGTCTGCAATGGAGTCATATTTTTGCCCATCAAATTTTGATCATATTTTCGTTGGAAATTCGCCAAAATTATGTCGTTTGTTTATTGTATCTCGTTCCGATCGCAGTCATTGCAGAAAAGCCTCGGTCGTTTGACAAAATTCGCCTGAGATTATTGTTTGCAAGTTCACTGTCACCGACCCTGGAGACATCTTGTGATAGAAAAGGCATCACTACGGCAAAGCTCGCTCATTGCGGAATTCGTCTTCAAGTGAAATAATAAATAAATTGCTGGTGCTAAAAATCGGTTCACTATGACGGAGTTGTCGTGGGGTACGTGTGCGTTGTTCTTGTGGATGTATCGATTTTTTGTGCCAGTGACATCATTTTGCGAATTTTCCAGACGCAGATAACTTTGAGCCTAAACTTCCGACCACGTTGACTTCATCGAACAGATGGGAGGGTGAGGATGAAGAAGAAACTGTCAAGGTAACTATTCTGATGCCAAATGTACTGATTTATGACATCCGGAATGCTTGTATAAGGTCTTTGATGACTGTTGGCAAAAGTTCGTAACATAACCTCTATGTTTGCTTACGTGGTGTGTCGGATATTTTGCAGGAAAGCTGGGAGGATGAGGAGGAAGAAAAGAAAGATGAGGAGAAAAAGGAAGTAGCCCCTGCCCCTACAAAACCTAAGAAGAAAATAGCTGAAAAGATAGCTGAGAAAGAGGTAAAAATCGACTTGCAAACATATGTTCCTCAAGGGCATCTAATCTTGTTTAATAATGAACCAGTTATGCGAATAAGTAATGTTAGAAGCACGTTGGGGCGTAAGAATTGACTCTGAAATCCAATGATTTAAACTGACCACTGATGACAGAACAGCTTCTAAAGGGATGTAGGTGTATGTTGCAGGATTATTATAAAGTCAGTAATGTGATACAATGGGTCCTCCGTCTTACATTTCTGGTTTTATCTTAATCCTAGTCTGATCCTGCCTGGCCTAGTCTTATTATTCTATGGTCCGCCAAGATGATATAAATAAATAGTACCTGGGCGACCGAGCTTCGCTCTATAATTGCTGCCTCAACATTAAAATATCATTGGGCGAGCAAGATATGCTTGCCAGATGCTGCTTAACAGATGGTGCTGTAGGTTTTTGTCTAAAACGCAAATGCTTAAAAACACGGGGAAAATTAATTTTCTCAGGCATGAGACCTAGCTAGATCGATTTTTTGCCCCCGAAAACCCCTGTATGGTAAATTTCATCAAAATTGTTAGAGCCGTTTTCGAGAAACCAATTACAAATATATATATATATACACAAATATTGCTTGTTTAATAGTTAATTAATATTTTCAATTTTGAAGACTCCCATAGCTGAACACATTTATTTGGAGTTGGTGCACCACATCAGTTGCTTCTATTTCTCCCTATTAGCTGTAATAATACTGTTCTTTCTTATATCATCTTTCAAACAGTCTATCCATGTTTTCCTTGGCCTTCCTTGCACTCTTGTTACATGGTCATTCCTCCTCATAACCTATTAATTACATCTTAACACTCTTTTTGCATAGCTTAAATTATTACCTCAAAAATTTGATGTACAGGGCCTTTAAAAACTCAATAAATCTAAATGAAGTTTTGTGTGTTACTTTTTATTGCGCCTACATGATCCATTTATTAATGCCAATTATGGCATGTGTCATGAGAAGCATTGCAACAAAAATGTAATAAATTTGTGACTTATAGAAGTTATTCTTTTTTTGGAGGGAGCTCCCTGTCCGCCCTGCCTGCAGTGGATGTTTCATGGGATATTATGATGATGAAATGTACATATAATTTACAATGTTTTCTAACACCTGTTTGGTTTTGCTCCAAATATTTGTCATATTATGGTGTTGTGCTCAAAACAAATAATATTTCAAATTTGCTCCTCCCATTAATTAAGGATTAATTATCCATCTTTTTATGACTTTCTTTTTATGACCTTCTTTTTATGACTTTCTTTCCTACTTTATTCTTGGTGACGATACTACATAGTGATGTCCTTAGACCATTTATTTTTCCTTTAACAGTTTATGTTATACAGCTTACTCGACAACTAACAAATGTTTTGTTTTTAAGCGTCTCGAGCGAGAGAAGGCAGAGCGCGCAGCCGCCGAAAGAGCAGAGGCTGAGATGACTCCAGAGCAGAGGGCAGCTGAAAAACTGCGCCAGCAGAAATTGCAAGAGGAGTCAGATCTTAGACTGGCTTTAGAAACATTTGGTAAGACATTTTTTGTTATTTCAAGAAGGAGGAAACTAGCAGGTGGCCCTGATGGTAAATGGTCATCACAGCCCATAGCACCTACTGTCTTATTAGTGACTAATCTTACTTACTACACTAATAAGACAGCAAAGTACGTTGCCCAGTCATAGAATTAGTTTTATTGCTACTTTATTTTGTCTTCATGCAAAGCCAAGTTTGGTAGCTTTCATGTTGATTGCATGGACATAAATAAAATGAATAAAACAATATTCAAAAATGTCGCCGCTATGGACAATGATCCTTATTTTTCCATAGTTCTCATTAAGTCCCAATCTTTCCATTTCAGGTATAGACCAAGGTGGCGGTGGCAAGCTAGATCTCTTCCATCCGACCAGCAAGGAAGAATTCACAGAGTTCTGTGAGCTTCTTACCAAGAAAATCTGCTGTTACAAGTCCAAAGACGAATTCCCTGGCTTCGTTGAAGAGCTATTTAGGAGTATCATTGTTCAAAGTAAGTACAGTTATTAAGAATATCACTTTAAAAGATGTTTTTGCTATCCTAGGGCACCCCGCTGGTGCATAGGGCCTTCACGAGCTGTCTCCACTTCCCCCTGTCTTGCGCCGACCTTCTTGCTTCTTCCCACGTCAGTCCAGCAGCCGTGAGCTCGCTCTTGTCGATACGTGGCCAGCAGTGAACTACGTCTGCCACTCGAATGCTGTTGACGTCGTTACGCCGGAGGGTATGCCCCTCAGAGTAAAAAACTATAGAGTCCGCCATATACATATTCTGTATGAACTATTGAAGTGTAAAGCGTCTCACTGTCGCCTATACTAGTCGGTCACAAAACTCAGTGAAATTTTACGATAAACAAGAAATCTTTAAAAATCTAATGTTTCAGTATAAACTTTGTTTGCGAAAGTGAAAATACATCTTTTTTTACTTGTGAATTGATCATTAATACTATGAACGGGAACTATGCCAACGAGCTATGGAGAGAAGCATGACTGGAAAAAAAAAATTGACAAGATAAGACACAGTACTATCACGGAAAAGACAAAAGTGCAGGATGTGACATTAAAAATCAAGAAATTGAAGTGGAGGTGGGCAGGTCACACAGCAAGAGGCATAGAAAAGTGGAGCAAAAGCCTATTACATTGGTGTCCTAGACATGGAAAAAGAGCTAGAGGTCGTCAAAAGAAAAGTTGGGAGGACGAAATTGTGGAAGCGGCAGGACAAACTTGGACAAGAGTGGCACAAGATAGAAAGGAATGGAGAAGATTGGAGGAGGCCTTTGCCAAGAGGCAGACAGAAGTTGATGTAAAGTTTAAATTTGGGTAAAAGGAAAACAAAATTCTGATGTAAGGCTACGAATAAACAAATAAATAACTATGAATGGAAGCGTAAATAATCCGTAATAGCCATTTTATGTGTGATTTTTAACACCGTTTTTTTCCTGAATGGTAAGTGTTTTCACCAGAAAAACTGTGGTAGTAGCATTTATTAGTCCCATGTCACATATTTCTCAGAGAGAAAGATAAAAAATTTACATTTTTAGGATTTTGATAAAATTCCATACATTTTAGTATGGAGGTCCCTCGCAAGAAAGTGATACGCTTATGGCTCCGTCCTTAGCAGAAAGAGCTGCTACTAAAACCTCCTTGGTATGCCCTATCCACCTCCACTTTTGCTGCGCAATTTATGCTTGTATAAAACCAAGCAAGGATTCACTTGAGTTCTGTTGGTGTATCACCAGGAAGAATTGCTGAAGTCCAAAGACAATTCAGCTATTTATTTTAGGGACAACTACTGAACTTGACATTACTTTAATTATCTCCACCTGCGAATAAATAATAAGTCAGGAATTGTAACAGCGCTCAAAAAATGACCCAACGAAAGTCGTGTATTTCAGAAGTCGTTCCACCGCGTCATTGGCTCAACTACTACTAGCTACAACCAAAAACAACTAACGTCTATGGCATGAGGACGTGGGAATATTCACTGCCAGATGTACTTAATGGCTTACCAAAAGAGTTACATTCTAATCTTTTAAAGGATAAAAAAGCGTGTAAAGCTGCACTAAAAAATTTTTATGTATCGTATAGCACTAAGCATTTAATGAACTAATCTAATTAGCAGTGAGCCTGAGATCTCATTCGCTTCTCGTATAAACCTTAAATAGGTTTTAGATAAGCGTTTATTATTGTAAGATGTTTGAATTTAATGTATCTTGATCAATAAATTAAAAAAAAAATACTACTACCAATTGCTGCTCTCGCTCTGGAGACGCATTTTTGAAGCGTTCGAAGTGAATCTTTAGTTCGCATACGAAAACAAATCGTGTACGAATTTAATTTCTAATGCAATCGATTTTACGCATTTTTGAATCATTCGAAAACAGTGTTGCCATTAAATTCAAATCTTTCAACAATTTTCTTTTCACGCAGAAAAAATAAAAACCGGCAAGCAATTACTCATTGATTTTAAAAACCGGTAATGAATTGCGAGGGAATGGAACGCAAATTAAAAAGTTGATATGTCAGTTTGATGTCATTTGTGAAGGAAACGTCAATGTCGTTCACATCACAGATTATACATACTTTCGAGTGATAGAATTGCAAAACGAGTGGGTCGGACCACTCGTTGTAGAATTCACAGGTATGAATATTCAAAAATTGGAATTTTACGGATTCGTATACGAATCTTGCCAATTCGAATGCGAATTGAAGTTCGAACGCTTCAAAAATGCGTCTCCAGAATTTGAACCAATTGATTCGTATTTTGAATATACGTCCTTTTGGTTTCATGTAGGCCCACTTTTTGTTTGGGATTTGTTCTGAATTAGAGTTCCTGACTTGTTATTTATTCGTAGATCTCCACCTATAAACCTATCGCGTTTACGTGAGCAGAGTTCAGGCAAACGCTAGTTTTTATCTTTGTCATTTGTTATCTGAATATTGATGTAGGCTTTTATCGGGTTAGTGGCATTTGCCCCCATTTTCAAATGCCCCCGTGTCAAACGCCCCCAGTATCATTTGCCCCATTCATTCTAAGAAATAACATAATGTAGCTTTTTACATTATTTCTACTGTAGTAACAAAATGGGGGCGATTCTAGCGTGGCCGCTAAATTTAAGGCTATAATTTGACAGGTCTAAAAATGTTGCTATCTTTGTTACCGCCTATAGGCTGGAAAAAGACAGCATCACTTTAAGACCTGTCAAATTTTAATCATAAATTTTGCGGCCACGAGGGAGAGGGACCTTCACCCGACATATTGAGATAATACACTAATAGTACCCCTTGTCTTATGGCAACGTGCATTGTAGTCAAGGTACTCACCACCTGACCAAAACAAGTAGACCAAAGACTGATAAGAGCGTCCATACAGACCGACGTCAGATTGGTCGAAGTATGCAGAGTCATTCGTGAGAAAAAGAGATAGAACTACTGATAACACTCTGGACAGGATTTGGCTATTGTTATCAATAAATCGTTTTTGTTCAGGAACTAACGCTCATTGAAAGTGAAGCTAACAAACTACTCAAGTATTGACAAAATAATATTAAAATTATACGCACAGTGAATTTATTTTATACGCCACGTAAATGTATCACACTCTAATAAAACATAAATTATTAAACGCAGAAGACTGATTAATAAAAAAAAATCTGTTAGCACTTTAGTCCTCGACTGTAAAGCAAATATTTTTTAGGTATTTCTCAATAAAATTTATCGGGGGCAAATGATACTGGGGGCGTTTGACACGGGGGCATTTGAAAATGGGGGCAAATGCCACTAGCCCCTTTTATCTACCTATTGACTTATGAAATAAGTCTGTTATCCTAATAGATAACAAACAATTACATCAGTAATATTGGGTAATTATTGGTCATTACAAGTCACGTATTTATCTTGCTTATCAATTACAAAACGAAACAAAATTATGATCTGGGGTTACGACAGTGTAAATGCCAAAGATATTTCATATACACTGTGTCTAGTTACAGACTACTTAAACTTAAATGGTTGACTCAGACCATAAAACTGAACAACTTTTCTCAAGGAACATAGGTCGAAAACAAAAAAAAAATCTGCTTCATTCAGGTAATTTTATTCAATTTAGATTATTTACAGAATTCTTACTGAATTTCATGCAGAATACAATGCAAATAGAGCGAGTATTGTGTTACATTGTATTACATACATAATCTGTGCTTCTGAAGGCACGTTAAGCCTTTGGTACCGGCTTGGCGGCTCAACATCTCTGACACTAGGGTTTGTGAGGTCCACAGAACACTGCATGGTCACTCGCCGCCCGCTACTAGAGGCGGCATGGTCAACACTTACCATACAAACCAAGCGTGTCGGGGGCGTAACCCGTTTTTTCATACTATTTCCTCACTATTGTAAGCATGCACATGGTGGCTGGGCACCATATTTGGCTGTGTGGTGCCGGAAGAATAGTACCAACCCATCCCTACCCGTGGGTGTCGTAAGAGGCGACTAAGGGTTAATGAACCAGAGGATGGGCAGCAGCATCCTTCTGTGTATTGTATCATCTTACATTCTGCGGTCACCAGCAACATGGTGCCAGCCGTAACGCTAACAAGCGTGGTGACTATGGTTTGGTCATGAAGAGAGGATGAATGAAGAAAGATTGACGAAAGAGATCCACAAGGCGAGAGTGAATGGAAACGTTGGAAGGGGAAGGCCTCGGCGAACGTACCAGGACCAAATTCAGGACGTTCTGAATAAAGGCCAGGTTAAAAGTACCCTAAACCGACGAGCATGTATGAAAGGATTGATGAAGGTTGAGGAAGCAAGGGAAGTATGTCAAGATCGTAGCAGGTGGAGAACTGTGGTGCCTACCCCGACGGGAACACTATGGAACTTCCCCTCCATATTGTTTCAGCAAAAGCTGGACTTTTGGAGGGAGTTCCCTGCCCTGTAGTGGACGTTTCATGGGATGTTATGATGAGTAACAGGGCGCACCAAGATTCTGTGCTGCGTGGTGAGGTCGGTGACCACATTATAAAGTGTGTAAGGGACGGTGTACCGAAAACTGAAAGGGCGTGCTCAGTCAACGAAACTGAACAACTTTCCCAAAGAAACATATGTTGGGAAATAAAATTTGACCTCTCCATACAAACTTTTCGACCAGAACAAGCAATTTGTATGAAGAGTTCAAATTTTTGTTTCATTTCCCAACATATGTTTCTTTGGGAAAGTTGTTCAGTTTCGTTGACTAAGCACGCCCTTTCAGTTTTCGGTACACCGTCGCCCCTTACACCCTGTATGATGACAGAAATCATATCTCACTCTCTCAAACCCATCTTGTTTCTCTTTCCAGTGCATTCCGCAGACATCAAGCGGATAAAGATGACAATTGACAACCTGTACATTGAGAAGCAAAAGTCAGAAAAAGAAAAGGCGAAGAAACCAACCAAGGGCAAGGGCAAAGCCAAGCTAAAATTGGACAGTGATAATGTAAGTAAAGGCTGTGTATTAACGTGCCACCAAATTTGAGGAAATTTTTACCAAATAATATCCACCAAATTTTGTCTACCAAAATGGATGAATGTACACCAAATTTGCTTCTGGCACTTCGCCGCCCGCTACCGCGGCACGCTCGCTCCGCTCGCTCGGCTCGAGCGTTGTGGTCGCAAGATAACCTTACACAACCAAACCGAACCGGTTACCCAAATTTGGTGTACGTTCAGCCAATTTGGTGTCCATTTTGTCTGAAGTGAATTGGGGTATAAAAAATTATTTTGGGAAGCATTTAATTTGTTGCCGTAAGTAAAGATTACAGATATAGGCACAGAATAAAGTAATAGCACTGTCGTACAGAACGGACACTCTCCACCCCCCTTGCGCCCCACTCCCGCTCCCCATTCGATCTGTTGCGGGTCAGTTTCAAATTCAGCGCTTCCAATTTCAAATACGCGCTCGTTATACATAGTGTCCGCGTGGGCGGGCGGGGGAAGGGGTGGGGCGCAGGAGGCAAAAAAAAGTGTCCTTTCTGTATGTACTATTACTTTAATCTGAGACACGAAGCTCCCTCCAGAACTCCAGCAAAAATTCATGGTATTTTGGAGAACTTTTACCATAGTCACCACGCTTGTAAACGTTGCTGCTGGCGACCGCTGTTGTTGGTGACCGCATTATGTAATGGTATGAAACACTGAAATATTGGGTCATGCCCGTCATCCTACTGGAGTGTCCCACTGGTAGGTCGACGTGGGAATTCACATTTCGATTATGCTGCTGCCCATTCATCGGGTCATAATCATAAGCCCTTAAGTGCCTCTTACGACACCCACGGGTAGAGATAGTTTGGTACTCTTTGCCGGCACCACACAGACGATCTTTGTATTACTAGAAATAATTTCTTTCTTTTCCAGGCTCACTTGAACCCCGAAGTTTACGGCACTTTCGATGACGATTACGACGATTTCATGTAAACCATCACATTCACATTGCACATCTAAAAATCCAAAACTAAACGAAATCTAACACTTATATAAAATAACAAATCAAACGTTGTAACTTTAAAATATCATGATCTATCTCTCTCTTTTTTGCTTAAAATTATTGATTAGTTTTGGATTTATAGATAAAAAAAATCATACCTAATTTCCGAACGAAATTTCAATTTGTTATGTGACTTTTAAGAGGTAGTTTTCTGTGCGTAATGTGCGTTATTGTCTCAATATTCCTAGTTGTTAAAATGCGCCTCTTACATGGTTTAATTATTTTTGTATAATTATGATTTGTTTTGAGCTTATCGTTCGGCAATCAGGTACTTAGCCATGTATAGCCTATACTTATTATACAAACATGTATTATACTGTCGATTCATCTGCGGTTACGGTCCGATGTTATGTTATATAGAATAATAAATTTTTTATTGTGATAATTTTTGGTTGTTTCATTAAAAACAGTTCTAAAGCACATCGTGACCATTGACGTAAGAAAAACGTTCCGCTTCGCGTTATATCCAAAATCCTCAATCGAAACCTACATCTTAAGGGTCGGGCCACACTAATCGACGGTTTGCCTATACAAAACGAGCGCAAAGTATGGAAATCCTTTCGCATGGACGTGGCGAACGTGCCCTGACGGTGAAACACGGTCAGCCGTCGGCAGGGATCGACGGCGATAAGAGGCAACAACAGTATGAGATGTTTCCATCGATTCGTCTGCATACGGAGCTGTACGGATGCAAACGCCTCCGTAAGCGGTACATCGGCATAATGCGTACTAGTGTGCTCTTTTTTAATCGGCAAAGTGCAAAAGGCCGTAGATCAATGTGGCCCAACCCTAACTAATGGATGAAAAAGGTACTGTGGGTAATGCCAAAGAGATTTGAACCTCTTTGGGTAATGCAGTACTTCCGAGTACGAGTACCAACCTACTAACAGAAACCACTTCAGAAGATGATCGGAAAGTGAATTAAGTATGATTCGTATTCGGCGCGTACCAATGGTTCCATACCACTGAGCAAGTCTGTCCGCGGCTGAGCTAAGCAGAAACCCTGAAGACTTTAGGGCATAGCCATAGGGGATATGCATGATTTTTTTTATTTGAAAAAATATCCTCATAATATGTTGTTAAATTGTTTTACTAAACCGTTTATTACATATATGTAATAAACAGTTTAGTAAAACAATTTTTCGAATAACTATGAAATTAAAAAAGATATGGGCCATCGAAGATTTGTTTCTGTCTCTTTCTAGCAAAACGAAATCTAACACTGACTATATGGCCGTAGTGGCATGTGACGTCACTTTCCATGTCGGATCTCTCTGTCTAATCGGTGCGCAATTAATATTTTTAAATGCTTATATCGGCCGCATTTCTTAGCCGATTAAAATTATATTTAAACTTTTTTTCATATTAAATGCGACAAAAAAATTTATGCATATTCCCCTATTACGCCGACGAAGTATGAAATAAAATTAAGCAGAATGCGGAAGACTGACAAACCACGTAATCCTGGAGGAATTTGCGACGTGTTGGCCGACCATCGGTAGCCCCGAGAAGCCTGCGAATGTCCCAACAGATTTTTAAACAGTCAGGAGCACGTCAAACTTGACACAATGGACTTTGTACCGTTCTTATCTCTAACGCCTTGACCTGCTCTTGACTTTACCTATGTTGCGCCGCGTTTTGTCCAGGCAAAGGGGCGGCACGCTCTCTTCGGTATCTTCGGATGAACAGCTTCGGCGCCTTCAGAAACGCCGTCGGACACGATGAACGAATTATGTTGGGGAACTCCACCCTCGGTGCCTTCGGATAAGAAGAAAGACCACATAAAATGGAGCGCTTTGCCTTCAACGCTATCGGGCGGTCGCCCCACCTCGCCCTTCCCTAAAGCCCGCGGCACAAAAGAACGCTGTTACTTCCTAGGCATGATCTGTGTGGCATGGGTGACAGGCGGTCAGCCATTTCGACGCCCTGCCCCGCGCATCAAAGAGATTTGAACCTCGCCCGCGCACCGCCGTCTACGGTCATCTGATCATAAGTTCGCATTGGTTCGTTTTCCAACATTTGAAGATGGCAGTCGTGTTTTTATTTCAATTTTAGTTTTATATGTTTATTGAAGTGTTTAATGAATAATTTTGATTGGGGATTATGCAGTATAAAAACTTAAAAGGCGGCGGTGTGGTTCGCAACCCATCACGTCACGTTCCTCCCGGGGGCGAAAAGCGGGCTACGGAGAGCCGCTTTGCTACGATGAATGTCAGAGGTGGAATGAATGGCAAAATAGATGAAGTATGTCAGATGATGGATGAAAGGCGTATAGACGTTCTCTGTGTGAATGAGACTAAACGGAAAGGTTGTGACACCACAGAACACGGCCCTTACACAGCGTACTGGTCTGGTGTTCCCAGTACCAGCAGAGGCTGTCAGGGAGTCGGTGTCATACTTTCCGGAAGAATGGTAGAGTGCGTGAAAGAAGTCGAGTGTGTGAGCCCAAGACTCATCTGGGTCAGACTGAAAGTCGGACTGACCCGAATTTTTGTTCTAGGTGCATATGCACCAACGAATATTGGTTCGCGAAAGTCCCTGAAAGCCCAGAAAGAAACAGATGAGTTTTGGGAAAATATGAGAGATACGTTAGAGAAATGTGATCAGAATGAACGAGTTATCATGCTAGGTGATTTTAATGGATGGGTAGGAAGAAAGCGTGACGGTTATGAAAGAGTTGTTGGTAAGTTTGGTGATGAACGTGTGAATGATAATGGAATAAGTTTGCTTGAGATATGTTTGGAATGGAGTCTTTTTGTGGCAAACACTATGTTTGACCACAAAAGGATCCATATGTATACAAGAGAGGAGGGTGATGCGAGAAGTATGATCGATTTTGTAGTTGTGGATGAAAGATTGAGAAAAAGAGTTCTGGACGCTCGCGCATATCGTGGAGCCGCCATCGACACAGACCACCACCTGGTTGTGACCCGAATTGGTGGTCTATTTAACCGGTGGCGGCATAGACCACAAGAGCAGACGAGCATTCTAGAACGTATCAAAGTAGAGAGATTGCAAGAGGAGGATGTCAGAAAAGAATACTTGAAAGAATTGAGTGAAAGATTTGAGAACCTGGATGAAGTAAATGATATTGAATGTTTGTAGAATGAATTTAAAGATGGAGTAGTAAGTATAGCTGTCAATGTTTGTGGGGTGTCAAAAAGGAGAAAGGGTGGAAAGAAGAAGAATATGTGGATGGATAAAAGTGTACAGGCAGCTGTTTGTGAGAAGAAGAAAGCATGGTCAGATTGGTTAGCAGTAAAAGCTAACCAAAGAATGCAGAGGGCAACAAGTGATGACGTAAGTGTAGCAAGAAAGGTATATAAAAGAGCGAAAGGTATTGTTAAGGAAGTCGTTGAGAGAAAGAAAGAGGAGTGTAAGGATGAGTTTGACAGAAGGCTTACTGAAGATTTCCAGTCCAACCAAAAGTTTTTCTGGAAATCCATACGGACAGCCCGAGGAAAGTTTGGAACATCGGAGCTGAGTAAAATCAGAAGCCAGGATGGAAGTATTATAAAAGGTGAAGAATGTGTTTTGAGGAGGTGGAAGGAATATTTTGAAAGTCTGTTTGAGAGAGAAAAAGCAGAGGCCAGCGAACCTAGGTCTTCTGTGGAAATGAATGAGAATGAAGAGGAGAATTGTGTAAGTGAGATAAGTATGGATGAGATTATGAAAGCGATGAAAAGTATGAAATCAGGTAAAGCAGCTGGGTATGATAGAGTGTCGGTCGAGATGTTGAAGGCTGGGCGAGGCATTGTGGCTAGTCAGTTGTACCGCCTTTTCAACTTGTGTTGGACGAACGGCCAAGTACCAGGTGACTGGTGCAAGGCTGTGATTGTGCCGCTGTACAAGGGAAAAGGGTCACAACAGGACTGCAAAAATTATCGCGGGATAAGCCTTCTCAGTGTCGTCGGCAAACTGTATGCAAAGGTTTTGATTGAAAGAGTGATGAAAGATACTGACGATAAAATATGGGATGTACAAGCGGGATTTAGAAAGGGAATGGGATGTACAGATCAGGTCTTTTCCTTGCGGTGCATAGCTGAAAAGTTTTTGGCTAAAAACCAAAAAGTCTACGGCGCGTTCGTGGATTTGGAAAAGGCCTATGACCGAGTGGTGAGGAATGAATTGTGGTCAGCATTGTCTATGTATGGGGTAAACGGTCATCTGATTCAAGCACTGAAATCTCTCTATGAGGATTCCAGTGCTTGTGTCAGAATAAACGGGGCGTACACTGAATGGTTTAGCATCGAAAAAGGTGTTAGGCAGGGATGTGTAGCGTCACCTTGGCTGTTTAACCTGTTCATGGATAATTGTTTGATTGATCTGAAAGAGAGTATGTGTGGACTGAGAATAAATGAGTTACTCATCAAATGTCTTCTCTACGCTGATGACCAAGTTGTACTTGCGTCATCTGCTGACGAGTTGCAGGAGATGGTAACAATGATGAATGTGGCTTTGGACAGGAAAGGAATGAAAGTAAATGTAAGCAAGACTAAAGTAATGGTACTTGAAAGAGAGGAATGTATGACAGAGTGTACTATATTAATAGATGGTGAACAAGTCGAACAAGTGAAGGAGTTTGTGTATCTGGGCTCAAAGTTTACGAGAGATGGAAAGTGTGAAAGTGATATTGAAAGAAGAGTGAATGCTGGAAACATGGTGAATGGTGCCCTGCACGCCTTTATGAGGAGTCAGAAGGTGTCTCACAAGGCTCGTTTGGCTGTTCATAGGGGAGTTTTGGTACCAACACTGATGTATGGCAGTGAAAGCTGGGTATGGCAGAAGAAGCATGAAAGTAAAATTAATGCAGTGGAAATGAGAGCGCTAAGGAGTATGATTGGTGTTAAATTGAGTGACAGGATTAGAAATAGTGTGATAAGAGAACGGTGTGGCGTAAAAGAAGACGTAGTGACCAAAATCGAGAAAGGGATGCTGAGATGGTTTGGTCATGTAGAGAGGATGAATGAACGAAGATTGACGAAAGAGATCTACCAGGCGAGAGTGAATGGAAACGTTGGAAGGGAAGGCCTAGGCGAACGTACCAGGACCAAATTCAGGACGTTCTGAATAAAGGCCAGGTTAAAAGTACCCTAAACCGACGAGCATGTATGAAAGGATTGATGAAAGTACAGGAAGCAAGGGAAGTATGTCAAGATCGTAGCAGGTGGAGGACTGTGGTCTCTGCCTACCCCAACGGGAAAGAGGCGTGATGTTATGTATGTATGTATGTATGTATTATGCAGTAAACAACATTTAAAGTGAACATCTATTAGAAGATTGGAATACATGCATTTTCCGAAATTTTTGGATGGAGAGAAGCGGACTTCGTGACTTCAATAATTTTCCATATCAACTTATTGGAGTCATCATGGTGCACAGGCTTTCCTCGTCGTCGATCTTCGAGATGTGGATTCCTGTGTAAATCAATCTTTCACTGGACATTGGCGTGTCGCCATAATTTTGTAACAATTCCTTTACTTTGACATTGGCGAAATACGTTTTGTAATGAGATGTGATGTCATTAAATAAATATACAATACAAGTTCGCATTACCGTCAGCATCGTACTTGTGTGCCGCGGGCTATCGTCGTAACATCCCAAGAAACGTCTGCGCCCTCCAAAACTCTAGGCGCGCGCGGAGGGGATTTACCATAGTCACCACGTTTGTAAGCGTTGCGGCTGGCGACCGCTGTTGTTGGTGACCGCAGTATGTAAGATGGTACAAGATCTCATATTCCACCAACGAGTACCTACAACAGCTCATCCTCCGGTTCATAAGCCCTTAGTCGTCTCTTACGACACCCACGGGTAGAAAACGTTTGGTACTTATCTTTTCCGGTACCACATGGGCTTTAATGGTACACATCTCTGGCACTCTATGCGTACGGAACCCTATAACCACTATCACCATGATTGGTTAGGCTCGTCTTAAAAAAGATGGATGAACAACGGAAGTAGCTAACACATATCAAATCGCATCCGACACAAATATCTAGGTCAAAATCGAACGCATCATTAAAATAATGTCTTGTTAATTAAGAGTTAAGTACGCCCGGAAGCCTGTCACTCTTACAATACAAATGGTAACGGACGAGACGCGTCCACTGCGTTACGTAACGATGTAACACTGTCGTCTCGTAACACTGGCTTCCTAGATCAATGGAAAAGATACGTGTCAATTTATTTGTAATCTAAGATTTGGTTTTAGTTGGGCTATCTTTTTAGGGTTCCGATACCAAAATAGTAAAAAAAGGAACCCTTATGGTGCGACATTGTCTGTCTGTCTGTCCGTCTATCACACCTGTATATCTCAGCTACCACTCATGCTATCGACTTGAAATTTGGAATAGTTTTAGAATCTGGTTGCCCAACTTAATTGCACATGAAAGAATAAAAAAAATATACTTAAATAATAATGTAAAGGGGCCCAAATAGGGGGGGCAAAATTTCAAATTGTCGTTACTAGATTGAGTGGGGTATCTTCTAAAATATATTTTTGTATTTTTTTAAGACTTAGTTTTCAAGTTATGATGATAAATTTAAAAAAAAAATGCCATTCCCTTAATCTCCGAAGTTTGTAAAAGGAAAAATCTGAATTAGTTTCAGTCGATACAAGTTTATTTAAATATTACAGCAAAAATAAAATTATCTTTCTAAGTTGCACAGTTTTTTATGCAAAAAAATCTTTACAAACAAATTTAGTTTTGCGCTCCTAAAAATAGACTTTATTGCTGCTACAAATAGTAAAGGTACGTGGGACACTCAGAAATATTTGCGACACTAAAAAAAATTGTTCTACAGGTACATATATTTTTATTAAATCTTTTCAAAGTACTCTCCACCAGCCTCTATACAAAGATTCATGCGTCTGAACCAGTTTTCAAAACACTTTTTCCAGTCCGCCGTAGACACCTCGTTTACAGCCTGCTCGAACGCAGCCAGCGCATCTTCCGGCGACGAAAATTGTATCCCCTTGAGCTGATTTTTTATTTTTGGAAATAAAAAGAAGTCACACGGTGCTAGATCAGGGCTGTAAGGAGGGTGACCCAGGAGTTTGACTGGTGTGCTGTCCAGGAAGTCCCTCGTTTTGAGCGCGGTGTGTGCAGGCGCATTGTCGTGGTGGAGCAGTAGTCCGCGGAGCCCTGTGTTTGGTCGCTTGTTGCTCACAACAGAAAAAACTTCTGGTAAACATTTGGTAGTATACCATTCGGCGTTGATGCTTCTTTGATCTCGTAAGGGAATTGAGGCCAAGTGGCCAGTCAAATTAAAAAAGCTGGCGATCAAAATCTTCCCCCCGCTTCGAGATCGCTTCACTTTGGTAGGCGTTGGTTCATTTTGAAACACCCAAACTGTCGACTGGCGCTTGGTTTCTGGATCGTATTGATAAATCCAGGACTCATCACCTGTTACGATGTCGTAAACACGCCGAGACGAGCCTGCTTCAAATTTGTTCAGCATATCACGGCACCATTCCACCCGGGCCTGCTTCTGAGCGTCGGTGAGGTAGTGCGGCACCCAGCGCGATACTATCCTCCTCACGCGAAGATGCCCGTGTAGAATCTCGTGAACGCTTCCCGATCCAATCTTTAATATGTGCTGAATCTCCTGATATGTAATTCGCCTATTATCTTGGATTAAATTTTTCACTGCTAGCACGTTTTCTTCCGTAATAGCCGTCAAAGGGCGACCGCTTCTTTCTTCATCCCCCAAGGTTGGTCGACCGCGCCTAAATTCGTTATACCAACGATACACGGTTGCCTTGGAGGGGCCTTCATCCATAAATGCCATTTGAAGTCTATCGAACGATTCATCCGGTTTCAGGCGACACTTGAAATCGTAAAAAATCATAGCTCTAAAATGTTCCCGGCGCAGATCCATTTTTCAGTAAGACACGATACTTTGAATTGGCTCGCAAAAAATGTGGAGGGAAATTTTGAAAATGGAACACACATATTTTTACTTACAAGTAATCATATTTTCGAAAAAGATTCTGACCGGCCAGTCTCCCATATATAAAAACTATTTTTCGCAATACTTTCTGAGTGGCCTGGTATATCGGAACCCTCGGTGCGCGAGTCCGACTTGCACTTGACCGGTTTTTTTAGGGTGATCTTAACCCCACGGAGCAGAGAAGGGGCTGTCTTAACCCAATGTACGGTCAACCATACGTCGGTAGAAACTTTTTCAACTCTATTACCACGCCATAAGGTAAAAAAGTGTTTTTACTGATGTTCTGTTGAGTGTACTATAATTCATGAAACCCCGGGAACAAATTTTTTAATGTCATCAAATGATTTTCGAGATTTATATTTTTTTAATAAACCCCAAACGTAAATTATGTCATTGTTTACCTCTTTGTATTATCAGGCCATGGGTATTAATTTTTTTTTATATTTATCTTTAAATGCAAGGATGATATTCAAGAATTGCGTCCCTGGACTGAAACCCTATTCCGCGGAAGAATCGATATGCAATAGCTAAGAAAACATTACTTTAGAATGTAATATGTTTCTTCTGTGTTTGCATCTACAAGGTGTAACAGAAAGGGTATATCAACCTTGAAGGATATGATTCTGCTCATGAAACTGAACAACTTTCCCCAAGAAACATAGGTCAAAATACGAAAAAAAATTTGACCTCCCATAGAAACTGAACCAGCTGATATTGCATTTTGTATGGAGTTCAAATTTCTTTTTTCGTATTTCGACCTATGTTCCTTAGGGAAAGTTGTTCAGTTTCATGGGCAGATTCACATCCTCATACCCTTTTTGTTACACCTTGTATGAGTATTGGTCACAAACTTGTGAGGTAGAGCAACCTCTTCTTGTCAAACCGTTTACTCAACGATAGACTAAAGTGCGGTCAGTTAGCTGTTCCACGTAGACACACCTTACAATTTCACCAATTTTTTTCCAAGTACTAGTTAGGTATATTTAAAAAAAAATTCATAGAAAATTCAAGAATTGGCTCCTATCAAAAATTGAGAGCTATGTACCTAACTAGTACCTGGAAAAAAATTGGTGCAATTTGGCGATATAAGATTATAAGGGACCGGAATACTAGTATTCCGTAGAATTATATACCAGGCAACTCAGAAAGTATTGCGAAAAATAGTTTTTATATATGGGAGACTGGCCGGTCAGAATCTTTTTCGAAAATATGATTACTTGTAAGTAAAAATATGTGTGTTCCATTTTCAAAATTTCCCTCCACATTTTTTGCGAGCCAATTCAAAGTATCGTGTCTTACTGAAAAATGGATCTGCGCCGGGAACATTTTAGAGCTATGATTTTTTACGATTTCAAGTGTCGCCTGAAACCGGATGAATCGTTTGATAGACTTCAAATGGCATTTATGGATGAAGGCCCCTCCAAGGCAACCGTGTATCGTTGGTATAACGAATTTAGGCGCGGTCGACCAACCTTGGGGGATGAAGAAAGAAGCGGTCGCCCTTTGACGGCTATTACGGAAGAAAACGTGCTAGCAGTGAAAAATTTAATCCAAGATAATAGGCGAATTACATATCAGGAGATTCAGCACATATTAAAGATTGGATCGGGAAGCGTTCACGAGATTCTACACGGGCATCTTCGCGTGAGGAGGATAGTATCGCGCTGGGTGCCGCACTACCTCACCGACGCTCAGAAGCAGGCCCGGGTGGAATGGTGCCGTGATATGCTGAACAAATTTGAAGCAGGCTCGTCTCGGCGTGTTTACGACATCGTAACAGGTGATGAGTCCTGGATTTATCAATACGATCCAGAAACCAAGCGCCAGTCGACAGTTTGGGTGTTTCAAAATGAACCAACGCCTACCAAAGTGAAGCGATCTCGAAGCGGGGGGAAGATTTTGATCGCCAGCTTTTTTAATTTGACTGGCCACTTGGCCTCAATTCCCTTACGAGATCAAAGAAGCATCAACGCCGAATGGTATACTACCAAATGTTTACCAGAAGTTTTTTCTGTTGTGAGCAACAAGCGACCAAACACAGGGCTCCGCGGACTACTGCTCCACCACGACAATGCGCCTGCACACACCGCGCTCAAAACGAGGGACTTCCTGGACAGCACACCAGTCAAACTCCTGGGTCACCCTCCTTACAGCCCTGATCTAGCACCGTGTGACTTCTTTTTATTTCCAAAAATAAAAAATCAGCTCAAGGGGATACAATTTTCGTCGCCGGAAGATGCGCTGGCTGCGTTCGAGCAGGCTGTAAACGAGGTGTCTACGGCGGACTGGAAAAAGTGTTTTGAAAACTGGTTCAGACGCATGAATCTTTGTATAGAGGCTGGTGGAGAGTACTTTGAAAAGATTTAATAAAAATATATGTACCTGTAGAACAATTTTTTTTAGTGTCGCAAATATTTCTGAGTGTCCCACGTATAAGCAGATGCGTAGAATCCACTTAATTAATAAACTGATTTAAATAATTCACAGACAAAACGAAAAGTATGTTGGTACCTACGAAAATTGATTTTCAAATACTTCCCTAGTGAAAAAACTTTAAGATTATCACTACTACACATCAATTTATAACAATAACAAATTCTGAAGCAACTTCTCATACAAGTCCAAACAATATTCTCCGACACGAAATCCTATTGTGTAAGGTAGGCTAAGGTAGGCCATACACAAAAGGTATGTACGATGAAATCGAGACTTCATTTATCTTACCTACTTGTCCAGCAGTGGAAATCTTTCGGCTGATATGATAGTTGATGGATAATGATTTGGCGCCAATGGCAAAATCCATCTCAGTTTCCAGAAAGCCTGGGATGAGCAACGCTCTTTCCGGTCTTATGAGTGTCGAAGCCACGGAGTAAAGAAGGGTAAGCACTCGTAAGACAATAAATGCTAGCTTAGATGGATTAAGTTCCACGTGAAGAACTCGTTAATTACAAAGTTAGGAATAACTTTTGGTGCGTCTCAAGTTATCAATTTTGCGCGCAAATCATCGAAAATTAGGGGCTTTCCCACAGCCAACTAGCGCCCCCATCAGTTAAAGAAATATTACTCGCTTAATACAAAACTTATCGTAATATTTTTTAACTGATGGGGGCGTTAGTTGGCTGGGGGAAAGCCCTCAAGGGTGAATTTCCGCCAGTGATGTGCGAGGGAGCTAACCTTTGAGCTGGAGCTAGCCAATAGGATTGCTTTGCTCCATTTGTCAGCACTGGTGGAAATTCACCCTAAGGCTGGCTGTCCATTGATGCGGCGCGAGCTGGCAAGATAATATAGTCTTTGACCTAGGTGGTCTCGAAGGTGTACGCCCGCGGAGCGGAGAAAACGAGCGCCCCCATCAGTTAAAAAAATATTGCTCACTAAAAACAAAACTTATCGAAAATCCGGAAAGACAGATTGAAGTAAAGGTATTCTAGTTTATTCAGAACCTATCAATTCTAAAATAGTACATTAAGATGCACGTGCGCTATTTTGGATATTACGGCCGAGGCTCAAAAATTGCAGCCCGAGCCGCAGGCGAGGGCGTAATGGAGCCGAGGGTGTAATCACCAAAGCGCACAAGCTTCTTACGACGTTTTTCAACACATTTGCGAATAAAAACGAATCGAATTTGCTTACCTGTAATTTCTGAGCCTCCATTTTTAGTTCTCACAATACCTTTTAACATGGAATAAATACACCACAAAGAGCTAAGTTTATACTTATTCGCCAGCTCATTGAAATAAGCCAAAAACACATTCTCTGAAAACGAATTGGCATTTTGTGCTGTTCTTCCATTCAATGAAGTTTTCGTAGGCAAGAATGTAGGTACCTATTTTTCCTTTGATTTTGCTGGAAGGAGACTCTCACTTGCATTTTGTGCCCCAGTAATTATTGCCTGTGGGGTTAAATTAAGTTCTTCTTCATTGCTTGAAACCGACGAACGACATTGTTAGTTAGTCACAAAAATCAAAGCATATGAAAATACTTCTGAAAATGGCGCGCGGAATTCTTGTTGCGCGCGCATTTCTCTTTTCAAATGAGGAGCTGTGCTGTGACGAAGCAGAGGCAATGCTCCCAAACAGCGTAGTCATTGAAAAAGTAAAACTTTAAATTTATTGCTTACAAAATCAATTAATGTTAATTTGTTGTCAAATTTCTAATCTCATGCAAAAAACTGTTAATGTAATATATTTTCATCAAAATTACGTATATATTTACGAAATTGTCATAAATATTTTAGACATTAGAACTCCTTGCTTTGTTAATATAAAAAATAATAATTATATACTCGTAACTAGTGCTGTAATATATAATGAGAAAAGCACGCGTTTTTAATAAGCTGGATTATGGACCTAAATACAGTGCAAATAGAGCTGTTTTATGAGCAAATGTGTTGAAAAATATAATACACTGTAGTTACAGATACAAAGAGTGCGTAAAAAGGCCACTTTTAGCAGTTGTTGTATCTGTAACTACAGTGACTTTATTTTACAGAGTAAATAGTTTCTAAATAAACAAATGTACCTTTACCTTTAGGTCGTTCTGCGTTTAGGTCGTTCTGAGTTTAAGTCATTCTGCGTTTAGGTCCTTCTGCGTTTAGGTCATTTTGCGTTTGGGTCGTTCTGGTAATTATTGGTTTTAGGTCATTATGCGTCGGGACGAATCTGTCTTTCCGGATTTTTGATAAGTTTCGTATTTAGTAAGTAATATTTTTTTTACTGATGGGGGCGCTAGTGGACCGGAGGTAGCCCCTTAACGAGTAGGATTGCGGAGCAGAGGTTTTGTGCAATCCTATTTCGTTTTTAGGTTTACCGCGGTCGAACATTGCTCGCGTGAACAATGTTCGATGGTTTTGTGCACGAAGTCGGTGATTCGCGGTGTATAGTGACGGTGTTTGTTAGAAACATTACAGGATATACAGACAGTTGCATAAAGGTCCTTTAAAGCTAAAGCTCTGTTAAATCTATTGCTGTCACTTTCTGTTTTGATGACAAAGAAAGTGACGGCAATATATTTGAAAGAGCTTTAACTTTAAAGTAGATTTGTGCAACTGGTAGTTATACAGTACCCGTGTAGTTTTATGAAGTCTATCCTAATTTAAACAACTACCATTAATATATTCATTGCCCTAACCTTATTTTGTTTCTACCAAGTTTTTATACGGACGTACTCGGCTACCGGTTGGCTAACTTAGGGGATTTTTTTGATTTTTTTATATTACAAGTGAGCAAATTAATTTAGACGCTATGCAAAGCGGACTTATCCTTAAATGGAATTTCTTCCAGCCAACCTTAGAGAGGCTAAAGGAGTTGACAATATTTTTGCAGAATACCTACATATAAAGAATTGTTAAGATTCATTACTAAGTACAACGGATAAATAAATTAATTAATGCATAAACACAAAAAATAAAATAACCTACCTACCTTATGATAATAATAATAGCAATACATATATATATACCTATAATACCTATAAATAGATAAAATATATATATGTATACAGGGTGTTAATTTGATTGTGTGCGGGATCAGTATCAGTAACTGAACAACTTTTCCCAAGGAACATATAGGTCAAAAAATGAATAAAGTTTTGACCGCCCATACAAACTGCATCAGCTGATAGCGCATTTTGTATGGAAGGTCAAATTTGGTTTTTCATTTTTTAACCTATGTTCCTTGGGAAAAGTTGTTCAGTTACTAATACTGACCCCGCCCCTGAGCTATGGCACGCAATCAAATTAACACCCTGTATATTTACAAATGTACCTTTACTTACCTTTACCTTTAGGTCGTTCTGCGTTTAGGTCGTTCTGCGTTTAAGTCATTCTGCGTTTAGGTCCTTCTGCGTTTAGGTCATTTTGCGTTTGGGTCGTTCTGCGTTGAGCTCCCTGTCCTGTAGTGGACGTTTAATGGGATGTTATGATGATGATGATTATGATGGTATTTACATATTATAATAAAATATATAAAGTAATGATTAATACCAAAATATATAAATCAACTTGCTGCTCAAGTGTCAATATTGTGACCACAGAGTTTCCTCAGTGAACGCGGCTATGTTGGGTGACCGTCTCACATTCTTAGGAAGCTGGTTCCACAGTCTAACCACT
Organism: Athrips mouffetella; assembly: GCA_947532105.1. Taxonomy (NCBI): domain Eukaryota; kingdom Metazoa; phylum Arthropoda; class Insecta; order Lepidoptera; family Gelechiidae; genus Athrips; species Athrips mouffetella. The sequence goes on along the minus strand of OX383975.1, from coordinate 5,242,369 downwards.
TGAACGGAGAAGGAATTAGAGTAGACACGAGAGGAGTGACCAGGAAAGACGAGGGAGAGGTTGGCGCAGGAGCGGAGATGACCTTCGAGGAGGGTGCGGAATTGAAACTTTTCCTTTATGTAGAGAGGAGTACCTAGCAGGATTAAAAAGGATGGAGTGCAGGAAGGATAGGATGTGGATATTTCTGCGAAGTCTGATGGGAAGCCAGTTTAACTTGGTGCGAAACTCCGATACATGATCGAATTTTCGGAGACCGAAGATGTAGTTACCTAATGCAGACATTTTTGAGTCGATCAAGTTTGTCCAGAAGATCTGCATTTGCGTCAAGAAATGCTACATTGCCATAATCCAGTAGCGGCAGGAGAAGGGATTGGGATAGCATTATCTTGATTTGAAGAGGCAGAAAGTTCTGTAGGCGCTTGAGGCAGTGAAGGGAAGCAAATAGTTTGCGGCTAACTTCACCAATATGAGCTGACCGGTACAGCGGTCACCTATCCGGGTTCTAAGCACGGCCAACGTTGCTTAACTATCAGCTCTCATATTTTTGGCCGTTAAAGGTTGCAGAAAGCCGCATAAGCTGTGATTGGGTGTACCTAGAGTGCCCGCACACAGTCAATCTTGATCGCGATCCGGTAGAGATGCAGCTATAGAAAGAAAGAGAAATAGATACCTACTTAATAACTGAAATCTACCAACCTCTACCCATGGGTGTCGTAAGAGGCGACTAACGGCTTATGAACCAGAGGATGGGCAGCAGCATCTTTCTGTCTAATTTATCATCTTACATATTGCGGTCACCAACAACAGCCGTCGCCAGCCGCAACGCTTACAAGCGTGGTGACTATAGTAAATCCCCTCCAAAGTAACGCGCATTTGCTAGAGTTCTGGAGGGAACTTCCTGTCCTGCAGTGGACTTTTCGTGGCATGATATGATGAATAGTTAAAACGCTATAGGACCATAAGCTAGGTGTATAGGACTATTTCTTTCTTTCCTGTAACTGCATCTTTACCGGATCGCAAACAGATTGACCATGTGCTACCCATTGTTGTGAAGATTTTTCTTTCGCCTCTCAAGCAAATAATCTTTAATCAACCTCTTAATTACCTACTTAACAAGAAGTAGCAAAAGCCTCTTCAATTCCGTTGAACAAATTCTATTATTAGCACTTGAAATGATTAGGCAAGCTTATTGCTTTAACAGCTTCTATCCATTAAAATAAATAATTAACATGAATATACCTTTGTCCATTATTTATATTTAGAGACAATATGTTAAAACTAGCACCTCTGATCATTATCTTCAGAAGGTCATCTACAATCTTTACATACGCAGTGGTATTTTGAAACACTTACAGCAGTTGTCACTAAACTATTGCTAAATCCATTCTCAATGACTTGCCTTTCCATTTCATAAAGCTAAAATAATTAGTCAGAAATATTTGGTTGTGGCGATAATAATCTTTGTAGGTAAGTATTTAGGTACACACGGCCGCACATCAGTAGAAACACTTTTGGACCTTATGGCGTGGTAATAGAGTTGAAAAAGTTTCTACCGACAAGCGGTTGACCGTACCTTATCGATTTTGTTTCGAGATCGGTTGCAGAGTTGCAGAGCTACACCCAAAGAATTAGGACTTCTTGTTCTCTCGGAATATAAGGAATAATAATTTATATAGGGTGACTTTTAATTAGTTCTTTTTCTATTCTATTCTATTCCAAAAAGGTATGCATGTACTCATGATACTGAACAACTTTCCCCAAGGAACATCGAAATACGAAAATCAAGTTTTGACCTCCCATAGAAACTGCATCAGCTGATACCTAGCGCATTTTGTATGGGAGGTCAAATTTGGTTTTTCGTATTTCGATCTATGTTCCTTGGGAAAATTGTTCAGTATCATGAGTATATGCATATCCTTTGCTATCAAAAACTAATTAAAAGTCAGCCTATTACCCTCCGAATACTGAAAGGGCATGATCAGTCAACGTAATTGAACAACTTTCAGTGAACAAAACTTTCAGGAAACGAAAAAAAAATTGGCCTCTTTATTGAAACTGTCCAATCAATTTTGCAATTTTGTATGTAGAGGCCGATTTTTTCCTTCATTTCCTGAAAGTTTTATTTGCTGAAATATGTTAAGTTACGTAGTCTGATCATGCCCTTTCAGTATTCGGATGGCTGCCCCAAGGAGTTAGTATAGTAACTCCTTGGGCTGTCCATTACACCCTGTATAGTATAGATGACATATTCTGCTATTGTGTCCCAAGTTGAAATGTCAAATCATCAAACGTGATTTGACATTCTCATACAAAATTTACAGAACGACGCCGCCCATGCTGTGATTACAATAACTGAATGATTGGCAGAATACCTGTGAAAGCTACACCTATATCTTTATTATGACTTCGAGCTTGAATAGATTCGGGTTATATGAATTGCAAGGGAATATTTAGCTATGCGCAGTAAAGCCACTATCACAACTTCTTTAATTCAGAAACGAATTCGGCACACATTGCTCATTGAGGTAACGATATTGGAATTGACAGAACCAAGCCACCCAGCAATGTATACGGAATTAATCATTGAATTTAAGAAGAAGTGATACCTCCCGTCCACTAGCGCCCCCATCAGTTAAAAAAAGATTACTCGCTAAATACAAAACTTATCGAAAATTCGTAAAGACAGATTGAAGAAAAGGTACCCTAGTTTATTTATAACCTATTTACTCTGTAAAATAAAGTTCACCGTAGTTACAGATACAATAACTGCTAAAAGTGGCCGTTTTTCTCACTTTTTGTATCTGTAACTACAGTGAACTATATTTTACAGAACTTATACGTTCTAAATAAACAAAGGTACCTTTACTTGAATCTGTCTTTTCGGATTTCCTATAAGTTTTGTATTTAGCGAGTAATATTTTTTTAACTGATGGGGGCGCTAGTGGACGGGAGGTAGCCTCTTGTAGTATATTATGTATTGTATAGCAGCGGTAGTGCGTGGAATATCAACCGAATTTGTGATGTTATGCGGTGCGTTTGGGCTCCTTTGTAGACTCTACTAAATGCGTTTGAATTATAAGTAGATCTTTATTAGCTTTCTAGAAAAAGTGCTTTTTTATCGGATTTTAATAAAACTTTCTCGTCTGAGAAATTCATGCGGTAAAACTATTTAGGTTGAATTTTGCAAGTTTGTCCATATAAATTTTGAGTGCACTATACTATATCTGCAGGGATAAAGACCAATTCTTGAATATCACCGTATGGTTAAAAATATAGAGGTACCCAGATTGTTAATTTTAACTAGAGCTTTTCTTGACTTTTTAGGGTTCCAAAATGGTAAAAACGGAACCCAGTGCGATACGGTATCCTTCATCTGTCTGTCTGTCACACCTGTATATCTCAGCAACCACCTGTATGTCTCGGAAGTTTGAAAAATCTGAATGAATTTACGTTTATGTAGATATTACAGGAAAAATAAAACAAGCTCTCTAAATAACACCATTTTTTAGAAATCCGCAAAAAACCTTAACAAACAAATAGTTCTGCGGTTCTAAAACTCTTGCTTCTAAAAATACTATAGGTATATCGAAGCCCTCGACGAGCGAGTGCGACTCGCACTTGACCGGTATTTAAAAATTTAATATGCCGCAAAAATCAACAATGGACTCTTCGGTTTTCTCCAAGGACGACAAACCGCCGGACAAGTGATTTATCTGATCCAGTTCTTGATAACAGCGAAAATAACGTTTAATGATGGGATACACTTCGTATGACCCAGTTAATCCATGGAAAAACCTTCGAAATACAATCGAACATTGAACTAATAATATTTTTATCAAATACCCTATAATTAAAACATATCCATCCAATTCATAAACAGTCCTTCATTCGCAATCTTTGGGAACTTTTTTGATAATAATATGTTCTTTTAACAATGGTGATCTCGTTTAGATTACTTTGGTACTCGTACCCACTGGTTGATATTTTGCAAGTTCGTACTTAAGCCACAGTTACACTAATCAATTAAGATATTACACATATTGTAGAGGTAGGTCAAACTAGTAATTTGTATTGTTCCACAACTTAATTGTCTAGATAAGAATCTAAATTGATTTGAGATTGTCTGAATTGGTCTTTAGAATCTTAGATGTCTCTTACAAAATGTATGAAATAAAATGGCAAAAAGCTCGATTTACGAACGTACATAGGCTAAATAAAAAAATCGTCTAAAAAGACAATAAAATAATTCTAAGATTTTTCCCGTGCGAACCTTGTAACGACCATTTGGAAATCCGTCAACAAAAAATTTAAAGATAATCTACAGAACGAATGAATTCATATGGATTATACCTAAGAAAATCGTAGATTCTAGGTCGTTGACCCACACAATGAGAATTCCTAGCCCTATACAGGGTGTTAGGGACTAAGGGACAGCTTTCCAAAAACTGAAAGGTCAACGAAACTGAAAGGTCAACGAAACTGAAAAACTTAAAAACAATTTCACACATTTCAATCAAGTAATCACAGCGCTGTTATACAGGGTGTTAGAAAAAAGTGCTTTGGAGCCAAAGATCTTTTGTCGTTCATTGCTTAAGGGGCTGATAAGACCTAAATACGCTTCACTTGAGCAGATTTTTAACGAAAAGTGATGAATATATGGCTGTGAAAAAAAATTATGTGATAATTAAGCATCTTTACAATAATATGGCCGACTCCGAAACACGATTAAATATATTTTGTACGCCATAAAAAAAATCCAAAGTTACCTCTGCTTTTTGCTTTTAAACCGTTTTTCTTAAGTACCCATTAATCTATGATGCCAAAACATTAACACATTATTCAATACATTAATAGCCATTTGATAATTAAAATTATGGGTACAGATTTTGAGAAAAATGCAAAAATGAGCAAAAAACGTAAAACAGCGCGAATCCGCTCTGTTCTAGCACGCACGTTCTGCCCTTTGTTAGAAAGGGAGGTAATTCAGCTCTTATCAGCCCCTTAATCGATAACAATTTGATCACTTGCACGGCTAAGAAAGCGGCATTGTACGTGAAAACGTGCACAAAATCGCCCCCTTTGAGCAGGGTCTAAAGGATAATTGATTCTGCCCAGAAAACTGAACAACTTTTCCCAAAAAAATAGGTCGAAATACGATTTTTTTTAGCTTCCCATGAAAATGAGTTACCTAAGTCTCTTAATTAGTATGGGAGGTCGACATTTTATTTTTGTATTTCCATGGAAAAAGTTTTTCAGTTTCATCACAGAATATATAATAGGTTTCATAGGCAGATTCATGTTATCCTAGGTACTAGCTATGGTACTAGTATCCTGGGGGTCTAGATGGTGCAGGAAAATTTTACTTATAATTCGTCGTTTTACATTATGCCTTGTCATTCTACAAAATGCCGAGAAATTTTAAATTCGTCATTTTACATAATGCCGCGTCATTTTACAAAACAGCGCGTGATTCGTTTCTGACATCGGTTGGGTTGGGTTTATCGTGGCTAATGAACCTAAGATGCACCAGTGCAACAATTTTCCGACCGTTTACAGTTTGCCCGCCGTTTGTAAACGGCGAATTAGACGATTTGCCTGCGACATCGTATGGTCAACCGCTTGTCGGTAGAAACTTTTTCAACTCTATTACCACGCCATAAGGTCCAAAAGTGTTTCTACTGATGTGCGGCCGTGTGCACGTCACATTAAATGTATTTTGTGACTTTTGTTTTCGTCATCTCTCATTGTCTTAATAGTTTCAATGTAATCCACAAATATACAGGGTGTCCTAGGAAACACTGTCAAGCGGTGGTCCAGAGGTGGACCACCCCTTGGGCTACCCGAATCACCCCCAAGGAAATTTAAAAATTCATATGTTTTTTTACTTCACATTTTTCCAATTTTCTTTTTGTGTCATGATTGCCTTGAAAGTTACTTTCATACATAAAATAGTAAACCTCCTAACATTCCTACTTGTTACTCAAAAAGTATGGCAAATAAAATTTTCGAACAATTTAATGGGCAGATTAAAAATTTGATCATCAATTTAAAAATACAAAAAGGATGTTCCATAGATTGTAGTTGATTTTAAAAACTTTTCAGGTCTTTAGGCTACCCAAAACATAAAAAAAAAATGGTACTTAATGGGGTATTCTTCGCTAAAATAGGCGTTTAAAAGTTGAGAGGGAAAAAACCCTGAATGTTAATTTAGGCTCCAAATAAATAATTTTCTTATTTTGGTGATTCCTTTTGCAAATTATGATGGTGGTAGGGCTTCTGTACAAAGTCCGCCTGGAAAAGTAGCGCCTTTTGCCTGTTTCCGTCGTAAAGCAGCAGTGTTTGCACTCTTGTGTTTCGGTAGAAGTTTTAAGAGAGCTGGTAAAATTTCTGGCACATGAGCCATTGTATTTTATTTCTTAGGATGGGCCTTCAGAATTTGGGTTTATTTTCCGTAAGAATGACTACTTGATAGGGTATTTTGAAAGTATTTTGGTACTTAAAATGGTATTTATCGCTGAAATTAGAGTTCAAAAGATGCTAGGGAAAACCCTGAATCTTAATTATGGTTAAAAATAACAAATTTTTCAATTTTCGTTATTCTTGTGGCAACTTTGAAGGTGGTGGGATTATTCTGTAAAGTCTGTCTCACAATTATCAAAATTTGTCAAAATAATAGATAACTAAAATTAATGAAATAATTATTTTAACCTAAATTAAGAATCATATTTTTCTTTAACATGTTTTGAACGCCAATTTCAGCGAAAAATACCATTAAAAGTGTAGCGTCGCTGATGTTAGTTGTTAAGCTCTTTATTTGGCTCGCCAACGCACACACCACGTTGCACATCCTACTCGCTGTACGGTCGGTTGCAGACTCCGTATGCACGCTCGAGACAAAGGCTATACACTACATCCCTTCCCTATTTTAATTAGATTTTTATATCGTTCATAAATTACCTAATTAAAATTATAAAATACATTTGAATCTGAAATTATCAAATCATAATACGCTTCTAGCGGTACCTTCTACAAAATAGTTTTTCATAGTTTCCTTAGTTACTCCTCCTCTCCACTACTGTTGCAAATGTTATCTTTTCCCAAATTATTCTTTATGTCTAACACTTTCCAGTCTCCTTGTATATTCTTCAAATGTACTACTTTTCTTCTTATCTGCCCCGTCTCCTTGTTCTGGACTTACAACAACTATTGACCAATGAAGCTTGCCTACAGCAGCCAACCCAGAAACTCCAGGAGGACCTTACTTTTAAACCCTGTGTTACTTTAAAGCCTTGAGAGGAAGGCAGGAGTGAGAAACACCACTACCTGTCTTTCCTCTACCTTTTTTCTTAATATTTTTATTTCACACTACTGGTTTCCATAGGTTTGCAGGTGATAAACAAAGAAAAATACAAAGACTATTCAAATTAAATGAAGGTTTTAAATATTACAACTAATCCAGAACAATAACAAATTCTTCAGCTATTTATTATAGGTATATAATTTCTTTTCTTTTTAGGGTTCCGATACCAAAATGGTAAAAAAAAGGAACCCTTATGGTGCCGCTCTGTCTGTCCGTCTGTCTGTCACACCTCTATATCTCAGCAACCACTTATGCTATCAACCTGAAATTTGGAATAGTTTTAGAATATAGTTGCCCAACTTAATTGCACAAGAAAAATTTTTGAAAAAAGTATGATTATTAATATAAAGGGGGCCAAAATAGGGGGGGCCAAATTTCAAATTGTCGCTACTAGGTCGAGTGGGGTATCATATGAAAGGGCTTTACTTGTACATTTTAAAATATATTTTTGTATTTTTTTAAATTTCTTAGTTTTAAAGTTATGATGAAAAATGTCAAGAAAAATACCATTCCCCCCCCCTTATCTCCGAAGTTTGAGTAAGGAAAAATCTGAATTAATTACAGTTGACAGAAGTTTATATAAACTTTACAGCAAAAATAAAACGATCTTTCTAAGTTGCACAGTTTTTCAGAAATCTGCAAAAAACCTTTACAAACAAATTTAGTTTTGCGGTCCTGAAAATGGACTTTATTGCTTCCAAAAATACTATAGGTATATCGGAACCCTCGGCGCGCGAGTCCGACTCGCACTTGACCGGTTTTTTTTTTTTGCGTATGGTTTGCAGGGTCAACGAATTCTTGGTGTTCTAATTACACCTATTAAAATTATGATCTATACCCAGACATAAAAACGCACTCTTCAAAGTACATATTTATATGGTGCACACCTATGTCATCGAAATGTGTGGTGATGATACAAACTGGCTGTTTCAAACCAGGAACTCCTCGGAAAGTCGATCTATCAATTCGGCTCATTACTCTGCACGTACCTGCTGAACTCCAACCCACCACGTCTGGATTGAGCGTCCAACACATCTTCCAAGACTATTATGATAAGAATAAGTATTTTAAACTATTATTGTTCTATATTATTTCTGTTAGCACGGTGGCAATTATGACATCAATCATTTATAATATAGATATGCTAATGATAGCTTTTAGGTGAATAATCTCTGTTTACCATGGTGTTTTTTCTTATATAAGAAGGAAACTAAAGTTCTCCTGATCGCAATAAAGTGCTTTGTCACAATTTGACATAAATTAATAAGATGGCGATATCAAATGAAGTTATTTTTCAATCTAATTCAACTACTGGTACCTTTAATCTGAATCTAGAATCTCACCAGAATTAAACTCGAAATGTTTGTCGAAAATTTTCAAACCTTATTGTCAAATTTAAGGAATTATTATTTATTTTTATTTTTAAGACTTCTTTCAGTTGTATCAATTTTGTAAATGAATTATTTATACATTTGCCGCTGCACAAAAGAACAGCACCCCTTTTTGTATACCACGTTTATTTTTTTTTTCTAATCTCTTGAAACCTTTGCTCACAAATTTCTTGTGGAATTGCTGCTTGTCCACTTTGTTGATTTTATTATCTTACCTGTACCGTGCATGTCGACAAATCAACTTTTCCATTAAATTTTTAATTCATTGGGACACATTATTCAGACAGAACTATTCATTTATTTAAGCAAATATACCTAATTACGTTTTCGTAAGTTCATAGGTATCTTTATTTTTACAACGCTTTTAAAGAGTATTTTTTTTGCTTTACAGGAAAGTTACATAAGAAAACCTTAATTAAAACTGCTTTTCAATAGTTACCTGCGAGGCTTATTTACCACAAAGAATTTCTGTAGCCTTTCACAGGAACCAAGCTATTTACCAACCAAAGTATATTTGAGTATGCACTAATTTTAAATAGGTAGGTACCTATTAAGAATGATAGGTTAGTTTTTTTTTATCGTTGTAAATGGACAAACCACATAATTTATTTCAAACATTGTAAAATTATTTACTTAATTATCTTTAAAATCGATTGCTTCTTGAGCTTTATTTATTTATTGATTAACACGACAAGAAGAAGAAATAATCCTTGATCCCAATGTCTTGATTTAGGCACTTGAAATAGGTTGGTAGGTATTATTTGTGGTTGTCTTGGCCCATAGAGGAGAATCAATATAACTTTAAGATGTATTAAGTACGCATATTGTCTATGTACCGGTCCTTCCAATTTAAGTGAAATCGTTCAATACAATATACTAGCTACACGCAGATGTTCACAATTTTTTTTTTTTTTTGTTGCATCGTTGTTCAAAGTAAGTATGTTAAACATAATGAAATAGGGACATGATCATTAAATAAACCCTTCCAGAATAATTTAACTTTTCGTGGGTATGTATTAATTAAAGTAGGAAATGTACAGTAATGGGTACTCTCGCTACAAGTGCCAGAATTTACCTGCTCCCTAACTACACCAGTGGTATTGAAAACTGTAAGGTAGGTATCAAACTATTTAAATTTCAAACTGTAGGTAGGTACTTTTTATCATACCCTTTCCAAACACTCAGCATGTTTAAACTGAATTTAGGGTCAAAATAAAATTGTCACCATATGTCCTTATAAAGATAACTTGACTGTCAAACAATGTGTGTGAATCTGAAATCCATTTGTTACTTCTTTTCAACTAAACAAGGAAGCATTTTGTTATTTATAATTAACACTAATCGGTTCCCGAATCGTATCATATCATTATCCATTATCCACCCGGACTTTCCTTGCACTCTTTAATACCATGGCTCAAAACAACACATGTCATTCGCCCACGCATATAACCTTTCTGAAAATATATGAGAAATATTTTAAGACGCGAGCTAGATTTAAACCCGCACCTTTGGAACGGACCAAGCATGAATTGTATTTACATACAACAAACATCAGAAGTAGCACGAATCCAATGCATAGACCACTGTGCTATCGTATCTAGACTCCCTTATTCTCTTTATATTTTCTTTATGCGTGGCTATTCTTTGAGTTTCATAATATTATTGATGCAACAAATATGAACATACGATTTACTATCATTTTTGTCTAATAATTACACATTTTTTCCATACGCCTACATATTAAACAAAAGGAAATGAAAGCTGATTCAGTTTACAGAATTGTTAAATAATTATGTAGGTATTGTTCATGTTACCTGCATAAACATGCATATAATGGTAATTCTATGGTTTTGTTTACTGGTGAGGAGTAAGCCGTTCCAACCATTGGGGCCGACCAATTAATAATTCAGTTGGAATTCACAATTGCTCCAATTATGCCTCATTTTATATTTGACATAATGCAATCTAATGCCCAGTTAGTAACTGCTCGTATTTTAAATTGTTGAAAAGACAATATGCAATTTAATAGCCAGTATGTAGCTGCTCGTATGTATCTCATCATTGACAAAACTATTAGCCAATATGCAATTAAATGCCCAGTTTGTAACCGCTTATAACATATCACATTATTAACAAGACAATATTCAATTTAATGCTTAGTTTGTAACTGCTTGTTTGTCAGATTATTGAAAGGACAATATGCAATTTAATGCCCAGTATATAACTGTTTACATGTCAAATTATTAAAAGACAATATGCAATTTAATGCCCAGTATGTAGCTGCTCGTATGTATCTCATTATTGGCACAATTATTAGCCAATATGCAATTAAATGCCCAGTTTGTAACCGTTTATAACATATCGCATCATTAACAAGACAATATTCAATTTAATGCTCAGTTTGTAACTGCTTAATTATCAGATTATTGAAAACACAATATGCAATTAAAAGCCCAGTATATAACTGCTTATATATCGAATTATTAAAAGACAATATGCAATTTAATGCCCAGTATATAACTGCTTACATGTCAAATTATTAAAGATAGTATGCAATTTAATGCCCAGTATATAACTGCCAATATGCCAAATTATTAAAAGACAATATGCAATTTAATGCCCAGTATATAACTGCCAATACGTGTAACATGCAATTTAATGCCCAGTATATAACTGCCAATATATGTAATATGCAATTTAATGCCCAGTATATAACTGCCAATATGTGTAATATGCAATTTAATGCCCCGTATTTAACTTCCAATACGTGTAATATGCAATTTAATGCCCAGTATATAACTGCCAATACGTGTAATATGCAATTTAATGCCCCGTATTTAACTTCCAATACGTGTAATATGCAATTTAATGCCCAGTACATAACTGCCAATACGTGTAATATGCAATTTAATGCCCCGTATTTAACTTCCAATACGTGTAATATGCAATTTAATGCCCAGTATATAACTGCCAATACGTGTAATATGCAATTTAATGCCCAGTATATAACTGCCAATACGTGTAATTTGCAATTTAATGCCCCGTATTTAACTTCCAATACGTGTAATATGCAATTTAATGCCCAGTATATAACTGCCAATATGTGTATTATGCAATTTAATGCCCCGTATTTAACTTCCAATACGTGTAATATGCAATTTAATGCCCAGTATTTAACTGCTTGTATGTCAAAATATTAAAAGACAATATGCAATTTAATGCCCAGTAGGTATATAACTGCCAATATGTCAAATTACTAAAAGACTATGCAATTTAATGCCCAGTGTATAACTGCTAATATGTCTAATATGCAATTTAATGCCTAGTATAATCATAACTGCTCATAACATGGTACATATGTAGCACGAGTACCACTCAACGCCACTTAAATAGATTGCATTTGACAAATTCAGAGTATATTTTATATCATATAATATTTCATCATAATCCAAAGTAACGACCACTACAGGACGCTGAGTTCCCTCCAGAATTCTACCTTTTTCTGTAAAAAGTGAGGATGGGAACCTCGCCTGTCAGCGCTACGGCTAACACCATGCAACCCGGTTGTAGGTGACCGCAGTATGTAATATGGTAAGGCACACAGGAGGATAACCCATCAATACAATTCAAAATTTATTGATAAATAAAAATTGGCATGTCAGTTACCTCCTCCCGTTTATGAGCCATAGTCGCCTATTACGACACCCACGAGTATGTATGGGTTGGTACCATTCTTGCCGGCACTACACGGGATATAAAATAATTAGGATCATTAAAACTGACTCGTGGCTGGTTCGTAGGATCCAAGGTAAGTAAATTACTCTATAAATAGTAGTAAAAACAGCACAAATAACCTGCGCTGAGTTAGCATCCAGCTAGTTAGTTTTTTGGGTTCAGTGGAGTTTTCTAGCAGCGGCCCTAAAAACTCAACGACGTATACTCTAAAAAATAACGTTATTTTTGAATCGAATTTCATCGAACATTTTTTCAGTCATATTATCAGCGTCTGCGCTACGAAGTATATCCTTTTATCTCATGTAATATCCTTGCGTTCTAGTTTTATACGTTATCCGAAGTAGCAGTCCAAATATTATTACATGGGTGGTGGTATCAAAACCTATGGTAAATGTGTATCAAAGTATTAGTATCTACTGTACTGGTAACCCCGTAATATGCCACACGGTGGGTCAATTATGGGGGTTCAGCCCTTTTAATAGTAAAGTAAATAAGTTTGTGTAGGTAGTTCATAGTTATATTCATCAAAAATAATTCTTGCCGTGACAAGTTGTCAACGACCGACCGAACCACTGTTCGGCGGAACCTACAGGCACCCTATAGGTTATTTTCAAGTTTCCTTAAATCCTCCTTATTTTGATTGGCTTGACGCAACTACCTACGTATTGACTTCTATCCGTTCCGATTTCTTTGGTTAAAATCAAAATCAAAATGGTAAAACTCAAACCACAGCCAAGGAAATCTTTAATTATAATGCAAAATCTGGATGGGCTAACACGCATCCTTTATCCGTTCAAACCTGTTCTATTTATAGCCGGCCGACAATAACTATGTTTGTTTACATCAGGCCAAAAATTTTTTTTTTCACAACTATTTGGTGAAATTAAGTAATTCCTTTCCTTTTTTTTCTGTTTTATTATTTTCTAAGCAAGTACTCACTTTTAATCCTCGTCGCCAACTGTAGCGTCGCTGATGTTAGTTGTTAAGCTCTTTATTTGGCTCGCCAACGCACACACCACGTTGCACATCCTACTCGCTGTACGGTCGGTTGCAGACTCCGTATGCACGCTCGAGACAAAGGCTATACACTACAAAAAGTATCAAAATACTTTCAAAATACCCTATCAATTAGTCATTCTTACGGAAAAAACAACCAAATCCTGAAGGCTCACCCTAAGAAATAAAATAGAATCGCTCATATGCCTGAAATTTTAACAGCTGTCTTTAATCTTCTACCGAAACACAATAGTGCAAACATTGCTATTTTACGATAGTAACAGGCAAAAGGCGGTACTTTTCCAGACGTACTTTGTACAGAAGCCCTACCTACCACCATCATTAAATCGCCTAAATTTACATTCAGGGTATTTTCCCTCTCAACTTTTAAACGCCTATTTCAGCGAAAAATACCCCATTAGGTACCAATTTTTTTTTATGTTTTGGGTAGCCTAGAGACCTGAAAAGTTTTTAAAATGAACTACAATCTATGTGAACATCCTTTTTATATTTTTAAATTGATGATCAAAATTTTAATCGGCCCATTAAATTGTTCGAAAATTTTATTTGCCATACTTTTTGAGTAACAAGTAGGAATGTTAGGAGGTTTACTATTTTATGTATGAAAGTAACGTTTAAGGCAATCATGACACCAAAAGAAAATTGGAAAAATGTGTAGTAAAAAAAATATATGAATTTTTAAATTTCCTTCGGCATAAAATTTTAAAAATTTATAAAGTAACTAGCTGTTGCTCGCGGCTTCGCTCGCGTGGTTTTCGTATTTATGTTGTTACCGGTTTTCCGAAGCAATGAGATATTTTCCCGTCATTTCGGGGTAATTTTAAACTAAGAAAAAACGGGACTAACCCTGCACAAATCAATGAGTACAATTCAAGATCCAGCTGAAGTTACTCATAAATTACTCAGAACAGAAGAACTTAGCAGCAGTACGAGTATTATGCCTTAAAGTTGTCACTTAACCTAACAAAATATGTAGAAAGAGAGATGAGAGACCTTTATGTAATATTTCAAAACAGAGCCAATTCGCAGAAGTAATTGAGAAAAACTAAAACCCTCTCCCTCTCTCTCCTCCTCTCCCTCCTCCCTCTTACCCTTCCCCTCCCTCTCCCTCCCCCCCTTCCCCTCCCTCTCCCTCTCCCGCTCCCTATCCCTCGCCCTCTCCCTCTCCCTCTCCCTCTCCCTCTCCCTCTCCCTCTCCCTCTCCCTCTCCCTCTCCCTCTCACTCTCCCTCTCCCTCTCCCTCTCCCTCTCCCTCTCCCTCTCCCTCTCCCTCTCCCTCTCCCTCTCCCTCTCCCTCTCCCTCTCCCTCTCCCTCTCCCTCTCCCTCTCCCTCTCCCTCTCCGTCTCCCTCTCCGTCTCCCTCTCCCTCTCCCTCTCCCTCTCCACCTCTCCACCTCTCCACCTCTCCACCTCTCCACCTCACCACCTCTCCACCTCTCCACCTCTCCACCCCTCCACCCCTCCACCCCTCCACCTCTCCACCTCTCCACCTCTCCACCTCTCCACCTCTCCACCTCTCCACCTCTCCACCTCTCCACCTCTCCACCTCTCCACCTCTCCACCTCTCCACCTCTCCACCTCTCCACCTCTCCACCTCTCCACCTCTCCACCTCTCCACCTCTCCACCTCTCCACCTCTCCACCTCTCCACCTCTCCACCTCTCCACCTCTCCACCTCTCCACCTCTCCACCTCTCCACCTCTCCACCTCTCCACCTCTCCACCTCTCTACCTCTCTACCTCTACCCTATCCCTGCCCCTATCCCTACCCCTAACGCCAATTTATCCGCTATCCCTTACATAGAAACCTTATCGCTCCTCAACCCCATCCCCAGGGGATGATCGTATTTCACGTCCACCACGTTGGATTTCAAATTTTTTGTAGTTTTTGTAATCAGCGACCCGATAAACCATACAAACGACACCCATATTGATTTTTAGACATTCCAACCCTATCGCACCTCAACTTCATCCCTAGGGGATGATCGTATTTCATGTCCACCACGTTGGATTTTAAAATTGTTGTAGCTTTCGTAATCAGCAACCCGATAAACCATACAAACGATCCCCATATTGGTTTTTAGACTTTTTCACCCTATTTTCCTGTTTTAGGGGTTAAATTTGGGGTGAAATTTCAATAACAGTGATGTACTTTCCACAGAATTACAACCCTAATGCCTAAACAATAAATTTAGTGGATTTTACTTTGAAAATGAAGGATTTTCAACTTAATCCCCCTTTTCACCCCTTATGGTGTAGAATTTTCAAAAACCCTGAGACACATAAAACTTAATTTTTAGTCGTCAGCCTACATACAAATTTTGAAGATCCTAACTTCAAAACTGACGGACTTTCATACAAACTTTCATCCCCTATTTTACCCCGTTAGGGGTTGAATTTTGTAAAACCCTTTCTTAGTGCACCTCTAGGCCTCATAAGGAACCTACATGCCAAATTTGGAATCTCTAGACCCAGCCGTTTGGGCTGTGCGTTGATATGTCAGTCAGTCAGTCACCTTCTTCTTTTATATAGATAGATAGATAGATAAATGCTTGCTATGCTATGCTATATATAGATTTATACTCGAAAACTACAAATAATCGCGGAACATACATGGGGATGATTTGATATGTCAGTCAGTCAGTCAGTCACCTTCTTCTTTTATATAGATTTACTAGCTGTTGTCCGCGGCTTCGCTCGCGTGGATTTCATATTTAGGTTGTTACCGGTTTTCCGAAGCAATGAGATATTTTCTCATTGCTTCGGAAAACCAAATTTGGAATCTCTAGACCCAGCGGTTTGGGCTGTGCGTTGATATGTCAGTCAGTCAGTCAGTCAGTCAGTCACCTTCTTCTTTTATATATATAGAAGATAACTCAAAAACTACAAATAATGGCGGAACATACATGGGGATGATTTGGGTAGCCCAAGGGGTGGTCCACCTCTGGACCACCGCTTGACAGTGTTTCTTGGGACACCCTGTATAAAGGAGAGATGTAACCCAAGTTAATGCGCATACTTTAGTCCTAAATGATGTACGTAAAACATTATTTAACCTCGGACTTAGTATCCACGGCTCATCAAACTAACCAGCTGTTTATTTCTACTCTTTACGATGCCTCATGTGATGGTACAGTCTGGTGCACACCGACTTATGTACAAAGATCCAAGGGATCAATTATAATTCTTGAATATCTGGGTGAGGAGGGGAAAAGGCGGGTGATAAAATACCTAATAATAATCCAAATCATGGGTTTTTCTTTTTAAAAGAGAAGAATGATATTTATTAATATAAAGTATTTACTTACTACGCTGGCTCAGTGACCCCAGGAGGATCTTGGCTCCCGACACGAGATTTCTCTATTCTTCGTCGTTTTTCCCTCGGTCGTCCCACGTAAGCTCTTTTGGCGGCCAAATCCTCTTCCATTCTCTCTACGTCCACGTTGCCGAGCCAGCGAAGCCTAATAATGTTGTAGTGTTTGATTATTGTTTATTAATTATGATGTACGTTTTAGCAAGGCTTATTATTAATAATATAAAGTTTTTGCTAGCCTGGACTGTCCTACTACAGGGCAAAGACCTCCCGTTTTCTTTCCAATAGCCGTCAAGTTGCCGTCCCAGTCTTTTCAGGAAATCCATGTTTTCATTCGTATTATCTTCAGTTTACTTTACATTTACAAATTCTAAAGAAAATCTCGAAATTTCCCATATTTTCCCGAGTAAAGACTCTACCCCTCATTTAACAATGAAGAAATGTGTAGAGAAAACAATTTGAAATTCCATATAGTTAGAGTTAGGCGTAGGTTGAAAATCTCAAATCCTCGTAAAACTATAATGTCGCAAATAGTATATTTCATGTTTAGCTTGATCGTATTAGACTGTATCTTTAAAAGTTACTTACATTACAACAGAAGAACTACCCTCATCAAAGCAGTAACCAGCGTGACATAACCTATTATCACGTCTGACTACATATAACTACTTATGTAGAGTCAGAAAATAAAGCATGGGCAGCCGTGCTTTTTTTTTTAGTAAGCTGTGAATCGGGTAGAAATTACCCTGACAGCATATGATGTCCAATGTCCATATTATGTGTGGTTGAGACAGACTGCTGTCAAAGGTAATATTAGCCAAATCGGAACGGCCTCTACCAGTTCAGACAGATTTATTCTTTTGATCAGACTCAGGTGACGCAGCCTGCTCTGCTCAGAGCTCAGGGGTGGATCCAGGATAGTTTTTTTTTCTGGGAGGGTCACAGGAACACTTTTTGCTCACAAGGGCGCAAAAGGAAGAAGTAAATGTGATGTGCCAACCCCAAATAAAATGGGGAAAGGACAAGCAAATGATAACAAAAGCTGCACCAAAGTCCCAAAACGAGGGACCTGCTGCAGAATTGTACCACCGCACCACTCGCCAGAAGTTAAAATTTCATCCATACTACCTAGATAACGGGCAATGTTCTACCGTAAGTTTTACAGGAAACTTCTCACCACGTTTGACCGCACTGTGGATCAGCTTCCTGCGCAGGTATTTCCGGACGGGTACGACAAGACAGCCTTTAAGAAATGAGCCTACAAATATCTTAAGGCCGGCAGCGCACCTGTGACTCGCCTGGTGTTGTAGGTGTCTATGGGCGTCTCGGTGATTACTTACCATCGCTCGTCTGCCTCCCCTCCATCTTCTATAAAAAAAATATATACGTATCAAACGCATTTCATGGGTTGAGTGCGCTATAAGAGGTGTGAATAGCAGCTTCTGTAATATGAAATATAGTAGTAGATAATAAATAATACCACACGGAACCGTGTGGTGCCGGCAAAGAATAGTACCAACCCATACATAACCGTGGGAGTCGTAAGAGGCGACTAAGTGTTAACTGGAGGATGGGCAGCAGCATCCTCCTTTATATCTTACATCTTACTTACTGCGGTCACCTACAACCGCGGTCCATGGTGCCAGCCGTAACGCTAACAAGCGAGGTGACTATGGTACTTCCCCTCCACATAGTTCCAGTAAAAGCTAGAATTCTGGAGGGAGCTCCCTGTCCTGTAGTGGACGTTTCATGGGATGTTATGATGATGATGATGATGATGATGTTTCAAGTGGACGTTAACAAGTATCTTGCAACTAAAAAGGACGTTCAGCTAGCTTACTTCAAAATCTAAAAGGCTGTTTAAATGTTATTGCTAACCGTACAAAAGCACAAAAGTTCTCATTAGTCCAGTACGTTGCACCCAAACATATGCCGCTTGCTGCTCAGTGTATACTGGTTGGTACATATCTGTCTCAATAATAACTAATAGCATGACGAGTATTTATTTGAGCCCACAAATCTTCGTTGCTTTGTTTACTTGTCTGGGGCGCTATTACGGTAGCAGGAACGTGCTTGCCATACAGGGTGTAAGAGACGGTATACCGAAAACTGAAAGGGCGTGCTCAGTCAACGAAACTGAACAACTTTCCCAAAGAAACATTTTTGAGTAATAAAAAAAGATTTTGACCTCTCCATACAAATTGCTCACTCTGATCGACCAATTTATATGGAGACGTACACCCTGTAGGGACGGTGTACCGAAAACTGAACGTTCCGGCTACCGCAATAGCGCTTCTGTTTGTTTGTCAATTTTTAACGCATAACAAGTTATGTTCATTTTATTTGGACCCTTTACTTTTTATTATTTAATAGTTTAGCGAGTAGCTATTATGGTTCAAAATATACCCTTGAAAGGGCGGACAGACAGACAGGCAGATGACGTAGGCTTTGGCTTTTAAAGAGCCAAAGACCATTGAACTTACTAGGTAATTGGATTCCACTGGCACCATTTCCTAAAAATGCATAATTTTGGATTACATAAGGTTTAAAGTAACATTATTGAATCGGTTCCTAACCTCTGCTACGTTAAGGCATCGAATATTGCTCAATTATTGAATTTAATGAATAACTATTAACTCACAGTATGTTTTGCCCTAATGTGATGTAATTTTTGTCGGAGATTCAAAAACGTGATGCCATTAGTGTTAGTTTTAAGACTGAGTTAAGGAAAGCCTTGGTTTAGCAGCTGCATTTTTTATTATTTCCAATCTACGTCTCAGTCTACATACCTATCAGGGGATAAATTCTAGACTAATTCATCTCTTTGAAAAGCACAGAATAATATTCGTTATTTTTAAATTACTTATTGTTTGAAATAATTAGCTAATCCACTCTCGATAATATTGAGAAATTTATAAGAACCAATTTCTTTAACATTCTATGGATATTCTTACAGAAAAGAGGTCCAGCTTCACACTTTGCAATGCTATACATCCTCTAGCGCGTATTACTATACTAGTACCTGATCGACCGATCTTCGCTCTATAATAGCCGCCTCAACATTAAAATATCTTCGGGTGAGCAAGCTATGCTACTCGCCAACAGATGGCGCTGTAGGTTTCTGTGTAAAACGCGTTATCCTGTACTATTAAACGAGCAATATTTGTATATATATATTTGTAATCGGTTTCTCGAAAACGGCTCTAACGATTTTGATGAAATTTAGTATCCGAGGGTTTTGGGGACGAGAAATCGATCTAGCCAGGTCTCATGTCTGGGAAAATTGATTTTCCCCGTGTTTTTAAACATTTAAAAATACTGCGTTTTAGACAGAAACCTACAGCGCCATCTGTTGGCGAGTAGCATAGCTTGCTCACCCGATGATATTTTAATGTTGAGGTAGCTATTATAGAGCGAAGTTCGGTCGACCAGATACTTTTTATTAAATGCTTAAAAACACGGGCAACGGGTTTCTCGAAAACGGCTTTAACGATTTTGGTGAAATTTAGTATCCGGGGGTTTTTGGGGACGAAAAGTCGAACTAGCTATGTCCCATGTCTGAATAAAATTGTTTTCCCCGTGTTTTTTAAGCATTTATTGAAAATACCGCGTTTTAGACAAAAACCTACAGCGTCACAGATTAAATAATAGTAGATTGACGTTACACCGTCTTTGGTTGGCGGGTAGCATAGCTTGCTCACTCGATAGAGCGAAGCTCGGTCGCCCAGGTGAAATAAGAACGGTACAAGAACCAATGCGTTAAACTTGACGTGCTCTTGACTGTACATAGTTTAAATTGTTTTTACAGTCAAGAGCACATGAAGCTTGACACATTGGACTTTGTACCATTCTTATTTCAATTCAAGTATAAGGGCTAAAGTCGCACTGCGAGTGTCAGCTTGACCTGTCGTTGACTGTACATTGAACCAGGAAGCGTAATATTTATACTAAGGACATGCGCTTTCACCGTTCTTACCTTTCTATTCCATGCGCGTCGTCTATCGCGGATTTTGCGCATCTTTGCCTACACATGGGCGCATAGTTTCGAGAGCAAATGGGTGAAACTTAGCGCGCATACCATCGCACCGATGTCCCTACTGTGAACTGCCACCTTTGAGTCATCCCAAAGGTGGCAGTTCTCCATGCAGGATCGGACTTGTGCTTCATATAAAACTTGAAGCTGGCCAAAGCTAAAATGTCGCAGTTTGGTCAATGCTTAAAGCCCAAACTGCAGCAAAAAGCAGCCTATATCTATGGAGTGACCGAGATGTGCTCTTGCTAAATCTAACAAAATGGTACGTAATTGCGAAACTTCTTACATATTATTAACGCTAAACTAGAATAAGGAAATGTAATTTAATGGAATGATTAATAGTTACTACACACATAATTACCTCACATTTCACAGCCCAAATAACGAATCAAAACAAATCAACAGCTCAAGATTGCAATACAAACATGAGAAGCTCACGCGCATCGAAAACATTACTCCATTTTACTAAGTAGTAATTCGTTGATACTATAATCGGAGCGGTACCTAAGCACAGGGTGTCAATTCAAGATTATTGGGAGTTTAAAAAGTAAAATAAGATGTGGAAAATCTAAAAAATCATAATTAATAAAAACTTTTAAAGAGATAAGTCATAGGGTACGAAAATCACTTCTAATAATTTTGACTTTACTTGAGAAAAGAACACGTGCTAATTTGAATTTCTTGGTGATATTCAAAAATTGGTCGCCAGCTTGTAATGTTTTCCTGTAATATATGGATATAAATGGTACACTCGATACAAAACAATACGTATAAAAGAACAGTGCGGTGGAGGAGCAACTAGAGGTATTGCAGACTGTACGCACGGTCGCACGTCGGTTAGCAACCTTGAGCGGGTCCCTGGTTTCGGGCGTTTATTGACAACAATGCAATACAATGCAATGCCATGCAATACAAGACAAGCCAAGCCAACACAACACAATATAATGAAATACAAAACAATGCAATACAATGCAATACAATACAATGCAATATACTTATTGCAGTACAATACTCCTAATCATGCGTATACTCTTACTTTGTTTCTATGGTTTGCTGACGTACGTACTCTATGTTATTTTTAGACGCATGTCTAACTATCTCTCTCTCTCTCTCTCTCTCTATCTTTAGTTTGCGGTTCAAAACACAAATCTAAAAAACTTCGCCAAAGACAGCGTTTATCTATTAGTTAGAACAAATTGTAAGCCACTTGCCTTGTGTGACGGGCTTCACAAAAGTACTCTTAACGAAATTGTAGCACTCATAATACTGCTCATGCTATTACGATTGCCGGGAGCAAAGGTTGAGAGAAAAATACGGGTGATTATTGTGGATCCATCGGCGACGTTTATTTGACAAACAATCCAGACCGCTTTGCAATTGCGTTGTAGCCTGTAACACAGGCTGCAGGGTTTTAAGAGATCTGTTGTACTTTTAAACCTAAATCTAAACTTATTTATTAAACTATCTAATTTAAAAAAAATCTAAATTAATTTGTTATTATTAGGTCCTTACCTAAGAAAATGGCGAAATTTTAGATTAATGAGATCATAGTTCCTATAATTCTATAGCTATTTTCATGATTTGTTTTTAATTTGAAAGTCGATTTCAATATTATCAATTAACGCATAAAATAATGTTTTAATTTATAAAATTAAAGGTTCGAAAATTTTTCGTCTTAAATGTCGTCCGATTTCATCATTAAATCTGTTAATATTTTTTACACATAATAATTTTCTAAAATTTAATTTAAGCTTCTGTTAGCTTAATGTCTTCCCTATCATGCTCAAAAAAATGTAAAAAATTTGGATCTTCAATTCCTCAAAAAATGCAAAAGTGTTGCTACTGAAAATTGAGTTTACCTAAAATTCTCCATTATAAACGCCAATTTCATAGGTAAGGACTAAGGACCTAATATTATTATTAAAAAATAAAAAATTTTGTTACAGTGATTGCAAATAACCAGCTGATGCTGTCGTCATTACCTCCAAAACATATCGAAAACGTGTACTGTTGAACAAAGACGCCCACTAATGATCTCTACAAAATAATCAATAATTTGGTGATGAGAAGAAAGATGTTGCTGTCACTGCTCTTGTTTAAGTTCTTCTAGTTAATTTTTACAACACCTATAGATAACCCATCTCTCTCTACCCGTGGTGGTTGTCGTAAGAGGCGACTTAGGCCTTATGAACCGGAGAACGGGCAGCAGCATCATTCTGTACATTGTACCATCTAACATACTGCGGTCACCACGGTCGTCAGCCACAACGCTTACAAGCCACTCATTTTTGCTGTATTCTCGAAGGAGTTACTTGTCCTGCAGTGGACGTTTATGGGATGTTATGATGATAGATAAGTTAGGATGATGTCATTCCCAGACAACACCACAAGGCTCTGCACCGTACCCAAAGAAATTGTCGTCGTGCACATTTTTGATAACTCCGATTAAAAAGTGTCGTCATCCACTGCAGGACAAAGAGCTCCCTCCAAAATTTCAGCATTTGCTGTTACAATGTGGAGGGAAAATACGTACACTAGTCACCACGGCTGTTACCATAGACCGCGGTTGTTGGTGACTGCAGTAGGTAAGGTGGAGACATAGAAGGACACTGCTGCTCATCCTGTAGTTCATAATCCCTTAGTCGCTTTTTACGATAACTACGGGTCGAGATGGTTTCGTACTATTCTTTGCCGGCACTACACGGAGCCAAAGTGTACCTATATTATATTTCACTTAGTTCAGATTAATCTTGAAGCTAGGGTGTCACAATCGTCAAATTTATAGCTGCTTGTGATAGTACTTAGTTAAAAAAAATATACACATTATTTATTTTTCTGCGAGTTTAAGACTTCATAAACGAATATATTTGACCTAAGCTGAATCTTAAGATAAAGAGTTGATAAATAAATCCTCTTCTCTTTGTTGGTCTGCGTGCGCTAACTGTAAGTGAAAACCCATTGTTTAGGCCGTGGCTTTTGGCGTATCCGCTCCCGTAATATTCCCGTGTGTTTCCAAGCCGTGGTATCTAATGAAAACGCACTACCCAAAGAAGGCTTGTGTGACTATCAATTAAATATCGTGTAACCATCGCTCACGATTTTGGGAGTGTTGTTCTGAATCAATCATAATTAAAATTAATATTTTATTGGTGCTTTAAGTGCAATATCCATCGCTCATTTTGCAATGTTTTTTTTTAAATTAATGTTTGAGTATTAAAATGTAGCTTACTTAATCTGGGTATGTCCTAATGGTTTTTTGATCAACGTTATAAAAATTTTAAATAAAAAAACCATTGCACTCAACAACTCTAGTAGTCTATATAGGGTGTGAGGGACCGGTTTCCGAAAACTGAAAGGATGATCAGTCAACGTAACTGAACAACTTTCAGCAAATAAAACTTTCAGGAAATGTAAAAAAATCGGCGTCTCCCCACAAAATTGTAAACTTGATTGGATAGTTTGAATGGACAGATTTTTTTTTATTTCCTGAAAGTTTTATTTCAGTCACTCTAAA
The DNA here is from genome assembly GCA_947532105.1 of Athrips mouffetella. Taxonomy (NCBI): domain Eukaryota; kingdom Metazoa; phylum Arthropoda; class Insecta; order Lepidoptera; family Gelechiidae; genus Athrips; species Athrips mouffetella. Next base: position 5,218,008 of record OX383975.1, on the reverse strand, counting down.
CGTCCGGCGATGAAAACGAAAACATCGTCATCATATCGTATGGGTTGTCAGATCGTCGACTGTTCAGATAAACCTTCATTTAAGGACTACTTTGTACTAGCTTTATATACGTCATCATGACATCCCATGAAACGTCCACCACAGGACAGGGAGCTAAGCTCCCTTCAGAATTCAAGCTTTTGCTGAAAAAATGTTGAGGGGAAGTACCATAGTCACCTCGCTTGTTAGCGTTACGGCTGGCACCATGGACCGCGGTTGTAGGTGACCGCAGTAAGTAAGATGTAAGATACAAAGGAGGATGCTGCTACCCATCCTCCAGTTAACCCTTAGTCGCCTCTTACGTTTTGCCTGGTTAGTGACTAACTCTGCTGTCGGAGTTTTCAAGCCGTCAAATGGCCTCTAGCATGGATAAACATATGACGATAAACATACGAGAATGGACTACTATTAGTGACAGTAGCCGGAACTAACTTAACGTGCCTTCCGAAGCACGAAAACGGCACTTTTTTAGGCACTACTGTTCATCCATCCGTGTTTAGTCCACGGCCAACGTTGCTTAACTTCCGTGCTCGGATAGAAAGAGCAAGAGCATCTTCCGACTGTAACACTTATGTGAAATGACCAACCCACTCATACAATCAGCCCATAAATCCAGCCAATTATCCTCTTATGGCATTAGAAACAAATACAGATCATCTACAATACTAGTTATATACAGGGTCATAAGATCATACAGGACAAGCACACATGAAAGTAAAAAGAATACATGAAAGTAAAAACTCAGCCTAGTTTGGTGACCTCTGGTCTCTCTATGTACGTTCCATAAATGTAACACCTAAGCTGAGGGTTTAATAGTACATTACTGCAGCGGTCGAAAAAACAGGTATTGAGAGACGAACGTGATAATGTGGGCAGAGGCGTCAGCCAAGGCCCACATACGTGAGTCCATCAATACCTGGTTTCGGGCAAGGCTTGTATACTTAGTGCTTTTCTCAAACCATGCGCGGATTTTCAAATTCTTACATAAATTACTTACATTTTCAGTCTCTTCTGTTTTTGCCACTGAAAAAGTTCTCATAAGATTTTAAATAGTCATGACATACATGATATTTGAGGCACTATTTCTAAATTCCATTGACTTATTAATTTTATTCACAATTACAATCTAAATTGCATGCAAATCGCATGTAGAATGATGTTCGGGGTACCTATTCTTGAACCTATTCTAGTGATTAATAGATATAGAATAAAAACAAAATCTTAGTCAAATCTATAATATTTGTTAATTATGAAATAATATTTGATTTCTAATAACACAAATAATTATAAATTACTTTTATCAAGGCATTTCAAATTAGGGAAAATGGGGAAATTATTTTTGTCATTAGACGAGTTCAAAACTAGGACCCTGCGACACAGATTATATAGTAGTTACTACGGTCTTGCGCGAGATAAACGAAGTGTGACCTCCTTGTTCAGAACTCTTTCGTTGGTTGCCATCTCCTTGGTTACCAAGCTTTGGAGAAAAAGCTGGTTCCATTTTGAAATTACATGACAAAAATGAGTTTTCATTGTAGTTTTCCTGAGAGTTTTCCCGACCATTTGGCACGGAAGAAATGGATTTTTATACAACTGACCGCTGCTCGCATGTTTTTTACCAGTACAAATACTTCGATTTTGCTCTAAGAAGGTTGTCAAAATAATGATTGAATTTCCAAGCATGTTTGAGAAATATTTTTTTTTATTTTAATTTTAATTTTTTTCATACTATATCCATATAGATACAACTAAGAAAGCCTCTGTATGCCTATCTTTCTCTTCCAAGTATGCTCTATCTTGTAGAAGATTCGTATGTACATGATATGTAAATCTGAGTTCGAGGGCCGTGGGTCGAAGGTACAACTTATTTTGTAACGTTATGTAACTGTTGGTTTTTTCGTAGTTTGTACCGTTTTATTTAGATTTTGAGGTTAGTAATTAATTTAATGATTCTATTTAGATGGAGTTTTATGGTAATTGTTCAACATGTTTCAATGCGGCAATAGAGTCATTAAAATAATTATTACTTTTGTTTTTTTTTCTCATGTGGGTTGAAAGTTGACTATCGACTTTACTCAAAAACTACCAGGATGCAGTCGCAGTCGCGTAAAAAGCATGGTGGTTATGGTACTCCCTCCTATATCACGCATGTTTCTTGTGAAATCAGAAGAGCTTCATGTCCAGCAGTGGACATTTGATGTGATGTTATGATGCGGTAGGTACAAAATTATCATGCTCCATTGGTTTTATAGTTTTCCTGACGCATTTAATTAGTCGATGAATGAAGTTTTGTGCTATTAGTCACTTACTCTAATTATCTCTTCTCTTTAAAAAATAAGAAAAATTCAAATTGTCATTACCCATAATATCGTAGATACTATGGCGGTCAATAAGTAGTGAGAATACAGAAAATATACGACTGTAATGCTTTTTTATATGTTGCTTTGACATGTCCACAAAATTAAATAAAGCATTCATTTGCTTCTACAAAAAGCTCTTCATATGGCATCCATGACTTTGATTCTATTTATTTCAATTTGGTCTATATTAAAGGACTGTAAGTTAAATCCGGTAAGTAGGGAGAGTGGTTAACTTGATCCAACTCAGCTTGTTGAATGGCATCTATCAAAACTTTCATTATTCTAAATTTTCAAGCTGTTTTCTGGATTGTGTTGTACTATCAAAACTTTCATTATTCTAAATTTTCAAGTTGTTTTCTGGATTGTGTTGTACTATAACTCTCTAAATATTATGGCTTAGTTTTTTGTAACCATATTTTTACTGAAATAAACTAATACTTACTTATAAACATCAAAAGACTATCTATCAAAATGTTGTTCATTCTCACTACTTTTTGAACACTCCTCGTGTTAGACACGTTTAATTCGCCTATTAAAAATATACGGTAAATCGATTACACTAACTTCTATTTGATAAATTAGTTATCACGTACTTTGCAGTTTTAATTAACTTCATGTAACCTTTAGTTTCGATAATTGATTAACTTAATTATTACTTTAAATTGGTTTTAAATTATGAGATGGTTGGTAATGAGCTATCAAATTGGAATTAATCATATCTTTACTGGATTTGGTAATTGGAAATGCCATTTTGTATGGCGAATTTTAGGTAAACTCAATTTTCAGTACTAACATTTTTGCATTTTTCTCAAGTATTATAAATCCAATTTTTTTAAGCATTATTGGGAAGACATTAAGCTAACAGACGCTTAAATTTAATTTTCGAAAAATATTATCAGAAAAAAAATATATCTAATCTAATGATGAAATCGGACGACATAGACGAACAATTTTCGAACCTTTGATTTTATATATCAAACTAAAAATAAAAACTTTATTTTATACGTAAATTGATATACTTGAAGTCAACTTTTAAATATAAGACAAATGAAAAAAATTGCATGAGAATTATAGGAATTATGATCTCATTAATCTGTAAGAAAATTTCGGCAATTTCATAGGTAAAGACCTATTATGTGCAGAAGAAAGACAAATATTAGGGTGAATCTAGAGGGCTAGTTGTTACAGTTTTTATGACGACTTTTATACGACGGATATTAAACTTAGGAATATTAATTTAGTCGAGTACACAAATAAGAGCTGTTAAGCTAAAAGCGAGCTTGTGAGTTTAAAAAAAATATTTTGGATTCAGTACACTAACAGAAAGCCCCGTGTGGTGCCGGCAAAGAATAGTACCAACCCTTACATACCCGTGGGTGTCGTAAGAGGCGACTAAGGGTTATAAACTGGAGGATGGGCACCAGCATCCTCCTTTGTATCTAACATCTTACTTACTGCGGTCACCTACAACCGCGGTCCATGGTGCCAGCCGTAACGCTAACAAGCGAGGTGACTATGGTACTTCCCCTCTACATTTTTCCAGCAAAAGCTAGAATTCTAGAGGGAGCTCCCTGTCCTTTAGTGGACGTTTCATGGGATGTTATGATGACACTAACACTTATTCTCTAAAACTTGAAGAAATGATTTGTTTTTAAATAAAGTATTTTTAAATCGAAAAAGGACATCGAGGAGCATTTACGGAGAATGTGGCCACTCTACAGCCAGGAGCCAGCCGACCGAGTGCTTGTGAGACACCTGGAGTCGAGACGGCCTACAAATTTTAGGTCGTTCGTCGGTCATCCGCGTCTCCAAGTTTTAAGAGAGCGTGTTCCTGAATGCTGTATTTGGGCCGTTGGGAGTCGTATTTCGACGATATCGACCACCCGTACTCATCAAGTCGACTAATTAGTTTTTAAGTTTATTTTGAATATGTATTATTAGGTAAAGGTATTTTTCGATATGGGCCCCTTCGATGCCTGAAATAAGTCTTTATTATTATTATTAAATAATAATAATGAACACTCTCTCTCACTACCATGGGTTGGCTGGAAGAAATCTCTTTTAGAGATAAGCCCGCCTTTGTAAATGTCCTTTTGTATGTAACTTTCTGTATGTGAATTTGTGCAATAAAGAATATATGTTAAATAAAAGCTTGAATTCTGGAGGGAGCATCCTGCCCTTTAGTAGACATTTCATGGGATGTTAAGTTAATAAGGGACATGTTTCTAAAAACTTAAAGGGCATGATCAGTTCACATAACTGAACAACGAATAAAACTTTCAGGAAATGAAAAAATTAATCAGCCTCTCCATACAAAATTGTACACTTGATTGGACAAGTTTTATGAAGATGCCGATTTTCTTTTGTACAAAACTCAAAGTTGTTCAGATTCGTTGAATGATCATGCAATTTGAGTTTTCAGGAACCTGTCCCTTATACCGTGTTTAGTTTTCTAAATGTTCGCACCAAGTTTTACCTTTTCTTTGGCCATGGAAAAGCCTTTACTTAAAGGGCCATTAAACGCGGTTAAATACTTAAAGCGTCGTATATTCGCACCTTACTATTTGAGTTAGCTATAAAATATATACAGGGTCTTATTTTTATTATTTAAAATAAAAAAAAAATCAATCGAAAATTCTTTAAAACATGAAATTAATACGTAAAGTAATTTTATCTTTTTTTTAAAAGTCCTTTTGTCCTAGAAAAAAGTACTGCTCATACACACATCAACTCGCACACTAAGCCACTAAAGTTTTCAAGACAAATGAAGCGTGTATACTTAAGGTCCTAATGAAATAGTGAACATAATTTTAGTATGTTACTCAGACCATGAAACTAAACAACTTTCCCCAAGGAACATAGGTCGAAATAACAAAATCAATTTTTTACCTCCCATAGAAACTGCATCAGCTGATAGCGCATTTTGTATGGGAGGTCAAATTTGGTTTTTTGTATTTCGACCTATGTTCATTAGGGAAAGTTGTTCAGTTTCATGGTCTGAGTAACATACTAAAATTATGTTCACTATTTCATTAGGACCTTATATAAGTAGATATTAATTCGCAAAACTACTGAACTTATTCTAAAATTAATTACAAAAAAGGTAATAATTTTTACCCTTAAATTATAACCAAACCACGGACAACAGGAAGTTACTTTACTAGATATTAACATATAGGCACATCCAAGAACTGTGTTGTCACACGTCTTAGTTCAAAACGTTAACGATTTCGATTACGAAAGCGGTCATCCCCAATATGCTGGCTCACGAGTCACCGTTGAATATAGATATTGCAAAACGGTCTATTCACAACATTGCAATATTTAACAAAAACCTCAGTATGTTTAGAGCTAAGACAAAACCACATTACGTGTACAGTGGTAACTACGTTAACCTTTATTGTTTGAAAGCGAGTCGAATATTACTTCACGATCCATATAATGTAGAGATTATCTTTGGCAACATAGTGCAAGCTGTCTTACAAAAAGTACAGTCAACCACTTGTCGGTAGAAACTTTTTCAACTCTATTACCACGCAATAAGGTCTAAAAGTGTTTCTACTGATGTGCCGCCGTGTGTACAAACCCAGACTGACCCATGTGGGTTGTAAGATGGATAACTGACCTCACAAACCCTGGTGTCAGAGTTGTCCGGCCACTAAAAACTCTAACATGGGTCATTAGCGATTTCCGTGCCTTCTGAAAAACGAAAAACATATATATCCTCATCTTAAGTTTCGGACAACCAGTTTGTGATTCGTTCTGAAATGGTCTTGCCAAACTGGCGAAGTTTCACTAATAGGTTTTCATTTTACAGTGTTCTAACCGGGATTTGAACCGTTGAACTTTTTTATCCTTTGTTATTAAACGAGCAATATTTATAGTTTACCATACGGCTGTATTCGAGGGCGAAAAATAGCTATATCTCATTTCTGGGAAAATTCGTTTTCTTCGTTTTTTTGAGAATTTCTTGAAAATTGCGCGTTTCAGAAACCTTACAGTGACATCTGTTAGTGAGCTTTGGGATTGTACAGAGCAAAGCTCGGTCACAGATTAAATAATAGTAAATATTTTTTATCATAGACCTGGAATTTTCTTAGGTTTATGATAAAATTAAGTAAGATCTTATCTACTTATTGATTTTGTCTTTTGTGTGATAAAAAATCTAATTTACCAAAAACTTGCTACATATCTATAGGGTACTACACTTTTTTGATTTTAGTCTAGAACTAGAACTATTTTAGTCTAGTAACCAGTGTTACTCATATTTAGATATTTAAAATGATGGTGATCTAAATTAATATATGCGATGAGCTAATCAGATGTAGATGTCAGTTAAAGTGGGCGATTGTTCTAGCCGGTAGAGGAATCGCGTCCGGCTGACGTCATCATCTTGCCATAAATCACTTCGCCTGTCTCTATCTTATCAAACTAAAGATAGGATTGAGCAGTAATGGGCAGGTCATGTCTGCCGCATTTAAGACTAGTACTCTGGGCTGAATAGTTCAGATGGCAATCGCTCTGAGTAAATGCGCCTTAGTTTGGTAGCGATTCAGATGAGTTGGAGCGGAGTGGGTCCTCAATTATTAACCGGTAACCTCCTCATTCATTACGAATCCCGCTTCACTTGGTTGGTTAAGGCCCGTGGAATGGGTATATCCTCCCAAAAGGGAAAAAAAACCAGAAAAAAAAAACAATAATAATAATACATAATAAATTTCGTTTATTGTTAAGGGCACTACACAATTAAGAAATTTGGAACTTTGTTGCCAGAGTAGTGGCATATTAGATCCGCATTACGTTGAACTGCCAATGCGCTATACCTGGCAGGTTTGGTACAGTTGGAAAAAAAAGTGGTTACGACATTAGAGTACATGAATTAAAGAATAAAACCTGTTTGTAGTAATAGAAAGTACCTATATAAGTAAAAATTACTTGCAGTGTCCTCATATTCTTTTAGCACTTTATGACGTCATAGTTTAACTACACCTCTCCACAAACAAAGTTAGATCTTGAATGACTCTGACCCATGCAAGATCTGGAAGGCTATAACGTTAGCCAGAACGTGTCTGACATATGCGAACCTTTGCAAAACAAATGTCCACACAAAGCCCGGAGGGAGTACGGAAATAGTTCTGACATTTTTGACTTTTGCAGAGAAGAATGCTGCGGACTACTCTCTTCTGGGCTGTGCACGAGAATAGGTATTGTAAAGGAAGTGGTTCGCATATGGCAGATACGTTTCTACTACCGCAATAGCGCCCCTGACCGTGTCCAACTTCATTATCAATAAAAAGAAATAGCAAATACGCTACTTGGCTACAAGCGCTTCAAGATGGATTCAAATAAGTACCTTCAGCAAGAGTTTCTAAACAAAATGTCAGGATATCAATTCAAATTAACCGACCTATCGAATCGCGTAATAACTAACTAACTAATAAAAGAAAATAAACATAATAAACGTATCAAATAATTTGACAGGCTATTGAGAAATAACCACACATTTTTTAAGAAGAGGCAAACAATTTTAAGGCTTATTGCAGTAGAAATAAGTGCTAAGAGAAATGTAAAAAGCTTTGTTTTACAAGTTGTCGAAAGTTCAGTGTTTGTGTTAAGCTAGCGGAAATTGTTAGTGGTTGTAAGGGCCTCAGTTAAACAATAAGTTTTTGTGCACTTCTTTGTACAAACGAAATAGGTAATTATGAAATTCCCACGCGAAGCAAAAGTCTACCCATTGACTAAAAAATCGATTAATCCTATAAAAAATATTTTGAAAATCTCAACACGTCAGTGTCGTAAAAGGCGACAAAGAGATTTTGAACCAGAGGTTGGGCAGCAGCGTCATTACTGCTATACTGCGGTCTTACCAACCTTTGCAGTCCATTGTGCCAGCCGAAATGCCAACAAGCGAAATGATTATTACCCAAGAGAACGTCAGTAGAAAACACTGTGGACTTTACGGCATGGTAATAGATTCACTAGTATTTTCATTGGCGTGCTATCGACCGTACGTACCCCCAAAATATACCACGTTGAATCCTGGCAGTTCTCTGCCCAGTGGAAGACTTTTAGTTGGATGTTATTATATGATGATGAAGACGATGATGAAAGATGTCCACTGCTGGAATAGGCATTCATATTCCTACAGCCCGTGCGGTGCCAGCAAAGAATAGTACCAACCCATCTCTACCCGTGGGTGTCGTAAGAGGCGACTAAGGGCTTATGAACCGGAGGATGGGCAGCAGCATCCTTCTGTATATCGTACCATCTTACATGCTGCGGTCACCAACAACAGCGGTCACCAGTCGCAACGCTTACAAGCGTGGAGACTGGTAACTCCCCTCCTAATTACCACGAATTCGAGTTCACGAGATCTGGAGGGAGCTCCCTGTCCTACATAGGACGTTTCATAGGATGTTCTAATAACAGTAAGGAGCACATCAAGCTTGACTTATTGGACTTTGTACCTCCCTTATTTTAGTCAGCGTAGAGACAAACTTGACCTACTTTTGATTGTAAGCATCAGAATCAAAAATTATTTCGATAAAATCTTGAAAATTAAAAACGCTCGCGTTGATGTCTTTTGTAAGGCGCGCCGTCAAGCATCAAGTAACTTCGAAATTCTTAACATTCCAGCCTTTAAAAGTAATGATACAGGTTGTAAGGGACAGGTTGGCAAATATTGAAAGGGCATGATCAGCCAACGTAACTGAACAACTTTCAGTACATAAAACTTTCAGTGGATGAAAATTAAATTTGGCCTCTCCATACTAACTGTCCAATAAAGTTTGAAATTTTGTATGGAGGCCGATTTATATTTTTCATTTTCTTTATTCACTGAAAGTTGTTCAGTTACGTTGACTAATCATGCCCTTTCAGTATTTGCCAACTTCTCCCTTACACCCAGTATATTACTCAATTTATAAAAGTAGTACCCGGGCCACCAAGCCTTGCTCTATGCTACCCGCCAACAGATGGCGCTGTAGGTATCTATATAAAACGCGGTATTTTAATAAAATGTTTAAAAACACGAGGAAACCTTATTTTTTCAGACATGAGACCTAGCTAGATCGAATTTTGGCCCCCGAAACCCCCCATTTTTTAATTTCATCATCGTTAGAGCCGTTTCGAGAAACCGATTACAAATATACTTCATAACATCCCATTAAACGTCCACTACAGGACAGGAAGCTCCCTCTAGAATTCTATCTTTTGCTGGAAAAATGTAGAAGGGAAGTACCATAGTCACCTCGCTTGTTAGCGTTACGGCTGGCACCATGGACCGCGGTTGTAGGTGACCGCAGTAAGTAAGATGTTAGATACAAATGAGGATGCTGCTGCCCATCCTCCAGTTTATAACCCTTACGACACCCACGGGTATGGAAGGGTTGGTACTATTCTTTGCCGGCACCACACGGAACCTAATATACTTATGTACAAATATTACTTGTTTAATAGTACCTATAGGATTATATTTCTTTTTTAGGTAGGGTCTCGTAATCTGTTAATTTATTTCAGGCAATCCCGTTTGGCTCTTTGCCCCTTATAAGGTGCTATGCTTCCGTTATGCTTTGTACGGTCAACCGCTCGTCGGTAGGAACTTTTTCAACTCTATTACCATGCCGTAAGGTCCAAAAGTGTTTCTACTGACGTGTTGTCGGGCGTACTAAACCATAGAATACGTAATAGGCTACTTCTTAGTCCCAGCGAATCTTACAGTTAAAGCATACATATATAGGGTGACTTTTAATTAGTTCTTGATAGCAAAAGATATGCATGTACTCATGATACTGAACAACTTTTTCCAAGAAACATAGGTCGAAATAAGAAAAACCAAATTTGACCTCCCATACAAAATGCGCTATCAGCTGATGCAGTTTCTACGAGTATGGAAGGTCAAAACTTGATTTTTGTATTTCGACCTATGTTCCTTGGGGAAAGTTGTTCAGTATCATGAGTACATGCATACCTTTTTCTATCTTTTTCTTTTTTTTCTTTTTCTTTTTCACTCTATAGGATGACTTTTAATTAGTTCTTGATAACAAAAAATATGCATGTACTCATGATACTGAACAATTTTTCCCAGGGAACATAGGTCGAAATACGAAAAATCAAATTTGACCTCCCATACAAAATGCGCTATCAGCTGATGCAGTTTCTAATGGGAAGTCAAAACTTGATTTTCGTATTTCGACTTATGTTCTTTGGGGAAATTTGTTCAGTATCATGAGTACATTCATACCTTTTTCTACCAAGAACTAATTAAAAACAAATTATATGGATTAATAACATCTGAAATAAACTATTTGAATTGAATTGCAAAATCTATCGCTGCTGTCACTTTCTGTTTGGGTGACAAAGAAAGTGACGGCAATAGATTTAATGAAGCTTTGTACAACTGTCTGTTAGCTTCTTCACTTCATCAGCAATTTTCCCATGCATTATCATTTTTACGAAGATTTGACGAGGGAACAGGTCAAAGCATCTTAGTTCTCAGGGTAGGCAACGCTTTTCTTTTGTCTTATTTGTGTTACATTATGGCACTAATACAACAGTGGGTGCTATGGGCGGTGGTGACCACTTACCATCAGGTGGCCCACCTGCTCGTTTGTCCACATGCGACATAAAAAAAAGCCACTGCCATATAACCTTCGCAACCTAAAGGGCAAACCAGACCCAATATTAGGTTACGCTTTGTCAGGTTAGTGGCCAACTTTTCTGTCAGAGTTCCAGGTTGCCAAATGGCCTCTGACTTGACTAAGCGACTACTATCAAAGACCAAGAGATTAGCCAAGAGTAATATTGTAACGCACGTTTACCAAAAATCTATAATTTATTTATAAGATGATAACCTAATGGTCTAGTGGTTAGACTGTTGGTTCTCGATATGGAGATTCTGGATTCGATTCTCGGCGGTGACATTGTTAATCTATTAATTTGACAAATACGTTTAAATATGACATAACTAATATAATTTTGATATAATATGATTTTGTGGCATGTTCTAAATTGATTTAAATTTTTCATTTCCTAATTTTTATAATTTTAGTTGCATTAATGTACTGTACCATAACTTTTAAGATCTTTTATACAATGTCTTATTTATGCGTATAAATTATAATCTTATCTTATCTTATCTCATCTCATCTTATCTTAAAACAAAAATCACTTTGTGGAACTCCCCCAATTTTATCTGGACATTGCAGAATGAATCACCTGACTGTCCGAAAACTAAGATGATACCGTGCTTCGAAAGGCATGCTCAGCCGTTGAAACCACGGGTTGAAACGCAGTATTCTTGGAATAAAACAAACAAACAGAGAGAGAAATACCATACTGACGTGGGGAAGAAGACCGCTAAACTTAAAGAAAGCGATGGCGAGACGATCTTGATTAATGCCTTCTGAAATAATTGGGAAGAGGTTATAAAAGATCGTGACCAATAAAATGCTGCCAGGGAGGCCTTTGCCCAGCAGTGGGATATTATTTCTAACCTAACTATACCGAATCCAACTTAAAATAAAGGAGTATAACCCAACTTAGCTTAATTTTGGATCTAGAGACCTCAGGAATATGATAATAATAGGGAGATAATCAAATCTAGGGAGGTGATCAAATCTCGGGATTTGACCAAGTTCCTAATTTTACCTTAAACACACATTTTGACTAGATAACTAGAAAAAACAATACCACGAGCTCGAAGCCTCGGAGTCAAAGTGCAATGAATTCTAGGTTAAATCCTATATTCATTCATTCATCTATCCGGTCTCGGAGCTTATTATGTTACGTTTGCAAATACATTATGTAACTAAAGCCAATATTATGTGTCATTATGTCATGTCATAGACAGGTTTTAGAGGTGGCTAGAACTATAAGCTGTGGCTAATTCCTAATTGAATCTAAGAGATTGTTAAGCACCAGAAATATTTCGCACCAAAAAAGTGGACCAAAACATCCTTTATTCTACCTTTAAAAACAGCCAAATCTTCATATTTCGAGAGAGCTGCCTGTATAAATAAAATAAATCATCATAACATCCCATTTAACGTCCACTGAACTCCCTCCAAAAGTCAAGCTTTTACAGTGTGGAGGAAAAGTGCCATAGTCACCACGCTTGTTAACGTTGCAGCTGTAAGATGGAACGATACACAGGAGGATGCTGCTGCCCGTTCATAATCCTTTACTTGCCTATAACGACACCCAGGGGTAGATATGGGTTTGTACTATTCTTTGGCGGCAATACACGGACGAATAAGAAAATAAATAAATGATGAAAACTTTTTGGCAGGAACTAAGCTCTCGCGGACCTGGTAATTTTCTTATTTGTGGCATTTATTCAGCTCCGCATAGTTTAGTTATACATAGATACAATCAAACGTTATCAAAAGTTAATTAAACATAACGTCACATGGGATATTTTACACGAAATCTTGAAATATTCTTTCATAGATAACTGTTTTATTTAAATTTATCACACCAATTTAGGAGACGTAACGTTCTTCTGTAGTAATTTGTCTTTATTGAATGCGCCCAATTTTAATTTCAGACCACCCAGTAGAATAGTTAAGGAGCAGTTTCTAGGTGCGCAAATATTTTGGTGCGCAAATATGTTTGGTGCGCAAAGTGGAATTCCGCTCAGGCGCTTATTTCTTATATTATTCGAGCTTCCGTGTCTAAAGGATATTGTTTAGGTAAATATGCATATGCACTAGGACAACAGCTTACAGGTAAGCCTTACAGGTAAGCCGGTTTAATGTAGGTCTACATTAAACCGGTATTTTTGTACCAAAAGAATTTGAGTAAGGTATCATAATAGTTTCATTCAACTTTTTGACTTGACTTTGTGACTATTACTCCAGTAAAAATACGGTTTTGCATAACATTAAATGTTAATAGCTACTTTTTTGTGTATATCGTATTTAAATATGATATTAAGACGCAATATTTACGAATCCACCTAAAATTTAAAGCGGAATATTTTTTTCGAATAACAGCTAAGGCAAAAATAGTAATAGACAATTATATACTTTATATCATAGATAAACGTATACTTTACATATGGGCATCAAAATCCACCATAAATATATCTAAAATATCTATTTATTTCAAAATATAAAATCTCCACTTATTTTTACATATAAGGTCCAATAAAGTCGAAGTAAAATAATAGAAATAAACTGAGCTAAACTTAACCTTTTTAAATGTAAGTGATTTTTATATATATTCACAAAAATGCCATACTAAATAAATAAAAAGTTTTTTGTAATCGCTGGTTTACAATGATTTTGTAAACATTTATGTTGGATTTGCCAAAATGTGAATATATAGCACTATTTAAATTATTAGAAAGCAAAACGGATCTATTACTATTTTTGGTTGCGAAGATAAGCTTTATTTAAATTTCGTGCTATAAAAGTTAAACAATACAAAAAAGCTAATATTTTTAGGTGGATTCATGTATAATATGAAATTCTGAATATATAGCAAGCCGTAAATAAAAAAAATAATCTATTAACATTTTTTTCCGAAATTCCATATTTTTTTAATGTTTGGACGGCAAAATAAATAAATAAATGAAGTAAATTTAGGTGGATTCCATTAAAAAGCTTTACACAGAAATATAATCTATCGATCTGAAAAAGAATCACGGCTATTATCAATTATTTCCGTTTCGCCATACAATCTCTCGTAATTTTACTGGAGTATATGTGTTGTTATGTTTAGCACCTACCGCTTATATAAAACGACAATTATATTTTGTAGCACCGTTTGTCTTCAACTTGATTTACAATGTTAAACAACTATAGTTAAGATTTTTTTTTCTCTTTTGTAATTTGGTGGCATGACCCCATTCACCCACAAACGGGCCATAGGCCTATATTGGGTCAATGATTGTGTATTTTCAAGCATGTGTTTTGCCTAATAAAAGATTTTGATTTTTTAATTTTTTTAATTTTTTTTTTTCAATTGGTGGAAGTAGTCGGAGTAGGAAGTTGAATGTTGTATAGTATCATCATCATCATAACATCCCATAAAACGTCCACTACAGAACAGGGAGCTCCCTCCAGAATTCTAGCTTTTGCTGGTAAATTGTGGAGGGAAAAAACCATAGTCAAAAAAATATTTATTTTATCACCTCGCTTGTCAGCGTTACAGCTGGCACCATGGACCGCAATTGTAGGTGACCGCAGTAAGTAAGATGGTATGATACACAGGAGGATGCTGCTGCCCATAATCCAGTTTATAACCCTTAGTCGCCTCTTACGACACCCACGGGTATGTATGGGATGGTACTATTCTTTGCTGGCACCCCACGGGACAATTAGAGTATAGTACAATTTTGTATAATTTTGCGAGTATAATTTTGTCCAGTCGAAAAAGTTACATATCTTTCATACACAACGTGTAATAACGCAAAACCTCTCGGGTGGTAGTTCCTTCCCATCTGTACAACTTTTGTTCTACAACTATTGGAAATTGAAACTAAAAATATGGTTTTCTATTCAAATTGACCGGATCAGATTTGCGTGTAGTATGAAGAATGGTTTTTGTTCTTTTAGTTTCCAAAAGATGTAGAAAAAAAGGTAGAACTAGCACCCGAGAGGTTTGGCGTATTCAGAATTACATGTTTCGTGATACTATGCCGTCTTTAAGAAAAGGTCACTGATACCACTGATAAGGAATTCTGTTATTTAATTTTATATGATTTCATTCTTATTTTATTGTGTAACTTATATTAAAAAAAAATAATGATAATTTGTTCTACTCACATAAAGGATGGACGATGTTCTCACCTTTTATTTCTGTATGTGTTGTTACGTATTAGTGCTGGTGTTTTTTTTTTGTTTAATGTTTTATTTTATTATGTATTTATTCAAATATACGGATATATTTGAATAAATAAATAATACCAAAAGTATAAAAGAATACTTCGTTTGCCTAATCGAACTGGGTTATCTCCATCACACTTTTGCTAATAGGTTTAACTATGGGTTTAACAGAAACAGTATACCAACCTTGAAAGATATGAATCTGCCCACGAAACTGAACAACTATCCCTAAGGCACATAGGTCGAAATACGAAAGAATATAGCGCATTTTGTGTGGGAAGTCAAAAGTTTATTTTCGTATTTCGACCTATGCAGCTGATAGCGCATTTTGTATAAGAGGTCAAAATTTTATTTTCGTATTCCGACCTATGTTCCTTGGGGAAAGTTGTCAGTTTTATGAGCAGAATTACATCCTTCAGGGTTGAAATACCTTTTCTGTTACACCTTATTAACACAGTGAGATAAAATAGGTAATGCAGACTTCCAAGTAAGCGAGGTCAGTGACCATCCACTTATCTCAGTTAGCAGTTGCCACACAAGTGAGAGGATGCTGGATGCTGCTTAGGTAATAACTGTCCATACTTTAGTTTTAACCACATGTTTAACTGCCTGCGTGGTCTTTTACGACACTACTGTGTTCGTTTAAGTCGGCGGTTCAAAAAAATTTTGGATATAAAACCTTTTTATAATCGTCATTATCATAGAAAAACATAAAACTTCCACTCATCATCACATGGTGTGGGTGGCAAGGTCGATGACCGACCTCACAAACCCAGGTGTCAGAGTTGTTGAGCTGCCAAAGGCCTCTGACTTGTTTCTTTAACGACTACATACGTAGAAAATAGTCGAGACCAACGGCTTAACGTGCCTTCCGAAGCAGGGGATCATCTAACTTTTCAGACAATCAGGTTCCGAAATTCCTGCTTAAGCTTGAACTATGTGGAGGGGAAGTACCATTGTCACCACGCTTGCAAGCGTTGCTGCTGGCACCTGGACCGCGGTTGTTGGTGACCACAGTATGTAAGATGGTACGAGTATGATACAGAGAAAGACACTGCTGCCCGTCCTCCGGTTCATAATTCCTTAGTCGCCTCTTACGACACCCACGGGTAGAGATGTGTTGGTACTAGGAGGATGTAAACAATAAATAAAAAGTACATCATCATATCAGCCGAAGGACGTCCACTGCTGGACATAGGCCTCCCCTAAAGATCTCCATGACGACCGGTCCTGCGCTGCTCGCATCCAGCGGCTTCCCGCGACCTTGACCAGATCGTCGGTCCACCTTGTGGGGGCCTGCCAACGCTTCGTCTTCCGGTACGTGGTCGCCACTCTAGAACCCTTACGCCCCATCGGCCATCGGTTCTTCTTGCGATGTGCCCTGCCCACTGCCACTTTAGTTTAGCGATTCTCAGGGCTATATCAGTTACTTTAGTTCTTCTGCGGATCTCCTCGTTTCTGATTTGATCGCTCAGAGAAACTCCGAGCATAGCCCTTTCCATAGCCCTTTGGGTGACTTTGAATAAAAAGTGCGGACACGAGGAACTATGATTCCTTTTGTCCGTACTAATCAGGGCTATTCTTTGCCGGCACCACACGGGTCTTTTCTACTTACTGAATATTGGAGCCCTAAAGCAAAGAATATAAAGGGTGTA
Organism: Athrips mouffetella; assembly: GCA_947532105.1. Lineage (NCBI taxonomy): Eukaryota > Metazoa > Arthropoda > Insecta > Lepidoptera > Gelechiidae > Athrips > Athrips mouffetella. Next base: position 5,201,124 of record OX383975.1, on the reverse strand, counting down.
AAGTACCGTTTTCCGAAAACCGATAGTTTCAGTTTCAATATAATATTACATCTGCGAAAATTGCGCCAGATATGATATAGGTAACATATAAACCGTTGCGAGCGTAATGAGCATCTCCTTGCATAGAAAAGATTCGCAGATGTTTCGCTACACTTATACTTGCAAATTAATGTCAAACTTGACCTGCTTTTGGCCAGACTATGAATACCTTAATTTCCGTTTAGGTACACAATAAAGTACTCGTAATAGTACTATCATTCAGAACGGACAGTCTCCGCACCCCCGCGCGCACCCGCCCGCGAGATTCTCGTGGTCCTTCTGAGGGTCTTTTGTACAGAATATGCGAGCCTACGCGACCTTCCAATTTCAAATGTGAAATTCGTGCTCGATGTGTTCGGGGTTGACATTGCGTTTTTTTTATGTTACAAGTGAGCAAACGAGCAGGTGGGCCACCTGATGGTAAGTGGTCACCACCGCCCATAGCACCCACTGTCTTAATAATGGCATAAAAATGGCGGTGCTAATAGAAAGATAAAAAGAAAACAAAACCTGCGCTTATTAGAAGTCAGGGAATCGCAACAACACATAAAACAACTAATAATTGCTACAACTCTTGTTCATCGTCTTTTAAAAAGTTTGTAAAAGCTGTTTAGTTCTATCAGGATCATTATAAAGACTTTGTTCTATTTTTGGCATTTACTTGCATAACGATTACAATGACACAGCTAAGGCGGCTACCTTTCCATTCTTTACTATCTGATCAGACATAGTAACAGACATTAGCGCAGAAGTGTTTAGTAAGTGCTAAGCTAAGCTAGTAAGCCACGATCACACCTTCCCTAATTCAGAAACTAATTCGGCTTACATTGCTCGTTGAAGTAAGGATATTGCAATGTATGCCGAATTAGTCCTGAATTCAGTTAGGTGTTATCGTGACTTTAGTTGAGCTGGCTTGGCTAGATTCCGAGGTAAGACTAATGTCACTGACGTAATGTTTTGGTTCATGATGCCCTGGTAACGTGGATCAGAGCTTGATTAATGGTAGATGATAGATAGACGTTATTATAAATTGGTTTGATTTAATTTCTATCAGTAAGGCTTTCAAATATTACATTACAGCATTGGAAAAATCATTTATAATGTATGCATTCAAGTATAAAGCTTTGTTAGGTTACCATTATGGTACACAAGGCCGCACATCATTGAAAACACTTACACCTTGAGTGGGTCTCTATCTTTAGGCGTTTGAAGCGCAGCTCTAGTTTAGCTTATAGAGAGTAGGCCTACGCAGCATTCCTGTCCGCGAAAGTCAAAAAAGTTAGTACAGTCAACGACAGGTCAAGCTTGACACTCGCTGTGCGACTCTAGCCCGTACTTCTATTGAAATAAGAACGGTACAAAGTCCAATGTGTCAAGCTTGATGTGCTCTTGACTGTAATATTTGCGTACTGCGTCTGGGCTTTGCAAAAGAAGCAAAGGAGCAAAGTTGCAGACAAAATAGTTTGCAAATGATGCTACATCACTGGAATGACTGTATAAAAATATTAAAAAGAAATATTTTTTCTAACTAAAGTAGTTTTAGCTCAAGTAGAAGTGAACCCATACATACCCGTGGGTGTCGTAAGAGGCAACTAAGGGTCATAAACTGGAGGATGGGCAGCAGCATCCTCCTTTGTATCTTACATCTTACTTACTGCGGTCACCTACAACCGCGGTCCATGGTGCCAGCCGTAGCGCTAACAAGTGAGGTGACTGTGGTACTTCCCCTTAACATTTTCCCAGCAAAAGCTTGAATTCTGGAGGGAGCTCCCTGTCCTGTAGTGGACGTTTCATGGGATGTTATGATGATGATGTTGAGAAGTGAAGCGCTTGGAGGGTTCAATGACAACTATGATCAGCTTGTGATGCAGACAAAGATGTTTTTAGGGTTCCGATACCAAAATGGTAAAAAAAGGAACCCTTATGGTGCCGCTCTGTCTGTCTGTCCGTCTGTCTGTCACACCTCTATATCTCAGCAACCACTTATGCTATCAACCTGAAATTTGGAATAGTTTTAGAATATAGTTGCCCAACTTAATTGCACAAGAAAAAATTTTGAAAAAAGTATGATTATTAATATAAAGGGGGCCAAAATAGGGGGGGCCAAATTTCAAATTGTCGCTACTAGGTCGAGTGGGGTATCATATGAAAGGGCTTTACTTGTACATTTTAAAATATATTTTTGTATATTTTTAAATTTCTTAGTTTTAAAGTTATGATGAAAAATGTCAAGAAAAATACCATTCCCCCCCCCTTATCTCCGAAGTTTGAGTAAGGAAAAATCTGAATTAATTACAGTTGACAGAAGTTTATATAAACTTTACAGCAAAAATAAAACGATCTTTCTAAGTTGCACAGTTTTTCAGAAATCTGCAAAAAACCTTTACAAACAAATTTAGTTTTGCGGTCCTGAAAATGGACTTTATTGCTTCCAAAAATACTATAGGTATATCGGAACCCTCGGCGCGCGAGTCCGACTCGCACTTGACCGGTTTTTTTATTTGTTATAATATACAGTCACTACTAGCAAGTACATATTCATTTCAATAAATTACTGTAATGTAATTCGAAGGAAAAACAAATTTCGTGATCACCCAAAGTAAATCAATCTATTAGTGATGAAGAATCACTCCTTAGAAAGATCGTCGTACTTTTTTTACACCCTTTATACTCACTAATAGGGAACATGCATACATTTTTTAGTCGCATTTATTAACAAAATATGAAAATACTGTAGTAGAGATGACAAAAAGTGAAATTAAAATTAAAATCGGCTAAGAAATACGGCCGATATAACCATTTAAAACTACTAATTAGACAGAGAGATCCGACATGAATATTGACGTCACAATGCACTACGGCCATATAAACTCCATATTAAATTTCGTTTTGCTAGAAAGAGACAGAAACAAATCTTTGATGGCTTATATCTTTTTTAATATTATAGTTATTCGAAAAATTGTTTTACAAGTCTGTTTATTACATAAATGAAAATAATTTTTCTAAATAAAACAAATTCGTGCATGTTCCCTATTACTTTGAAATGTGCTTAGCATGTAAAAGTTTTCTGATATTAAGCTAAAAGTTTGATATCGATACAATAATTGTAGAAACAGATGTAAAAATATACAATAAAAATAAAAAAAAAAAATTTTTTTAATAGTTCTCGTACAATCTATTTATTGGTGATGTAGAATCACCCCTTCGAAGGATAATCGTACTTTTTTACACCTTGTATATAAAACAAAGTCGGGCTAGTTACACAATTTATAATTAAAAACCGGGTGGACCGATTTGAATGATGTGTGATTAAATGACAGTTCAACAATAGTTGGATTCGTCTCCGCCTAGTGTAGCAGGATAAAAAGTTATAAAAAAAAAAAAAAGTTCACGTAAAAAAAAATACTATTAGTTGGTACAAAGTTCGCCAGGTCAGCTAGTTTTCTATAAAACCATACCAGCTGACAGCGAATTTTGGTTAAAGAGCAAATTCACATTATTCCTCCATGCTCGTTTGTTCACTTGTAACATATAGCCTAAGAGCCAAAAGATTTCACTGTATGAAGATTCAACAATCATTCATATCAGCATTTTTTTTTCGTCAAAAATTAGATTAGCTGGTCTATAAAATAATTCATTAGTAATCCACCCAAATTTACGACCGTATGATTTAAATAATAATATAAAGGTATTATAAATTCCACAAAAGAAGAGCAAAAATGCTATGAATATTATTTACTTTACATTTAATTACCTTTATTTTTATCTTTTTTTTTAAGTATATAATCCTCCTACATTTGTAATAGAAACACAATTAAATCTAAGAAACAAATTTAAGTAAATCTCAAAGTTGCATTACACCTATGATAAAAATGCTATCAGATCAGTTCTTCAATGCTTTTGTTTCATTAACGTCCCTTAACATATAGTGTACTAAATCCAACAAAAAAATATGGAAATTGAAACCTCCAGAAATTGAAATTGTACCTTCCAGTTTGAAATTTGGGTGGATTCAAAAATATGGTCTCTTAAAATTGCATTTAAAAGCCGTTTACAAAAATTTGGCCTGATATGATTTTTTTCTCCAAAATATAGGATAGCTCTTAGAGTAATAAAAAAGGGTGTTAATTAAACAGACTTTTTTTAAATACCATTAGACTTCTTTTTAATAGCATTATTGCATTCTAAATTACTAACTCAGCCACAAACAATGTGCAACTAAATAAAACTTTCTTAGCCAATAATCTCAATCTGTCACTCGCCGGCCGCTGCCGCTGTCAGTGCCGCGACACGACTCTTTAATGCATAATAATTATTTTTGATGTACAGTTAGTAATTTTGATGCACAATCATAAATTTTGATGTGCATAATATTATTTCTCATAAAGAAAAAGCTTGTTACTTTCTGTTAAATATTGTAAAAACAGAATTTTATTATGAGAATTTGACCTATAAGAAAATAGGCTTATTTCTGAGTCGATTTAAATTTTACGAGTGTAACGAATTGAGAAACTACAAGATCTGGGTGTCTACTGTCAATTTTCGATATATCGATGCGATACTACTTCGATACAATCCAATTTATAACTTCGACCACTAGCAATAGAGTTGAATATTGGTTGGATGAATTGTCAAATTGGCAGTAATTAGCAACCAACCCATACCCTACTCTTTCGTCAAGGGACGAAGTTTTAAATTTGCATGTTTCGAATAGTATCGTATTGATATATCGAAAATTGAGAGTAGACACCGATTGTGAGACGTGAATTTCTCCTACAAACTAAGTGGATTAAAGATTTTCAAATTCTTTAGCTTAGGAAACCTCGTCACGATTGGTTTTTTAAGTTGAGAAAGTCTTGAGTTACATCCTGAGCGTTGGTACACATATTTGGACGTACCTAATCTCATTTTCACGATATTTGTTTCTTACGTAAAGTTGTGTAGCTTGGTACCGTGGGAAAAAAAATTATGGCTCAAAAAAAATATTTTGGAAAACTGATTTTATTATGGATCCCTGGAAAAAAAAATATATATGTTGCCCAGAACATGAAACTGGAACAACGTGACACTATCAGTAAATAATAAGTGTCATTATTATTATTATTATTATAAGCCTTTATTGCTGCTTTACAATATTTACATATCTTTGTTACTGACAATCGGTTTTGGAACAACAGCTTGTCCTTCGACAAAGGCCTCCTCCAAAAACTTCCACCTATCTCTGTCTCTTGCGATTCGGGTCCATTCTGGACCTGCTACTTTTTTAATGTTATCTTCCCAACGTTTTACTTGTCGTCCTTTACTTCTTTTACCATCTCTGGGGTACCACTCTGTTATTATTTTAGTCCATTTCTCCTTTTTCTCCCTTAGTATATGTCCTGCCCATTTCCACTTGAGTGTTTTGTATACTTTGCTCACATCTTTAAATTTTGTTACACTTTTAATTTTGTTTAATCTTATTTTATCTTTTCTTTTTACTCCAACTACACTTCTCTCTATTCCATTTTGACATACTGTTATTTTGTTGCTTAATTTTTCAGTCAATGCCCATGTTTGACAGCCATATGTTAAACATGGTAAAATGCACATGTTATAGACATTTCTTTTATCCTTAATTGGCATGTCTTTATTTTTCATAACTTCGCTAAGAGACCAATATCTTTTCCATGTGTTGGCAATTCTTCTGTCAATTTCTTTATGCATAATATCTTGTGTGGAAATAAGCTGTCCTAAGTATATATAATCGTTCACGTATTCTATTTTTTCATTGTTTACGGTGATGTTGTATGTCTGTATAGCATTAGTCATAATTTTTGTTTTTGTTGTGTTCATTGTAAGTCCTGCTTTTATACTTTCATCTGATAGTTGTTGAAGCATTTGCTCTAGCTTTTTAGGACATTCCGAGAATAAAATTAGATCGTCTGCGAAACGTAAGTGATTAAGGTTTTCACCGTTTATATTGAGTCCGTTTTCGTTCCAATCTAGGTTTCTGAATATCATCTCCAAGGCCGCCGAGAACAACTTTGGTGAAATTGGGTCGCCCTGTCGGACTCCTCTTTCTATAGGGAACTCCTCTCCTGTTACTTCCAGCCTGATTTGGGCTGTGCTTTTGGAGTATACGTTCTTAAGTATTTTTATGTATTTTTCCTGTATACCTTGATAACGCAATGCTTCCCAAATATATTGATGTTCTAGGGAATCGAAGGCCTTGTTGTAATCAACAAATCCCAGGTAGTAACTTTTATTGTATTCTTTGTATTTCTGTAGAACTTGTCTTAGAACATGTATATGGTCTACTGTTGAGTATTTACTACGGAACCCTGCTTGTTCTTTCGGTTGGTTTTCGTCAAGTGTAGATGTGATTCTGGATAGAATTATTTTAGAGAAGACTTTATATATGTTCGACATTAAACTGATTGGTCGATAATTCGCTATATCGCCTCTATCCCCTTTTTTATGTAGTAATATTATAGTTGATTTGGTCCAGTCTGTAGGAATATTTTCAGTCTCTATTACTTCATTGAATATATCTGTTAGAGTAGGGGCAATGATCGGTAGGGTATCTTTTAGTAATTCGTTGGTTATTTGGTCGGTTCCGGGTGTATTGTCTCTTTTTTGTGTTTTAATTGCTCTTATTGTTTCTTCCTTTAATATTTTCGGTATCGGTTCTGAGTCTGCTACGTATCTTTCAGTTATTATTTCTTTCTGGTTCTTGCTTTTGTACAAATTTCGGTAATAGTCTGTAGCTGTTTTGAGTATTTCTGATCTGTTATTAGTATAGTTTCCATCTTTAGTCCTCACCTTTAGCATCCAATCTTTTTTCGTATTCAATTCTTTTATAGCCTTTTTTATTCCACCAGTTTTCTCAATGTGTTTTTTCAGTGTATTTTGCCTTTTTAGTCTCTTATCTTTTCTTATATTTTCATTTATCTTTTTGCTAATTTCTGCAGTTTTACCGCGGTTGATTTTATTTTCTTTCTGTTGTACTAGATCTTTCCTCTCCTGTAGTAGTTGTTGTGTCTCATCAGAAACGGTCCTATTGCTTTTTGGGTTGACTTTTTTGGTTTGTGTTTGTAAGATGTTTATAAATTTTTCATACTTGGTTTGAGTTGGTATTTTCTCTTTTCCTATTGATTCTTTCAAACTATTCGTAAGTTGGTTGTCATCGCAGGTGTATATACAGGAAGGGCTATCATTCTTGAACATCCTTTTCCTCTTTATAGGTGTACTTGTCAGTCTAGCACGAACCATTCTATGGTCCGAATAAAAGTTTAAATTTTGTATGACTGATACATCCTGAAACACTTTGGCATTATTAGTCGTAATAAAATCAATTTCGTTTTTATGCAGTCCGTTGGGAGAAATCCACGTCCATTTTTTTGTTACCTTTTTCTTGTAGAAGCTATTGAGAATCTTGAGTTTGTTTTCTAATGCAAAGGTGACTAACCTATCGCCGTTCTTACTTCTTCTACCGTAACCGTATTTACCTACTGTGAATTCTTCTCCATTGTTATTGCATGTTCCTATTTGGCCATTAAAATCTCCCATAAGGATAATATTTTTGTGGGAATTTGAAATAGTTGTTTGTAAGTCTTCATAAAGTTTTACAATTTTTTCTACATCTTCTTTTTTATCTGATTCAGTTGGTGAGTATGCTTGGATGATGGACCATTTTTCTTTTTTATGTAAGGGTAAAGTTATATTCAACACAGTTATTCTTTCAGATATCCCTTTTATTTCTTCGATTCCGTGAGCAAGTCTCTTTTTAATTAAGAAGCCCACACCATATAATCCTGGTGTCTCTCCTTTGTAGTGTAGAATATAGTCCCCGTAATCTTCTATACCTTCACCGTTTCTTCTCATTTCGCTTATTCCTATTATGTCCCATTTGATATCTGCTATGGCTAGTTCGAGCTCAGTGAGCTTTTCAGTAGTTCGTAATGATCTTGTGTTAAAAGTTGCTATATGTATATCCGAGGTGTGTTTGACTGTCTTTGGAGTTGGAGGGTTGTGGTCTTTTTCCCCCACGAAGACCCATCGTCTTGGGGGAGGGTATTTTGTTTCTGTTGTGTTATTTTGTTCTTTATTATTTGGTTGTTGTTTCCGATCGCCAGTGTCTAATTGCTATTGTTCTTTTGTATTTGAGTCTCCAGTGTAAGATAGAGATCGACCTCTCATCATATCAAATGCGTTTAATCTTTTGTTTGTTGATGTGTTTAATGCTTGTTGTTTCCTCGGTTGCGCATCGGTTTGTGGTGAGGAAGATAACTCTCTTTTTCTTTTATCCTCATATTTAGTGTTTTCCTTGACAATAAGTTGATCATACTTTATGTAGGCAATATTTCCTTTTTTCCTTTCTTCCATAAGCTGGGGTTGTAGGGCCTTCCTCTTTTCTAAGGTTTCCTTTGATTAATCTTCAGTTATATATATCTGCTTTATATTCTTTTTATTCCTCATGATTTCGTTCTTTTTCCACCCAGTAACTAAACAAAGGAGTATAGGCCTCTCTTTCCCATTTTTGTTTTTGTTCCCAATACGGTATATTTTATTAACTTCCCAATCCTCTACATTTATCTTTAACTCTTGTAAAAAGCATGTCTTCACTTTATTTAGTAACTCAAATGTAGACTTTTCATCTTCTTTCAACCCATGAATTATTATATTGTTGGATTTTTTATCTCTTTTCAGATTCTCCACTTTCTTTTCTAATTTTTCCACTTTAATTTGTAGCTTTGTATTTTCTTCTAGAAGTGGTTTTAATTTTTCGTTTATATTATGCATTATTGTATTGGTTAATTCTTCTGTTTGCTTTTTCATTTCATCTTTTATGTTGTCGAGCAGAAGTTTAAATTGGTCATCCATATTTCGTGTGTAACGGAACGTACTTCGTATTAAATGGGGAGTTTAAATTTTCTTGCTGGCAACCCTTAGGTGACACTGACAGTTGATTTGACTTACGTTCGACGGTCTTCCTGTAATTGTCTATGTGTGAAATTTCTAACCTCAATTTGTATCTTCGGTTCTATGTCTTCTTAATTGTCGTGAAATTGAAAAATATGCACTGTTTGTTATTAGTAACACTCAATTATCACTTTGTCTTTGCTCCGCCGTGATGCAATGGTAAACTTTTGGCGTTTTTCTATTTATTTGTAGTTGATTATACGCGGCGTCGACACTGTGATGTTTACGATTTGACAACCGGAACCGGAAACTATTGGGATAGTAACATATTGGGACTTAAAATCTATGACGCACGGTCAACCGCTCGTCGGTAGAAACTTTTTCAACTCTATTACCACGCCATAAGGTCCAAAAGTTTTTCTACTGACGTGCTGTTGAGTGTGTGATTATTAACTCTTCAAGCGACGCTGTATTTGCGAGAAACATAAAAAAGGCGCTGCTTAGATTGGCCTGCTACAATAAAGACGAATTTATAAAAAAACAAAAAATTATCATTGACCAACGCACAAATAAAATAAAAAACAAAAATAATTTAATACTAAATAACGATTGTTATTCAGTTGTTAATCAACGATATTTTGTTTTTATAATTTTGTTTGACAGAGTTTTATTCGTAATAACTAGTGTATTAGTGCATCCTGTGTATTTATTGACGTATTAAAAGGTTTTATTAATAAATAAATGAAATGAGTACTGTTTTTGCCTGTAACTTTGTGTAGAAATCAGCGCTTTTCTCTTTTTGTTAGTATCGGCTCGGTATTGTAACAAGTACACCGCGCTTGCTATGCATTCTCCGCGGTGATTTCTTGTCGAAAGGACATTTGGTCCAGTAATATAAAATAATTTTTAAACGCCCTTCATCGAATATGCCAAGATAGATTCTCTTGGTGTCCTTGAATGTGATAACACGTGTTTTATATATGCGAATTTCAATATAGCGTTCTAGTTTTACTAAATGTGTTGCGAATTATAGGCTGATGTAGCCTGAAGTGTTTTAATTCTTTCATCAGTGTAATCAATGTTTACATCGTATTAAATGTGAAATTCGTTTAAACTCGAAGCGTTGTTTAAATGTCGAGGATCAGCTGATAGGACTTACAGGTAGCAAATTCTATCTATGAGCCAACGCCCCCACGAACCACCCAGGTTCATTATTATTATATTTTGGTTAAATATAACCATCATTATAAATTGGTGGATAGCGCCGTAACCAAAAGTTTTGGTAAAGATTGCCGACCTCACCAATAAAGACATTAAAGATGGAGATGCATTTCTCAGGAAATGAAGACATTAATGATTTTGTTGAACAATTCATCGCAATCGCCACCATTAAAAAACTTGACGATGCAGAAAAACTAGCGATTCTACCAGCTGCACTTAAGGGCTCTGCTCTAGCCTTCTATAGAACTATAATTAAGGAAGATTCTACATTTGATGTAATTAAAAAGGCTCTTATAGACGAATTCGCATCTGGGGTAAGCTTCCAAGAAAAGTTTTATCAAAGAAAGCAAGAGCAAAATGAAAAACCTTTAGAATTCTATTACAACCTCTTGGAATTGGCACAGAAAGCGAAAATCGACGATGATGCTGCGTTTATAAAGCAATATATCAAAAATTGTAAACCCTTCTATCGTGGAAAATTGGCTAATACTTTACACTCGTCGAAAAAAGATTTAAAATTGCTACTACAGCAAATGGATATGATTTATGAAGAAAAAACGAACCAATCCCTAAATATTGCAGCAAATCCCAATATAACATGTTTCAATAGCAGACACCAAGGAAATTACCAATATTCTCCTTCGAATCAGTGGAGATCTAATCAATATGGCGAACCATCGGCATCTTCGCAGTTTGGAGGTCGTATGTGGCAATAGCCACCACCACAACATACTCCGTATGCCTCACCGCAAGGATTTACACCTTCGCAACGTACCCCTTATACTTCGCCCCAAGAGAGCTCTACTCCACAACATCATTTACCCACGGGAGAGAATAGGACTCCACAGCGTCAATATAATTTTCGACCTTCGACATTAAATCAAAACCAACGGAATGCGGAAAACTTCACTGGGAGACGCTGAGAGGTGCAACAGCGCCTTCCCATGCTGCCGTTTTGTCAGCACCACCTGTGGCTAGCGTTTGCAACAGCAACACGCAGCCACCTTGCCAAGCTGAAGGTACTGCAGCATCCGCAGTGCCGAGTTTGAAGGAAGCCGCTACGGAGTCTTCGAGTTCTTCGGTCGCCGAAAACAAAGTTAAGCCTTTTATTAAAGTTTATATTAATAATAAACCCTATTTAGCACTCATTGACACTGGTGCTACTTTATCATGCATTGCAAATTCATTGTGCATTGATTCGAATATTGTTGTACTGAAGGAAAATGTTTTACAATTGAAAGCTGTAAATAATATTTTTTTAGATGTATCAGGGGAAACTAAAATCTCTTTGCTAATTGACGATTTCAAATTTTTGCACAAGTTTATTGTAGTGAATGACATTACCTGTCAAATAATCCTAGGTCAAGATTTTTTATTTGAAAATAAAGCTATAGTTGATTTTTGTAACAATTCAATATCTTTTGATAAAAAAAGGATAACCTTTTATGTCCATAATGATTGCGACAAGTCAAATGGTTCGATAGATTTCATTGAAGAAAAACTTTTATCCAAACAGGATTTTATTTTCTTAACAAGTAGGTCTGACTCCAATGTTCTATCCTGTGAAGAGCCAAATTTTTTAATAGACGATCTTTTGGATAAGCCTTTAAAGACTACGCTCTTGAATGTTTTGAACGAGAATGTTGATAGATTTGCGTTCAACCCGTCGCAACTAGGTAGGTCTAATATTATTGACGCAGATATACTTACTACCGACGAGATTCCTGTCAGGTGCCCACCCTATAGAGTCTCACCTGCACAACGAGAGCTCATCGATCAGCAGGTAAAAGAAATGCTAAAATTAGGCGTCATCCAGGAATCTAAAAGTCAGTATGCTGCTCCTGTTGTCATTGTGCCGAAACCAGATGGGGAGCCTCGTTTCTGCATTGACTACCGTAAGTTGAATAAGAAAATAAATTCAGATAATTATCCAATACCTATCATTGATGATATTATTTCTTATTTAGCGGGTTCTCATTATTTCGCGGAATTGGATTTAAATTCGGGCTATTGGCAAACATGTATACGCAATGGTAAGCATAAAACAGCTTTTATAACACCATCAGGTCTATATGAGTTCAATGTTATTCCTTTTGGCTTAAAAACTAGTCAAGCGGTTTTTCAACGTATGATGGATAAGGTGTTAGGCGACATGAGATACAAAAACGCTGTCGTTTATGTGGATAATATAATCGTATTTGGGAAAACATTTGAGGAGTTTTTGTCAGCCCTTATCACTGTTTTTGATCGTTTCAGACAAGCGAACTTAACCTTCAAACCTTCAAAATGTAAATTTGGTTTTAAGGAGATAACAGTTTTGGGTTATCATGTTTCAGGAGACGGTATTAGGCCCGACTCTAAAAAACTTCAAGCTATGCAAAACGCCGCGGTTCCAAAATGCACTAAAGATGTAAAGCGTTTATTGGGCTTATTTTCGTATTACCGGAAGTTTGTCGACAGCTTTGCTGAAACCACTTTACCACTTGTGAAATTACTAAAAAAAGGACAAAAGTTCATTTGGTTGAATGAACATCAGTTAGCGTTTGACAAAATAAAAAGATGCATGTGTAATCCGCCTATATTGTCTTATTTTTCTAGCGATCTTTCGTTAACTACGCGTTTACATGTGGATGCCAGTAATGAAGCTTTGGGCTCATGTCTTTTGCAAGGAAAAACCATCATGCACCCTGTGGCTTTTGCTTCAAGAAAGTTATCTGATGCAGAAAAAAATTATTCAACCACGGAGAAAGAGTGCTTAGGTTTAGTATGGGCTTTAAAATATTTTAGACACTATCTTTGGGGAATGAAGTTTGAAGTAGCAACAGATCACAAAGCACTATGCTGGTTACGTGATAAAAAAGATATGTCGGGAAGACTTGCGAGATGGTCTTTATGGATTCAGGACTGGGACTTTGACATTGTCCACTGCCCAGGAAAAGAAAATGTCTTAGCGGATTTTCTTAGTAGAAATCCTTTGTTAGACCAAGAGTCTAAGCTTGACCGAAAATCCGTTATTGATGAGTCGGTTCATTTCGAATTATTTCGAATTGAAGCTGTCCAGCTTCGTACGGAGCAAAATACAGACTCATTTTGCTCAAGGATTTTGTCCGAAGTGAGACGAAGTCCACGAAATAATTATAAGGGATTTTTCATACGTGACAATGCTCTTTATAAAAGTATTAGAATTCGGGGTATGATAAAAAGTGTTTTTGTATTACCACGCTTGCTTTTTAATGATATCATGCAAGAGTTGCATGATGACCCATGGTCAGGTGGACATTTTGGCTTAGCCAAAACCTTGGAAAAATTTAGATCAAGATTTTTCTATCCAAACGCGGAAAAGGAAATAGAATGCTATATTAAAGCTTGTGTCCCTTGTCAAGAGAAAAATAAAATCAATAACATTGCTAATCTTTCTCCTATTAATATTTCTAGCTTTCTCGAAAAGGTTGGTGTTGATGTCCTCGGGCCACTGCCGACTTCTCACCAGGGTAATAAATTTATTATAGTATCTTTGGAGTATGCATCTAGATATGCTATTTGTAAAGCAGTTTCGCGTGTCACGGCTGAGGTGATATCTGATTTTCTTATTCAAGAGATTTTCTGTAGGTTTGGTGGAGTCAAGGAGATTATATCAGATCGAGGCACGGTTTTCACTGCACGTTTGGTAAAGGAGACTATAGAGATTTTTGGTGCAAAGGCTGTCAATACTACTGCTTTCCATCCTCAAACTAATGGGTTGGTAGAAAGATTTAACAGGACTTTACTTACTATGTTGTCCAAAGTCGTTTCATGCCATCAAAGAGACTGGTGTAACCTACTTCCGTTCCTGGTTTATGCATATAATACGAGCGCTCAATCTTCAACAAAGATGTCGCCATATCTTGTTATATATGGACGAGATCCAGCTACAACAACTGATATAGATTTAAACGTAAATATGTATGGCGTTAATTCTTTCAATGTTCAACAGAAAAGAAGATGGACTTCCCAACTTACCAGGGAAGCAATTACAAACATAAGAAGGGCTCAGTTACAGCAAAAGGCTGTATATGATAAAAAAACGAAGCCCCAACACTTTGATACAGGTAACCTAATTCTTCTATTTACACCTAGAAGATTATCACGAAAATCATTAAAATTATCAAGATGCTACAAAGGCCCATACCAAGTGCTACGTCGCATCTCAGCAACTAACTACTTAGTTAGAAAGTGTGGCGTATCTTCGCATCGCGATGTGGTCCATGTTAACCGCATGAAATTATTTAGAACTAGGTCTCACTCACATAGTTTAGTATTTTATTAATATTTTTCCACCTTACGTTGCCCCTTTTGCAAATCGTCAATTATGCAACATTTTTAACGAAAAATACTCTTTTATTTAGGTTTGTAGGTTTTATTTTTCCATTTTAGGTGAGTTAGGTAAAATGCCTACTTTATGAAATTGTGTATTATAATTTTTCCCTTTGTTTTCATGTGTACTGCTTGAGAGAAAATAAGAAGACTAACTAACACTTCCGTGTACCTAAGAAGATATAAACCAAAAATATGTAATGTATAAAAATTATAATGTTTTTCTTGGCAATGGTCACGTGTTTGGCGTGGGATCCCATTCTTGAATGGATTTTCTTGGGCATAGTTCCTGTATGAACTTCCTTTCTGGTATGATTTTTTGCGCTTTACTAGTGATTGTGGTATGGAAAATCATTTATATAAATTGAGAAATTGGTACATTTGAGATATTCATCTTACTAACACTACGGATTGTTTCTTGAAATCAACGCACACATCACATTCACTGAATATAGTCGGTTTATTTCTATATGCGTGCATTCGTCGAATATCATCGAATACAGTTTTAAACCAGACTAGAGCGCGCTTATGTCAATGTCACTGAGAAAAATTTAAATTTTGATTTTGTTTTGCGTTTTAAGAAATTATTGAGAGATAATGATTATTCGATAAGATAATTAAATCTAAAAAACCAAAAAAAGTTGAAAAAAATCTCTCGAAAACGAGATTGATGACAAATGTCTTATGAATTTGACGTTTCGCACACGCTGCACTACCTCATTTTCGTATGCAATGATAGCGCGCTAAAGTGACGTCACTGATGACGTCACGTCGCTTAAACGAGTGAATACGAGCTAGTTTTGAACCGACTATTAGCGCGCTAAAACCGCACACAAAGCTCATGAGCAGGTTTTAATCCGTAGTGTAAGAATTCTTATTGTGAAATTTGTTATCACACGGAATTGTTAGCTAATTTGAAATTTTTTCAATCGTACAGATTACTTAGTTTATTTTTTTTTTTTTTATTACGTGAGTTCCATTCAATTTTATTTTTTGGCACTTGTCATTCTTCAAAAAAAAACGTCCGTGCGTTTTTAGGTATAACTGGATGTTGGCAAATTCGTCCTCTTATAAAAACGACGTTAAGCCATTTATATTTACCTTGGCATGTCAGTCATTATGACATTAGTTATTATATTATTCGTTTTGTGTAACATTTGAAGATGGCGGTCGTGTTTATATTTCAATTTTAGTTTTATTTGTTTATTGAAGAGTTTAATGAATAATTTGATTGGGTGTTATGCAGTAAACGTCTTTGAAAATGAACATCTATTAGAAGATTGGAATACATGCATTTATCAAGATTTTTGGATGGAGAGAAGCGGACCATCGACACTTCAATAATTTTCCCCATCAACTTATCGGAGTCATCATAGTACACAGGCCCTCGTCTTCGTGATGTGGATTCCTGTGTAAATCTTTCACTTGACATTGGCGAACTCGCCATAATTTTATAATAATTTGTTAACTTGACATTGTGCAAAATACATCTGAGATGTGACGCCATTAAATAAATATCTATCTATCTATATTTTGTTTTCGTTTTGTGTATAAATTCCATCATATTCAACAAAATTTCCATATTGAATATTTGATGGACGGACTTTTTAATTGTGTGGAACTTATGAATATATTACGTAAGTAGATAGCGATTATTTTGTAACTATTTTTTCACAAACGTTATCCGCGACCGCATATTGGCTATTATAATAATATTGTTTTCAAAATTTTTATTAATAATCATGCACTGTTTGGTTCAAGTTTTTTTTTTGCCAGGTTTTTGCTTGGATAGCCAACCTGTAAAAAGCCTTAATCATCTGCTATTTTGAAATTCTTAAAAGGTTGGTTGTGTGTCAGTGAACACCTCGCGTGCATGTTTATCTTGTAACTTTTTTATTTTTTCCTGGATAAGTAGTCTTTTAGGTTAGTTAGGAAGGAAATAGATTGTAAATGGAAAACATTGTTTTATGAACACTGCTTTTATAAATTGATCTGGAATTGATATAGAGGTTCAAACAATTTTACACCCTCTAATTTGTTCTTTTTTCTTGGTTAATAATTTTTCTTGTACAGGATACTAATTTAACTTTGTTGCCTCTTTAACTAACTTGTCTTATGAAGAATATCCTCATAAAATATTCTTAATTTTTGTAACTTTTCAGTTAATGAATATAATATTTTAGTATGTTACTTACTTAGGTATTTAAAAAAAATTAAACATCAGAGATGTCTAATTTTTTTTTCGTTGAAGGGAGGAATGATTGTAACAAGTACACCGCGCTTGCTATGCATTCTCCGCGGTGATTTCTTGTCGAAAGGACATTTGGTCCAGTAATATAAAATAATTTTTAAACGCCCTTCATCGAATATGCCAAGATAGATTCTCTTGGTGTCCTTGAATGTGATAACACGTGTTTTATATATGCGAATTTCAATATAGCGTTCTAGTTTTACTAAATGTGTTGCGAATTATAGGCTGATGTAGCCTGAAGTGTTTTAATTCTTTCATCAGTGTAATCAATGTTTACATCGTATTAAATGTGAAATTCGTTTAAACTCGAAGCGTTGTTTAAATGTCGAGGATCAGCTGATAGGACTTACAGGTAGCAAATTCTATCTATGAGCCAACGCCCCCACGAACCACCCAGGTTCATTATTATATATTATTGCGAAATACCATTATAGTATACAGGGTGTCAATTTGATTGCGTGCCATAGCTCAGGGGCGGGCGGGATCAGTATCAGTAACTGAACAATTTTTCCTAAGGAACATAGTTCGAAATACTAAAAACCAAATTTGACCTTCCATACACAATGCGCTGTCAGCTGATGCAGTTTCAATGGGAGGTCAAAAATTTCCTTGGGAAAAGTTGTTCAGTAACTGACACTGATCCCGCCCTTGAGCTATGGCAAGCAACCAAATTAACACCCTGTATATTAATCTTTGGTGTCATTGCAGTGGACAAGCGGCCACTACTTTCGTATCAAAATTGGAGGTTTCTAATACCAGACTGAAACTGACTCACAAAGTGAGTTTTTTCATCCCCAGTGGGATTCAAACCCATAACCTTCGTATCGAGAGCCAGACGGTCTAACCGCTACACTACGGAGGGTGTCAAATATGACAAGAACAGCGGTGACCCCCTTGCTCGTACAAATAAAACGGGGCCAAGTAGACAGGTCACGTTTGCTATCGAATAGAAGGGCCAAAACGATCACTTTTTAGAATGGCAACCGATTACTTGACACCATATTTAAGGGGAAGACCGTTCAGCTGATCTAGATTTTCTGTACTAATATAGTTTTTACTGTCTAGTTTTTTGAGGGTAGTTGCTTCAAGAAAAACATTAAACATAAGACTAACAAAATGTATTGATTACTTATTGATTCGGTTTTTACCAAAGATTTCGGACCTCCTTGCTGTGGTTTTTACTTTCAAGCGGAACGAGAAAGGTATTGTATTCGTGAAAAAAAAAAGTCTTTCTAATTTTCTCAAACAAGTCTCCTAAAAATGTCTGTCCGTCATGCTTAGGCCTAGCGGCCATACGTATAGTAAAAAAAACTATTATCTCGCCAAACTGACACAGTTTGTTGGCGATGCGAAAAGTGCACCTGTTATTTTACATAAAAATATTACAAACTACCAAGCATGACATAAAACTAAACTTTCAACAGCCGCCGGTGGCCGCCGGCGGCGGCAGATGGCTTTTGCTGCCGTGCGTACCAGATAGAGTTTTTTTTGTAATCATTAGATAGATAGATAGATAAAACATTTATTCAGTTTTATTAGGAGCTATGCCTTAACTGTATTGAATTGCAGGTGAGACCCACCGTCTATCATCAAGTGGCTTACATAATAACAATCTTTGATGGAATGCAGACCTCTCGTAACTTATCGAAACATCTGTTTCTACAATTGTATCGACATTATATCAGAAAACTTTT
The DNA here is from genome assembly GCA_947532105.1 of Athrips mouffetella. Classification (NCBI taxonomy): domain Eukaryota; kingdom Metazoa; phylum Arthropoda; class Insecta; order Lepidoptera; family Gelechiidae; genus Athrips; species Athrips mouffetella. Next base: position 5,182,665 of record OX383975.1, on the reverse strand, counting down.
ACGTGTCAAGCGCATTTTAAAGTAAGTACAGTCAAGAGCACATCAAACTTGACACATTGGACTTTGTACCGTTCTTATTTTAACAGACGTACGGGCTTGAGTCGCGCTGTGAGTGTCAAGCTTGACCTGTCGTTGACTGTACCTAGGTGACCGAGCATTGCAATTGAATCTTAATAAACAGGTAACAGATGGTGATTCAGGGTTACTGAAACGCACTTTTTTTAAGAAATGCTCAAAAAAATGGAGAATTCGAGTTTTCCTAGATATGAGACCAAGCTAGATTGATTTTTCATCCCCGTAAACAAAATTTCTTCGAAATCGTTTCTTATTTGTTGCCAGATCTTCTTTGTATCAAAGTTATTGTTAGAATTTTCTTCTTAGAACTTTTTTAAAACCATCAGTAAAACTTGTAATCTGCGATTAAATCGTACGATGCTTCACACCTAAATCACTTTGCAGTTCAGAATATTTTATGAAGTAGAGTTTGTTTGGAATGATAAACTGAAACAGGTGAAAAATCAAATTTGTAAAGATACGCCCCCGGATCGAATTAAAAAACCCACTCGTTGTATCCAATGTAGTAACGAAGTTTTTTGATGTTTGTAGAATGTCTTGTCAATCTGTTGTTTTGACGTGTTTTTATTGAACAACCTTTACATTTATCGGATTCATATATTTTCCTTACATAATACTTAAATGCCTAAATTACGCCTTAATCCTATATGCAAATCAAAGAGCATCTTCGTGTCCAAACCCACAACATTGACACGGGGTCACCCATTCACATGACCGATTCGGCAAAAGTACAGGAAGTGATACAGGGTCTTTTAATTTGTAAAGTTTCTTAAATGATACATCCTATACTATTAAACGAGCAATATTTTTATGTATATATATTTGTAATCGGTTTCTCATCATCATCATTGTTTCTCGAAAACGGCTCTAACGATTTCGATGAAATTTAGTATACAGGGGTTTTTGGGGGCAAAAAATCGATCTAGGTCTCATGTCTCGGAAAATTCCTTTCATCCGACTTTTTTGGTATTTCTAAACGCGTTTTAGTGCGTTCAAGAAACTTACAGCGCCATCTGTTGTTGAGAAGCATAGATTGCTCACCCGTTGATATTTTAATCATACAGAGCTCGGTCGCCCAGGTACTTAGTATTATTATTTTATTACAATTGAATTGACATTGGATTGGTCCCGTGTGGTGCCGGCAAAGAATAGTACCATCCCATACATACCCGTGGGTGTCGTAAGAGGCGACTAAGGGTTGTAAACTGGAGGATGGGTAGCAGCATCCTCCTGTGAATCATACCATCTTACTTACTGCGGTCACCTACAACCGCGGTCCATGGTGCCAGCCGTAACGCTGACAAGCGAGGTGACCATGGTACTTCCCCTCCACATTTTTCCAGCAAAAGCTAGAATTCTGGAGGGAGCTCCCTGTCCTGCAGTGGACATTTCATGGGATGTTATGATGATTAATTGAATTGGGAAACTTATAATCGTTGTTAAGTGGATGTCTGGGACCCGATCACGATCATTTGAACGAGATTACCAAAACCGAAACGTTGGCTAATTCGTTAAAGGTTTACGTATCGTTTAGACAAACTTTTTAAGTGCTGTAAGAGGCGACTGAGGGGTTCTGCATCCCTATCCCGAATTGTCAATGGTTAGGAGAAAAACAAAACTGATTGTCTATGCTTCGTCGTCTTTCGACATAAATCGAAATAGTATCGATCCGATTGTTTGATTTTGAAGATGTAGAGTATGCCCCCTGTACCGGAGGACGGGCAGCAGGGTTCTTCGCACCCCATAATGCGGCCACAAACTACCACAGCAATGGTGCCAGTCACAACGCTATATTACCTACTTCCCCTCAAAAATAAACCACTTGTTTTTAGAATCATCTTATAGATCTTGAATCAAGTTCTGTATCCCTACAGAAAACTGGGAGCTGCTCCCGCTCCCAGTCCTGCAGTAGAGTTTTGAATGAATGAATTATTGCACACATCTAGGAATAAAAATTAAAAATTACGGTTTTTACAATAAGTGGGCAAAAGGCGGCCTTATGACTAAAAGTGATTTCTTCCAGACAACCTTTTGAGGAAATCAGCAGCGACGAAAGACTGTAGTGTAGTGCACCAATATACAGTTACATATATAAATATTTTGAAATAAATATGTAAAGAGTTTTATTGGGATGTTAGTAGTATTTACGTGTAAAAATATATTGTTATTAATATTTTACTTTTTTTTTTCTTTTTTAAATTCTCACTGCACAAGTTCACACTTGCGTCCCGCTAAAGGAACATTTTCTCTCACGACCTTAGGTTGGCTGGAAGAAATCTCTTGTAGAGATAAGCCCGCCTTTGTAAATGTCCTCTTGTATGTAATTCTCTGTATGTTAATAGTGCAATAAAGAATATAATATATATTAAATAGGTCTTTACGTTACCTATGAAATTGCGAGTAAAATTAATGCATTTTTTTTTAAGAATTACAAATCCAAGTTTTATATTTTCTTAAAGTGGAAAACATTTTATTTTGATTTTCGAAAAACATCATCCATAAGAAACTGTTACAAACCTAATGATGAAAACGGACGACATTCAAGACGAACAACTTTCGAACCGTTAATTAAAGATATCAAACTGAAAATAAAACTAATATTAAATGCGTAGATTAACCACCTTGAAATCAACTTTCATATATAAAAGAAATAATGAAAATAGCTATAGAATTATAGAAATTATGATCTATAATCTGCACGAAAATTTCGCCAACATCATAAGCATGATCACATTTTTTCGTTTATAGTGTAGGCAACGAAGCAGTTGACCCCCGCATAATTCCTCAGTCGATGAAACTTTGCTGGAGTACTACACTATATGATACAAACCTTCTATAAAAAAATCCAAAAAAAAATCGGTACTTTTAATTTTTTCATACATTTTTTGTAATTTTTGTATGGAACAATTAAAAGTACCGATTTTTTTGGATTTTTTTATAGAAGGTTTGTCTCATATAGTGTAATACCCCAGCAAAGTTTCATCGACTCAGGATTTAATGCGGGGGTCTTCATACAACGATCCGCTTCGTTGCCTAGACTATTATCCCAACGCTTACCAACACATTTTGCAGCTACTTATGTCAAAAGCAGTCGGCTAAAGCTGTCAGAAAAAAGAAGTTTGTAAAACAATGTTATTCTTTCCGTCAAATATACTCGCTGGTTATAGTGTCATGGCTGCAAAATAGAGTGGTAAGCGTGGGAATAAACTAAAAGAATGAACTTTAAGGACCTAATATACAATGAAACAGGAGATTGAATTAGGACTCTTTATCAAATCAATGGTCAATACCGCCTACATTATTATTTACTTAACAATCGTTTGGTCTTAAATTATGTAAATGTTCTATTATCATTAAATGACAAGCATTATATGGGTCAAAATCAGAGAGGTGGGCATTTTCGGTTTTCAAATATCTGAGAAATTAAGTTTTCTTTTAAAGAAAACTAACAAGAGGATTCTGTTGTGTCATTTATCATGAATCTTCTCTGTGAAGAGGCACGCACAAAAATATATATTTTCGAAATTCTACATCTTAATAAGAATTTTGCCAGCGTCGTGAGTCATTTCGGGAACATTTTTAAACAAATTATAAATAATAATATAACGGAAGTATTATAGAATCACTTTCAATAAATTGTAATAAACCTGTTCCTCAATTGGAAAATGTTGGTAGTTTGTATATTTTCATAATCAGAATGCTTATTTTTCAAATTACTCCCATAAATTTTCAATTGGTGTAAATTCTGCTCCAAAATTTCAATTTATTTTATACATTCTTGCGCTACGTGTAATAATAATAATATAAATACAAAACTTCAAAGGTCATTTCATGTTGTATATTCAAGATTCATCTATAACGTTACTTATTTGTGATTTATTTGCCGTTTTTGTGATGTTCCCGAAAATGATAGGGGTGTTCCCAAAATGACGGCGAAGTTCCCTAAATGACGTTGACGTTCCCTAAATGAGCGCAATACCCGTTTTCCGACATATTTTATGCATGAAAATAATATACGTTTACAGTATTATAACTTTATTTGTACTTAAGGCTTGAGGAACATGAGTATCAAATGTTAATCTTAAAATCTAATAATAATAAACTTATTAGTTTCAGTCAACAAACATTAGATATTAGGAACAAAATGTTAATATCACACTCATTAAGATTACTTGCATATCAATGCTTAAAATTAAAATCGAACAACAATAAACTTTGTAATGGGCATAAGGAACTACTACATGCATAATTGCATTATATAGATCTTGTATTGATGTTTTATATCGAACAATACTATCTATTTTCATACGTATGCATCGATAAAATTATGTTTATTTATTGGACATTAGTGGGCATCACTGGGCATGCACTTTTTGTTTATACTTATTTGTTAACAGCAACAGAAATACATAGTCTGTGATAACTGTCTAATTATATTACTCTATGCTATTACGGTCCATGACATGAGATACAGCCCGCTGACAGACAGACACAAATCTGAGGCATATTAAAGGGTCCCGTTTTTCACTCTTTGGATACAGAACCCTAAAAATTAGTTCCAATTTTGACCACTTGAACATATTTCGCGGTAATACTGTAGTAAGAAGACATACTCGTAAAACATGACAAAACTGAATAAACTCTTAAAAACGTAGACCATAAAACATAATTTCTTGGCTCTCCCATAAAAAGCTTGAGCTGTCTACAGAGGGATTTGTATGGGATGACCAAAAACTCTTTCTTTTCAGTTTTATGATCTAAGGAACATACTGAAATACAGATAAGAAATGATATCTACTTTTAAGAGTGGGCGTAAGCTGAGACGCAGGTAAGCGTATTTCGACCTAAGTTTCATGGAAAAAGTTGTTTAGTTTCATGGTCTACGTAACATGCTTAAATTATGTTCACTATTTCTGTAGGACTCTATACAGGGTGTTAATTTAATTTCGTGCCAAACCTCAGGGGCGGGATCAGTATCAATAACTGAACAACTTTTCCCAAGGAACAGGTCGAAATACGAAAATCAATTTTTGACCTCCTATAGAAACTGCATCAGCTGACAGTGCATTTTGTATGGAAGGTCAAATTTGGTTTTTCGTATTTCGACCTATGTTCCTTGGGAAAAGTTGTTCAGTTTCTGATACTTATCTCGCCCCTGAGCTATGGCACGCAATCAAATTAACACCCTGTACATAATACACATACACTTACCATTTTATACAATTTTGTCGAAAAATACTTTAAGTGGAAATTTATAATGTCAATAGGGATTTTATTAAATATTCAACATTTCTTTCAGTTTTCTTCGTAATACAATGAGATCAAGACGCGTTCTGCCTGCGCTGCGCCATTTGGGTCTTAGCATACGCCTACCCTAAGCACAGCATGTTTGGTGAGCGTTAACATTGGGACTACTATAAATAATACGAATGAATAATTCATATATTTTCTCTTAATTTCCCCTCAGGGTAATTCAGATTCAGATTCAGATAATTTTATTCAATGTAGATTCTTTACAGAATACTTAGCAGCTTATCTACTCGTATGCGATGGTACCGATCTATCACGCATTTCATCAATAACTTAATGGGCTCTTGCATATACCCATTTCTACATTAATAAATTAATGCCTATATTGTTTTAATGAATATATAAGATGTATTTGGCTTCATAAGATTACCTATACCAAAAATTTTGCTGCAAACCATCTGTGGTGTAGTACCGTCAAGAATAGGTCAAGCCTGTCACTCGCAGCGCAATTGTAGGTCCTACGACTATTGAAATAAGGTACAAATTTAAATGTGTCAACCTTGATGTGCTCTTAACTGTAATAGTACAGTTAATAGTATCTATTTTATTAATGGACAATAGCATCTATTTTGTGCTGTAGTTTTGATATGTAGCCAACTGGGAAATTACCGTTGATGGCAAAGTACAGTGCCATAAACTAGTGGGTGTCATAAAAGACAAATAATTAACCTTCTAGAATTCCATAGTATGTTGACATCTCAAAATACAATAGTATTTGAAGATTTTCGGGTTTTCATTATTTACAGTTACATCTTCGAAACTTTGTTCAGTCTCCTAAGTACACCCAACAGCACGTCAGTAGAAACACTTTGGGCTTTGGGGCATAGTAATAGAGTTGCAAATGTTTCCACTGACGTGCGGTTGACTGTACCTACCTATAATGTTTTTATTACTCTATTGAATGAAACATACAATATGAACACTAGTATGTCCAATTATGTTTTTGTAACTGGTATAATACTTGGATAAAGTTGACGCCTACGTAAGGTCCAAAATTATGAGGAGGATTTGGCAATTTGTGACCTCAAGACCACTTAACATCACAAAATGATGCAGTGCAATGATGCTCTTACCATAGAGTACTGCGTAGGTGTGTTATCAAAACTACTATATGAAAAGGCGCCTCTTATGGTAAAGATGCTATCATATTTTCATTTTAAGATATCTTAAGAAAATATGTGTTTAAACACATGTGTCACCTATAAAGTTTAAGTAATGATATGGAATTGGAAATATGGGGTACACTACAAACCAAGTAAATGTCAAAAAATAAGGAACGGGCACCAGAAATTTATGTCTGTCTCTGTATATACAGGGTGTAAGGGACGGTGTACCGAAAACTGAAAGGGCGTGCTCAGTCAACGAAACTGAACAACTTTCCTAAAGAAACATTTTTGGGAAATGAAAAAAATTTTCGAAGTCTCCATACAAATTATTCGATCAGAGTGAGCAATTTGTATGGAGAGTTCAAAAATTATTTTCATTTCCCAAAAATATTTCTTTGGGAAAGTTGTTCAATTTCGTTGACTGAGCACGTCCGTTCAGTTTTCGGTACACCGATTACACCCTGTATATTATGTTACAATATTTTTGGACCCCAAGCCAAATTTTATTGTTATTCTGAACAAATTTCTCGAAAAATCATGGGTAGAAAATGTACTTTTCTTTTGTCATTTCAAAGTGATCTTACACACAGGACGACCAAAATTTTTTCCTATTATTCGACGCATGTTTTTAGGGAAAGTTTATCAATTTTACACTGCATGAATTGTCATTGGTTTCGCCACATACTGTGGTTTCGCTCCCGAATCCCAATTTTCCAGAAAAAAAATTGTCGAAATATTTTGTTTACTTTCCATACTAAAGTGGTAACGCAATCGACCTACTTCGTATGGGAAGTAAAAAAATATTTTCGAGTTAGTATTTTTTTCTTCAGGGGGGTTGCTTGTCATCATGAGTAGAATCATAAGTAACTTAGTGAAATACTTAATTGCTCAACGTCCATTACATACAGCGCCATCTTGTATGGAGTAGAATACCAACGCGTGAACAAGCTATGCTACTCACTAACAGATGGCGGTGTAGCATTTCTGAAACGCGCTATTTTCAAGAAATGGTTAAAAACACGGAGGAAACGAATTTTTCCAGATATGAGACCTACCTAAATAGATTTTTTGCCACCGAAAACTACCATATAGTAAATATCATAAAATCATTTCATAAGTTTTCGAGAAAACAATTACAAATACCTATACATATATTTGCTCGTATAGGATAATCTATTAAAGTTTCAAATGTTATCGTTCCTTTAGAAAATAACGCATAAAACCATTTCGCAAGCTCATGCGCATTGAGCGTGCCATCTGTTTATTTATACTCGTACCTAAACCAATGTATGTAGGTGACATGATAATCAAATTGCCCATATTTAGTCACCTATGCACCTCACGTAGGTCGAAGGACAAATTGTGCAACGAGGTGCAAGTTTGGTCATAATTTGGTAAGTTACAACTACAATACGACCACCTACCAAGTGTACTGTGAGTCTTACTTATTTTGTTAAAAAATATGAAATAAATATAGATAAAAAATCTTTTTACTACAAAATCGATCTAGCTAAGTGATTAAAATAAAGGCTAGCAAGAAAAGAAATTAGCTAAAATAAAGGTAATTAGAAGAAGGATTAAAGAAATAATTCGTCACAAGGTAGTGAACTTAAATTATTATAATACTAGTAGTGAAGGCGTCGTTCTATGGATTTGACAGGTTATTTTGAATATTTTATAGTGATCATCGACGATGTGTTTGGGACATGTTGGCAGATGTCATCCCCTAGTAAAATAAATTAGCAAGGTATCTATTCCGAGTAAAGCAAGGAGGTCCGAAATCTTTGGTGTCATGTCTGAGAAAATTCGTTTTCTTGAGAATTTTTTTGAAATAGCGCATTTCATAAACTCTTCTGCGCCATCTGTTGGTAAGCTTTGGTTAAGATTATACAGAGCAACTTGCCCAGAAGTGGGAAATTCATTATCCCATTTTAAGTCCTCTGCTGGACGGACATAATCTGGGGGCACGGCAGTGCCCCCGCCAAGTCGAGCGCGAAGCAAACACTGCCGTACCATCCTTTACTGGAACCATTTCGCCACATTATCAGGCCCTATTTGAGAACCTCTGGATAAGACCAAAACGCAGAAATTTTCGTCATCCAGTAAGCTATAATCACATACTTAAAATCCAAAATTTCAAATCTGTAGGTCATTTAGTTCAGCGAAAGCAAAGTTTCGCATTTATGACACACACTCACTCATGACTCATGATCATCAAAATAGAACTAGTACTTCAGCGTGATGGGAACCTTCGAGCCTGGTGCGCTACGTGGCGGACTATTTGACTAATAATGTGTGCGTAAGTTTCAGTATTATTTATTTATTTATTTTGACCAATTATTTCTTGACTTTTGTAAATCTTTAATTATTTATGAAATAAATTAAATCTATCACTTAAAAAAAAAGTACTTCCCATAAACTCAGAGAGCTGAAATTTAGTACAGAGTTAGGGTTTAATGACCACAAAAAAGGAAAACTATAAAAACTAGGATAATCGAAGATCTAGAATACCTGGTGACCCTGATTATAAAACACAAGATTAAATAAACAAATTACACTAAAATATTAATTTCGCTCAAAATTTGGTCAAAATATAATGCATTGGACTAAGAGTGGCGGTGGTACCCGAAAAAAAAAAACATAGTAATACAAATAAATCAATATGCCCACGTTTCTACAAAAAGAAATGAAATCCCACCAAAAACATTCTGTAAAAAACTAGCCAAGTCTCGATGGAGCTGCTTGTTTATCTCTAAAAAGTAATGAAATCTAGACAAAGTCGTACCAAGTCTAAGGTTCCTTACTGCGATTTCTTTATTATTATAGTTAATGTTGTGTGACTTGGCCGTTGAAGGGTACAAAACCAGGTGCTCCATGACACCATTGCACCAATCTGTCGCCAGAACCGCTACCCATTGACGATCAACAACAGCCTAAAATGAGACACTAGCGTCCAATTACCAATACCAGTATGGGCTATTATCTCGCTTAACAAACATAGGTAGTTCCAACAGATATAACATTACGTGTAAACAAAATTCACTTGTACCCACTAACGTATAAACAATGTTCAACGGCCAAGTCACACAACATTAACTATAATAATAAAGAAATCGCAGTAAGGAACCTTAGACTTGGTACAACTTTGTCTAGATTTCATTACTTTTTAGAGATAAACAAGCAGCTCCATCGAGACTTGGCTAGTTTTTTACAGAATATTTTTGGTGGGATATAGCATAGTTAAACCTCCTGTTGAGAAAACTCTAGTTAATAAGTTAGGTTACGATTCGGTGCAGCACTATAAATGTCTATGGTACAGATTAAAGAGTAATAAAGTTTGTCTTTGGTCGAGTTCACAGAAAATGGTGGTTTTATTTTACGCTCCTGAATATTTTAATAACTAGACTCAATAGAACCTGCTTAATAATTATCCCGTTTGGAAAACCTGGCGACCGTGACAGGACTTCTGACCCAAGACTCTCTTCAATAAATCTTTGAGAATTCTAATTAGCCTCTCCCAGAACCCTCCCCACCAAGGTCCCGTTGCTACATTTAGCTTCCATTTGATATGTTGTATCGTTGACTGGCGTTCAATCTCGCCCCAGTCTAATGCTGATAGTAAATTTTTACTTCCAACAAAATTTGTTCCGTTGTCACTTACTATTAGACGCACTCGCCCGCGCCGTGCGATAAAACGACGTAATGACATGAGGAAAGCTTCAGTGGACAGCGACTTCGTTAACTCGAGATGGACGGCTCGGTACACGGCGCACGTGTACAGAATTACCCAGCATTTCTCGCCTCCACGCAGAATCAGCGGGCCTGCGAGATCCACACCTGTAATCTCAAATGGCGCGGAAGACTGTGTGCGCTCTATCGGGAGTGGTGCGGCAGGGGCTCGTGTCGCTCTTGCTCTGTGGCGTTTGCAGACGTTACAGTTTGTAATAACTGATTTCACCAGCAGCCGTGCTCCAATGACCCAGAAACGAGTGCGCAAATCAGCCATGATTATACCGAGTCCCGCGTGTTGTAGCTTCTCGTGTCGTTGTTCTACTAGACGTCGTGTGATGTAGCTCGTCGCCGGCAGTACTACGGGCCACTTCGTGCTTTCCGGAACGTCGGTAAGTAAAAGCTTGGTCTTGATCTTTATCAACTTATCTTTATCATCATATATGTATGTAAGACCCTTTATCTTATTCTCTATGTATTCTTTCTTTTCTTGCTGAACTAATCTTATTATTCTTTTTTCAGCTTCTTCTTCTTTTTCTTTCTTGCCCTGCACCTCGATGGGGTCCCGGATGCCTATAGTTTCTAAGCTCCAAAAATTTGACAGTTGATCATCTGTGGAACAATGTAAAACATGTGAAACATGAGCTGCTATTGGTGTGCCTGTGGCCCTGCCTTGAAGGGTCCACCCCAATTTTGTTTTTATGGCAACCAATGCCTCATGTACATTTATCATATTACCTGTAAGAAGTGAACCTGAAAAATCAGCACCAATAAGTAATTGTATATCATCATATTGGCTGTTATCAGAAAGTGTGATGTTGTGTTTGCGTAGTATTTGTGTTATATCATCAGTGTACACAGGAATGTTACGACATATGCATTTCTGACCTAATACACACAAATCAAACGAAAAGCTCTTATCCAAGTTATAGATTTTTAAATTATATACGTTATATTGTTTAGATGACAGTTCAACACCACCAAATAATGCATGTTGCAATATTTCTGTATTTACAGGATAAAGTTCCAATTTCTGGGCCACTTCTTCTTTAATGTATGACCTCTGGGCTCCGCTGTCAAACATGGCACGAACGGTTACCTGTTTTTCTCCGTTCGAGACAACCACTAAAACGGTTTGCAGATAAGTGGTTGTTGGCTTTTTAGCAGCTGTTGAGATGTTAACCGAAGTATTTTCTTTCTTCTCTTCCATATTTGGATTCTTCGGTGGCTCACTTCTGTTTGTGTTTTTTGTCGGATCTGTCTTCTGAGCACTGGACTCCTTTTTTCCAGAACACAACACTACTGCATGCCGCAGGCCACATATATTACATTTGACAAAGGCTTTACAGTTTCTTGTATGATGTCCTCTTTTAAGGCAGATGTAACAAGCTTTCTTGTTCTTAAGGTGCTCTTTCCTTTCTTCAATGCTTAATTTTTGTAGTTTATAGCACTCTAGGCTACTGTGCGTTGACTTCTCGCACCAAATACAAACATTTGTCTTTATCTTAACATTACTCACCAGGCAGCCAGCAGTAGGTTCCTGAGTAGTGGCATTACTCTCCGACATACTTAGTTTATCGAAGGTCTGTCTGGTTAGGTCAATCCTTTGTTCTGCCTCCACTTCTTTGCGTAGGAACGTAAGGAGTTCTGACAGTTCACTTGTGGTGTTGTCTGTCTCCTTCTTTGATCTTTCCCATACTTTTAATAGTTCTTGTGGCAAAGCAGACTCCACCATAGGCAGAAGGAAAGCTGCAAATTTGTCCTTGGTGACACCGAGCGTTTCCAAAGCACGCAGCTGCATATTCAAATTGTCATATAATTGAGACAGAGCATAATTTTCATGCTTTCGCATGAGTACAATCGTTAAAAGTTCTCTAACATAGACTTGAATTAACATTTCGTCTTTGGCATACCTCGCCTTAAGTTGCTCAATACACTCTTTGTATGCAGTGTCAGTAGGCGGGAAATTTTGGACGAACCTACGTACCTCTGAATTCGGTTCCATGGCTTGAAGGAGATATGCCAACTTGTCGCTAGTTTCTATATCCCTATCTTCGTCAATCTTCTTGAATTGTGCCCAGAAAAATAACCAATTCTTCACATTTCCGTCAAAACGTGTCATCTCAAGAATGGGCAGTTTGTAATTCCGCTCAGGTTTTCTGATTTGCTCGGGCTTTTTATTTTTAGATATGGCTTCTACCCGGCTTTTTAACACGTGGTATTTCACGTTATAGCCATCAACATCGAGGCACTCTTGGTTGATTTCCTCTTCACTAGCGGTCTTTAACATTAATTCACGAATTTCTAAATCAACAGTGTTCAATTTTACATACGCGTCGTCGACTACGGCCATATTTCCCATTAATTCCACAACGGGGAATGTAAGGTCGTCTTGACTTAGCATGGCGTCCACTCTGTTGAAGGCAATTGTGAACGCCCGGCGATTCACAGTCCGCAGGCGTTTTCTCTCCTCTAAACTCATCTTTGCTGACGCATTGCAGATTTTTGAGGAGAATGTCACAAGGAATAAAGAGGGCCGATATGAAGTGTCTCTACCATGGAAGGTTGGTCATGATATTTTACTTAATAACTATGATTTAGCGTTCCGTCGCTTGGAGTCAATAACCAAGAAACTAAAGGCCAATAATTTATTTGATGACTACCATAAGGTTATTAAAGATTGGCAAGACCAGAAGATTATAGAGATTGTCCCATGCCCTGAACAAGAAGAGATTTCTCATTATTTGTCTCATAAGCCCGTAATCAAAGAGAAGAGCCTGACGACCAAAATTCGACCGGTTTATGATGCCTCGGCGAAAGACCGTCATGGTAAGTCCCTGAACTTATGTCTAGATAAAGGGGTCAACATGTTGGATAAAATTCCTAAATTAATGAACGGTTTTAGATCAGGAGCCATCGGAGTGACTGCAGATATTGCCAAAGCTTTTTTACAGATCTCAATTTCACCAACGGATAGAGATATGCTAAGATTTTTGTGGTGGGATGATAACGGAGAACTGATCACTTACCGGCACTGTCGTGTGGTTTTTGGCCTGACCTCCAGTCCTTTTTTACTTTCTGCCACAATACAACACCATCTCAGGCAAGTATCAGGTGACCTGAAAAAGTCTGCCGACATTTTGTCTGACTCCTTCTATGTCGATAATTGTCTCACAAGCTTAGATACTAAAGAAGATGTAAAACGTTTTGAAACAGAGGCAAAGATCATAATGAGTCAGGCAAAATTCGACTTAAGACAATGGATCATAGCCCCTGCTCATGGGCAGGTGAATGATGTTTCGGTACTTGGACTGATATGGCACACAGCAGCGGATGAACTGGGCTGTAACTTAGATGACCTGCCACCGCCATGCGAACTTGGTAAGATAACTAAAAGAAACCTACTATCTTTGGCACAAAGAATATATGATCCTATAGGATTTACAGCAGCAGTAACATTGACACCCCGACTCTTACTACAAGAAACATGGATCAGGAAAATAGACTGGGATGAAGAACTACCCGGTGACCTGAAAAAGAAATTTTTAAGTTGGTATTCTTCTTTACATAACTTGAGAAAATGTAGAATACCTAGACGGCTCACAGGAACGTCTTTCAGTGACAGCTCTCTACAGCTTCACATGTTCTGTGATGCTAGCCAATATGGATATGGAGCTTGCGTTTATCTTAGGGCTGAAAATGAGGGTGAAATTTCAGTAAGACTTATTTCAGCAAAATCAAGAATCGCTCCACCTGGTAAACACAGCATTCCCCGACTAGAATTGTTAAGTTCTCTAATTGGATCTAGATTGGTAGCAGATATAAGGAAAGATCTTAATCTTAATTGTGATGAACGCTACTGGACTGATTCAGGTGTGTCACTGTGCTGGATTAAAAAGGAACTGCCATGGAATACTTACGTGGGAAACCGTGTCAAAGAGATTAGATGTAATACTAATATTGGAAACTGGTTTCACATTCCAGGCAAGGAGAACTGGGCCGACTTACTGTCGCGAGGCTGTGATGCGGACCAGCTGCTGTCTTCTCGCTGGTTGGAGGGACCTACATGGCTGCAATGGACGCCCGACCGCTGGCCTAGTTCAGGGGTCGTGGTAGACGAAGTCGAAGCCAGCCGCGAGCTAAAGAAGACAGCAGCTTGTAACACAAACATATGCCCAGAGGAAAGTATGATAAATAAGTTCTCTTATTTTTCTAAGTACAGTAAAATAGTGCGCACAGTGGCATGGATGATCAGATTTATGTGTAATACAAAAAATGGTACCAACAAAAAGGGAGAAATTAGCTGTGATGAATACGAAGAAGCTGAAAAAAGAATAATAAGATTAGTTCAGCAAGAAAAGAAAGAATACATAGAGAATAAGATAAAGGGTCTTACATACATATATGATGATAAAGATAAGTTGATAAAGATCAAGACCAAGCTTTTACTTACCGACGTTCCGGAAAGCACGAAGTGGCCCGTAGTACTGCCGGCGACGAGCTACATCACACGACGTCTAGTAGAACAACGACACGAGAAGCTACAACACGCGGGACTCGGTATAATCATGGCTGATTTGCGCACTCGTTTCTGGGTCATTGGAGCACGGCTGCTGGTGAAATCAGTTATTACAAACTGTAACGTCTGCAAACGCCACAGAGCAAGAGCGACACGAGCCCCTGCCGCACCACTCCCGATAGAGCGCACACAGTCTTCCGCGCCATTTGAGATTACAGGTGTGGATCTCGCAGGCCCGCTGATTCTGCGTGGAGGCGAGAAATGCTGGGTAATTCTGTACACGTGCGCCGTGTACCGAGCCGTCCATCTCGAGTTAACGAAGTCGCTGTCCACTGAAGCTTTCCTCATGTCATTACGTCGTTTTATCGCACGGCGCGGGCGAGTGCGTCTAATAGTAAGTGACAACGGAACAAATTTTGTTGGAAGTAAAAATTTACTATCAGCATTAGACTGGGGCGAGATTGAACGCCAGTCAACGATACAACATATCAAATGGAAGCTAAATGTAGCAACGGGACCTTGGTGGGGAGGGTTCTGGGAGAGGCTAATTAGAATTCTCAAAGATTTATTGAAGAGAGTCTTGGGTCAGAAGTCCGTCACGTATGAAGAATTGCAAACAATTTTATGTGACTGCGAAGCAACCATGAATGCGCGTCCCTTGACATATATAGAGGATGAGAAGACCAACTCCCTAGAACCACTAACACCCTCACGTTTCCTGCAACCTATATCTGAAACAGACGTGCCTGATTTAGACAAGATAGACACGAAGAGTCTGAACCAAAGATTGAACTACATACAGAAATTGAGAGAAGATTTCAGACACAGGTTCAAGACAGAATATTTGACTACCCTAGTACAAAGAGGGAAGGAAAAAAGTGATCATCTAAGAGTAGGTGACGTTGTCTTGATTGAGACAGAAGAAAAAAGAATAAAATGGCCTTTAGGCATAATTGAAGAAATATTTACAGGTCGGGACGAGGTTGACCGAGTTGCAAAGGTGAAGACGGCTGTAGGCTATAAAACACGTCCGTTTCAACGTTTATACAAACTTGAAATTACCAACTCTGATTCTGAATTTCCACAGCTGCTAGAAATTGCAGATGGAAAGTCACCCTCGACATCAGCTGATTCTTTAGAGCCAGTTAAATTATTTGATTCTGTTTCCAGCCCGCAAGCTCAGGTACAACAGGAGCCAGCTAAGGAGCAGAAAACGCGTTCAGGTCGCGTAGCTAGAATACCTAATAGGTATCTTATTTAATTAATTATTCTTAATTTAACAGGATGCTGCCATGGACCACATGCTTCTATGGAGAAGCGGGTAGGTACTTACCTCTACCCAATAAGCTCATATCTTATTGGCTGTTTGCAGGTAAAACACATATCCATACATACATCAGCATTCACTCATAACATACATAAAACACAAATAAAATACATTCTTAATTTATCACCTTTTTAATAAAATTCATGTCAGTACATAACATAAATCTAGTTAAAAGGTTGCATTGCATTTCTGTCCTGCAATAGTTTATGTTGTGACAATATTGTAATAAGTTGTAAGGTTCTTATGTTACATACTATTTTATGATTGTTATTATTCTTACTTGACATTTGTATTTCTTAGACTGTAGACTTGGAATATGTCTGTTAATATGTAAAATGTAGGACTTTAATTAAGTTACTTATGTTTTGACCTCACACCCATAAGGTACAATAAAAAGAGAGTTAGTTATGTTTGACACAAAGTTAATTCATAGTCAGAGAGATAATGTCAAAAAAATTGTAATTGTCTAAATTGTAGTCTAAGAGACAGTGTAAAATTGTAGTGTTTTACTTAGGAAAAAAATTGTTTTTGTAATTTATTTTGTTCGTGTATTGCATATTTCTTTCTGGGTGTGGAGGATGTTGAGAAAACTCTAGTTAATAAGTTAGGTTACGATTCGGTGCAGCACTATAAATGTCTATGGTACAGATTAAAGAGTAATAAAGTTTGTCTTTGGTCGAGTTCACAGAAAATGGTGGTTTTATTTTACGCTCCTGAATATTTTAATAACTAGACTCAATAGAACCTGCTTAATAATTATCCCGTTTGGAAAACCTCCTTTAAATCTACTGCTATCACTTTCTTTTTCAACAGAACGACCAGAACGACAACGAACAGAAAATGACAGCAATAGATTTATTTTTAACTTTGCAGAAGATTTGTGCACTATAGATAATATCTCGAAACTCCTTGGATAACCCAAAATATTGTGATACATAGCTACTCAATTTATTATTGAAGGTACTAATTAAGTAGTGAATATAAAATGAACAATTTTCGCCATGGCACATAGGCCGAAATTTACGAAAAAAAAAATTCAACCCCCATAGAAATTGTATCAGCTGATAGCGCATGTTGTATGGGAGTTCAAATTTAATGTTTCGTGATTCGACCTATGTTCCTTTGGGAAAGTTTTTTAGTTTTATGGTCTTATCTAACATGCTAAAATATGTTCAGTATTTCATTCCGACCCTATATACAGGGTGTAAGGGAAGGTGTACCGAAAACTGAAAGGGCGTGCTCAGTCCACGGAACTGAACAACTTTCCCAAAGAAACATACATATGTACATACATAATTTCACGCCTTGTTCCCGTCAGGGTAGGCAGAGACCACAGTCTCCACCTGCTAAACAAAGAAACATTTTTGGGAATGAAAAAAAATTTACGTCTCCATACAAACTGTTCGATGATAGCCGAGGATCAGAGTGAGCGATTTGTTTGGTCGATATTTTTCATTTCATTTCCCAAAAATGTTTCTTTGGGAAAGTGGTTCAGTTTGGTTGACTGAACACGTTGTTATTTATTTATAAAAATATATTTCTTTTTACTTACCATACCAAATATTATTTTTTTAATTTCCTCCTATAGCTGTTGTTGGTTTTCGGTAGATGTTTTTTAGGTAATTTCTTGTGTGATATTTTATCTCCAATGATAATCAAGAATGACGTTATTTTTAAAGGCTTTCAAAATAAGTAATTCTGTTATTTTATTTTAATGAACTCTTACATAAAAAGCATCATTATAATATGTTCAGTTCACATTGTTTACACATACTTATCTTCTACAAAAATTCCAATGCCATCGCATTGTTTCAATTGCAACAACTCTATTTTGAGAAGTGCAGTCGCAATCCAAAAACAATACAATATCCTTTATAGCACACGAAATTTTAAAGAAAAATACTTTGTGTAAACTTTGTGTTATTTTCGCATGCTCAAAAAATTTCATAATCTGGTCCTAATGAATGGGTACTTAATAATTTTAGTTTTTTGTGTAATGTTCATTAGGGTGTCATCCCACCAGAGCTGCGCTATGTAGCTAATTTGTGAGCTAGTAAAATTACGACACATAGAAGAATAGGAATATATTTAAAAAAATATTCTCATTCATGTAATAAACAGTTAAGTAAATCAATTTTTCGAATAACTATGAAATTAAAAAAGATATAAGCCAGCGAAGATTTGTTTCTGTCTCTTTCTAGCAAAACGAAATTTAATATGGAGTTAATATGGCCGTAGTGACTTGTGATGTCACTATTCATGTCGGATCTCTCTATCTAATTAGTAGTTTTAAATGCTTATATCGGCCGTATTTCTTAGCCGATTTAAATTTTAATTTCACTTTTTGTTATCTCTACTACGGCATTTTCATATTTTGTTAATAAATGCGACTAAAAAAATGTATGCATGTTCCCTTTTGTGCTAAGCAAGGCTAGGAAATTTTTTCTCCCTCTTTATCTATTGAAAAAAAAGTAATACTATTGGTTGGAATTTTTCCAGGTCCCAGGTTTTGCAGAGCGGCTAGCATTTTTTTAATATACAGAGCGTTGAGTGAGTCACACTTTTTTCCATTTGGCACCAATTTGGGGGACATTTCACACAAAGTCATCTGATCCCAAACTAGGCATTATGGGTATTAGAGACTGATGTACGTACATAAGTTGATAAATAACACCCAGACACAGAACAAACACTTGTGTTCTTCACACAAATGTTTGCCCCGGGGGGGTTCGAACCCGCGACCCACGGCGTGAAAGGCAGACTCACTACCAACCACACCAAAGGACTTGTCAAAAACCACTTTATGTGAGCAGTTTATCTTATCTACCATGTGACTTTTAGACCTCTAAGACTTTTTTTTGTAAATATATTTTATTTGATTGTTTCTTATATTAACAATTATTTATTTTAATTTGTATCCACTACATTTTTATTTATCAATAGCCTAGTAGAATGATCCATTTTTTTTTCATTTATTTCTACGCTTACCAACACATTTTGCAGCTGTGTCAAAAGCAATCGGCTAAGGCTGTCAGAAAAAACAAGTTGGTTATTATTTCCGTCAAATATACTCTGGTTTTAGTGTCACGACTGCAAAATAGATTGGAAAGCGTTGGAATAAAGGAAAAACATGGATTATATACTGTCCCACTACTGGGCAAAGGCCTGTTCTTTGGTCCTCCAACTGTCGCAGTCTATTGAATACTCGTAATGTAAAATAATAAAGTTTAGAAAATATTTTGTAGAGACTTATGTTCCTTGTAAATAAAATAAAGACCCAATAACAAATAAATACTTATATTTTTATTTATTTATTTACCATTTGAACATTGTACACTTAAAACTAGTATAAAATCCAACTCTATCATTAATTACACATTATTAAATTAATATTAAATTATTAAAAATCATATAAACAATCATTAATTTCATTATTAAATTTGTCACAAAGATATTCGTTAATATTGTAGTAAAACGGTAGTACTCGTAGTTATTCAACAACAGCATTCAATTACTTGCATCGGCCGGGAATCGAACATACAACGCAATACTTGGAGGAACATTGATTGAAAATAAAATTCGATACAGCTCCTAGAGTTACTTCACAATAATGGCTTGATGCAATATCGTTCTAGATTATTATCGATCATTACGTTTAATGAGATCTGAATTCGAATGCATCTGAAATTATCTCGTCGATTCTGCCAAGGTCAATTCATTCTTAGTAGGCCATAACAATAATTAAGTACTACATACATTGCTCCATTAGACCGAAATTATTGTCAAATTATAGTTTAAATACAGCATAATTTTTCGCTGATTATACATACAAGGTGTAAGGGTCGGTGTACCGAAAACTGAAAGGGCGTGCTCAGTCAACGAAACTGAACAAATGTCCCAAAAAATGTTTTTAGGAAATGATTTTAAAAAGTGGTTCATACAAACTGTTGAATTATAGTAAGCAATTAGTATGGAGAGGTCAAAAATGCCTTTAATTTCCCTATAATGTTTCTCTGGAAAAGTTGTTCAGTTTTGTGGTCCGAGCACGCCGTTTTAGTTTTCGGCACAACGTCTCTTACACCCTTTATAGAACCGTTGTCATGTCAGATAATCTTTTTTGAAAAATAAAATAGGAAGATAGTTCAAATAGCATAGTTTGTCTCTGTATCGGCCAAACGGTAACAACTTTCCCAAAGAAACATCGGCTGAAAAACGAGAAAAAATTTTGGTCGTCCCATACAAAATCCACTGTTGCCGATGTAAGGTTTATATGAGAAAGCCAAAAAAATAATTTAGTTTTTCGACCCATGTTTCTTTGGTAAAGTTGTTCAGATTCGTGTTCTGAGTGACATACTAAATTTTGGCCAGGGGTCCAAAAATAACCCATGTATTTATGGCCTATTTGGCGCAAGAGCAGCCTGCCTTCTGTTCCGTATGTTGCAGATTCGATTCCCGACCAGGGTACTTCAAACGATGAGTTCGTAAACTACATTTGAGCGATTGAGTTTCCATATGGATAATAAAATTGGTTCGTTGATCGAATGGCATACAGTAATAATTATTACACACGAGGTCAACATTGCAACATACTGATCATCTCGGTTAAAGGTGAGACCACACCTGCTTCGCAAAACGTAGCGCTTCAACATATCATAGAGGATTACCGAAAATTGCATTACATGCTACATCTTCGAACGGATCGTCATTTAACATCAGGTGTGATCGGAGTCGAATGCTCACCTATTTCAACAAAGGCCGGTATTTCACTGGGACACCACGGTGGCGCGATCGGTTGCACCTCTGGTGTCCGTAACCAGACACCAGTAAAGATACCAGTAAAGACACACCCTGCGGCCACAGTATTATGGGCTATATTTCACTGGGAGTGGTAGCGCGACCAACATCCGAACTGGTTGCGAAGCCAAATTGGTTGCGCAACCAAACGGACACCAGGAGAGTAACTCTCTATAGAGCTGTATACATTTTGTTGGTAGCGCGACTGGTTGCGCTGCCATGGTGTCCCAGTGAAATACCGGCCAAAGAGATCTGAACCTCGCTGCGCTTTCAAATAAAAAAATTTTTTTTTTAAAGAAATGGGCCGTGTGTGCTACAGTGGTTTTGTTTTGCGGTTTATTCCTACACTTATTGGTGATAGAATCGCTCTACTTGAATTATGTTCATCGAACTTTCAATAAGTATCTTTAACAAAATCTGCAGGGCCCTTTCTTTTGGCTTTTGTTTTATATAACCTTTTCATACAAATCACAATCCTATTTTGAAATTGTGTAAAGTTGCCTGATTTTCCGATATTAAAGAAGGTACGGGCACTGTGCTTTGGTCGGAATGCAAATTATCACCAGAAGTAGATGTAGTGAAATTTCGCGCCACAACGATCCGCGAAAGATATTTCAGTCAAGTCTGACGTATAGTACTTATCTAGTCCCTGAGTCTGACATACTAGAGCTGAATCTTCGCGTTGGTGCGCAAGGTCTTGTCATTTGTGACATTTGTTTTATGGTTGCGGATCGTTAGGACGGTTTGGACGCGGAAATTCTGTGTGTCAAACTTTACGGAAAGATCCGTGCGGTTCATTTGTGTCGCTACACTTACTTTGATAGTGGTTTTTACACCAACTGTACTAAAGACTAGTATGCGCTATGAAAACTCCGAATTTGGCGTGGTATGTTGGTCGTCAACCTTGAAGGCCTCGTGGCCTAGTGGCTAATGCTTTTTATTTCCGATCACAAAAGTTAAGGAAGGTTTCTTGCGTTTTGGAAAGTACATTAAGTCATTGATCACTAGATAAATATACAAGTTTATTTAGTTTATTAGTTGGTTCATTGATCAGTTTGTGAGTTTGTTTATTCTAAGCTATATCAGAATCGATTTGGCTACTGTCAACAGAGTAAGTTTGACTTGCCACTGTCTTAAAGGCAATACACGATAACCGACTAGTTAACTGAGTCACACTTTCTGAACTTAGGTGTATGACTGAAGAAGACAGAAAGGCTTATTATGCTACGCTATTCTCTTTGTATGTAATTTATTTAATGGCATCACATCTCATTACAAAACGTATTTCGCCAATGTCAAAGTAAAGGAATTGTTACAAAAATATGGCGACACGCCAATGTCCAGTGAAAGAAAGATTTGCACAGGAATCCGCATCTCGAAGATCGCCGACGAGGAAAGCCTGTGCACCACGATGACTCCGATAAGTTGATAGGGGATATTATAGAAGTCTCGAAGAAAGCCGCTTCTCACCATCCAAAAACTTTAGTAGACGAATATATTTCCATTTTCCATTAAATTTTCACTTTATAAGATGTTTATTGGATAATATCCTATCAAAATTATACTTTAAACTCTCAAATGAACAAATAAAACCAAAATTGAAACAAATTCGCGTCTGCCATCTTCAAATGCTGACAAACGACCCGCTATTCTCTTTATCGAAGATATTGTCAAGAGGCGACAATCAATTGTCACCTGTCGTAAAGTCACTAGTCACTACCAAGGAGGTTTAAGTAGCAGAACTTTCTGCTATGGAGGGAGCCAAAAGCGTATCACTTTCTTACGAGGGACCTCCATACTAAAATGTATGGATTTTTATCAAATCCTAAAAACGTAAAATTTCACTTTCGCAAACAAAGTTTATACTAAAACATTAGATTTTTAAAGAGTTGTTGATTTTTGTAAAATTTAATTGTGTTTTTTTAGGCGACTGGGTTACGCGATACACTTCACTAGCTCATACAGAATATGTATATGACGAACTCTATAGTTTTTTACTCTGAGGTCACAACAATATTTGTCAATGTCAAGCTGAGGTTTTGATCGCCTGTCAAGCTTCATTGAACGGAGTTACACATTCTTCCTGCGTGTGTACCACGTCGAATCTAATGGTCATTGGCAAAATACTCGTACATCTCACCGCTAAGAGATGTGAAAGCAAGGAATATACTACTCTCTGAGGGTGTAAAAGCCATATAAAAAAAAATTACAGGTTAGGGCTCCCACACACGACCGATAATCGATGACTGATTTTCTTGTATGACGTTTAGGGAGGTGATCGATCAAAATAATATTGACTGACACACGATGTCGATGATTTTATTTTTGTTAGTAAGATAAGATTCCATGAACATATTATTTTCATAAGTCTCGGTATTATCAAAAGCTTCTAATGGTCATTATTTGTTAATATACAGGGTGTTAGGCTAGGATAACAATACAAGATGTTCCGCGCTCACTCCCGCGACAAATTTTTTTACTTCTGCGCATTAACGGTCACAGACAAAGTTATTTTGTACGCAGTATACATAATTATTGTCGCATTGTTACGAAAAGTAGGTAACGTTCTATGAAATTAACACGTTCACTGCGGTGGCGCTGAAACAAAACTTACTGCCAGTGCGTTACGAGACATATACTACCCGTATCTAAATTTCCCGCTACGCGTTACGGCTTCTATTTTGCCGTACCAGGGCCTGACTTCCAAGGTCTACCAAGACGTGGAAACTCATTATTTAATTATAATTTTTTATTGACTGATAGGTTACATCCTTGAGTATATACAGCTGCCATAGCACGGGGTTCTGTAGACTATTTATAAAGATATAGGACTTTTTGTAACTGGTTTTGGTTTTTGGTTTCTGTTAGACGAATAAGCACCACATCATTGATCTGCACTTATGGCTCGCTTATCTTATATCATTGTTGCTCTTGCTCCGACACGCGAAACATACATTCACACACACATACATTCACTACCACACACTCTCTTACTTCTTTTAAATTGTACCATCATCTTGATTATTGCATGCTAATTATAACTTAAATAGGTAGTTTTCTCACAGTCACTTTGTTTTTGTATATGTATACTTTCCTCTCCCCTAGATTATATAAAAATATCCGTTTCCGGAGGTGGATGCCTGGTTACCTATGGTACAGGTTTACCTAGTTTAGGGGCCAGCCTTCACAAACAAAATCATGTTTTTCTTTTCATTTAGGTTACTGATACCATTATAGTCTTAATTTGTTTGTGTGAGGAAATAAATACTTTTTCAACACATTTGCTCATAAAACAGCTGTATTTGCACTGTATTTAGGTCCATAATCCAGCTTATTAAAAACGCGTGCTTTTCTCATTATATATTACAGCACTAGTTACATAATTTTTTTTTTTTTTTATATATTAACAAAGAGCAAGGAGTTCTAATGTCTAAAATATTTATGACATTTTCGTAAATATATACGTAATGTTGATGAAAATATATAACATTAACAGTTTTTTGCATGAGATTAGTTAAATTTGACAACAAATTAACATTAATTGATTTTGTAAGCAATAAATTTAAAGTTTTTGTACTTTTTTAATGACTACGCTGTTTGGGAGCATTGCCACTGCTTCGTCACAGCTCCTCATTTGAAAAAAGAAATGCGCGCGCAACAAGAATTCCGCGCGCCATTTTTAGAAGTATTTTCATTTGCTTTGATTTTTGTGACTAACTAACAATGTCGTTCGTCGGTTTCAAGCAATGAAGAAGAACTTAATTTAACCCCACAGGAAATAATTACTGGAGCACAAAAGTGAGTCTCCTTCCAGCATATTCAAAGGAAAAATAGGTACATTCTTGCCTACGAAAAGTTCATTGAATGGAAGAACAGCAAAAATGCCATTTCGTTTTCAGAGAATGTCTTTTTGGCTTATTTCAATGAGCTGGCAAATAAGTTTAAACCTAGCTCTTTGTGGTGTATTTATTCCATGTTGAAAAGTATTGTGAGAACGAAAAATGGAGGCTCAGGAATTACAGGTAAGCGAATTCGATTCGTTTTTATTCGCAAATGTGTTGAAAAACGTCGTAAGAAGCTTGTGCGCTTTGGTGATTACACCCTCGGCTCCATTACGCCCTCGCCTGCGGCTCGGGCTGCAATTTTTGAGCCTCGGCCGTAATATCCAAAATAGCGCACGTGCATCTTAATGTACAATTTTTTTGTAACTGAGTGATTTACAGCAAAATACTTGCCGTATAGCAGAACTCAAAAAATGTTAGGGATGGGAAACACTCGTAGACTGAACAAAAACATTTTTATCGATAGCCCCGTTTAATTTTGGTCGATGGACTTACGAAAATTGATTTCGACTAACTTACCAACTTACTTCCCCCCCAGGGGGCGACCGAATCGTTCATTGGCTCTCCGCCTGTCAAAAATAACTGTCATAGATAGACTTGATCTGACCGCGCTGTAGTTATTTTTATGTTTTTGTCGTATTGTCAGTTTTGTGAAATAGGCTCAGGTAAGTGCGGCTCAACCTTAAAGTATTTACTAGTCCATGTTATGCCCAAGTGGACCATTTCGCAAAAGTATCTGTTCTCATGTTGAGTAAATTGGAGTGTATTGCAAATTGTAATGAAATGAGATGCACCGCTACAGAAATATTGTAAATATTGTGTAACATTTGTTGCATAGTAACTGCCAGAAGCATACTTGTTTGTAAATATTGAAAGTAAGCAAGAACCTAGATACTTTATGAAACTTGTTCTTTAAAAAATTTATGATTAGTATTAGTGTAGAAAACTAATGAAGAGGTGTTAAACATGGTTAATGAAAGAAGAAGCATATTAAATACTATTGAAAATAGACGAGGGAACATGTTGAAACATCTGATACGACACGACAAATTTTTAAAAACTATCATAGAAGGAAAGGTTGAGGGAAGGAGAGGTAGAGGAAGGCCAAGACGTTGCTACGTGGACCAGATTAAGGAAAAAATAAATGTCGTGTCGTATCAGAAAGTCAAACAAGTTGCAGAAGATAGGAAGGCGTGGAAGTTACTCCACCGACAAGAGCGTAGCTCTTAAATAAGAAGAAGAAGAATTAGTGTAGCGAAATCCCTGCGTATTTTTTGCGCAGAGTTTCGCTCATTTCGCTCGCAATGCTTTCCGCTATAAATTACCTATGCTATGATATGACACATTGAGCGAAATTTCCGCTGGTGTCATTCATAACAGACTCTTCGGTCGCGGAATTTTCGCAGATTTGTCGCTACAGTTAAATATTTCTGAATCATCATTGTCCTACCTACAGCCTGCTGCACAAAGCATCTTCAAAGTTAAAGATCCTTTAAATCTATTGCTCTCACTTTCTTTTTCAACAAAACAGAAAGAGTCAGCAATATACTTAAACGATCTTTAACTTCAAAAGGCGCTTTGTGCAACTGGCGGTAATTCTTATCATCGGCATCGGACGTGCGCTCCGCGTCAGTGTCAACCTGATCCAGTCCTTAATGCTTTAAATATTGTGAATTAATTCTATTCTAATTTTTTTGTAAGTAAATCTACTTATGATTTATGAAATAAATAAACATGAATATATTTTTTGTTAAATTGTTTTTACCCCTGCCCAAAACTTGGTAAAGGCTGTGATGTCCACAGTATAAATAAATAATAGCTGATACTAGCGAATACCATCTCAACATCTCGTCTTACCTCTGAGCCTTCGTACAGGGACGTTGCTCCTCTCTCTAAGTCCTTTCGAAGAGGAACTTGATTTTAAACTCTTAGGGTGAGCGTAAGCAGTTACGCAGATAGCGCAGGACAGCGCCGTACGCGTCTTCCCTTTCGCTTTTTTACGAATAAAACTGAAAGATAGAAATACTGTTCTGTGCTGCCCTGCGCTGTCTGCGTCTCAGCTTACGATCATCCTCATTATGGTGCAGCGCAGGGCAGAACGCATCTTCTCTCTGGCTCTATTACGAAGACAACTGAAAGATAGAAATACTGTTCTGTGCTGCCCTGCGCTGTCTGCGTCTCAGCTTACGATCATCCTCATTATGGTGCAGCGCAGGGCAGAACGCATCTTCTCTCTGGCTCTATTACGAAGACAACTGAAAGATAGAAATACTGCTCTGTGCTGTCCTGTGTCGTCTGCGTCTCAGCATACGCCCACCCTAAGTGTCGTACTGAGACGTATTTTGAGATAATGCAAAACTTGAGAAGCTGTCACCAAAGCGAATAACATCTTGAGTCTTGACAGTGCACTCATCTGGTACGCTCTCAGGAGCGATATTGAGAGCGATTTGAAGAACACAAAAGTCTAGGCTTAAAAGCACGCTCTTGTTAAAGCACGAAAGAACTATACAAGGTGTAACAAAAAGGGTATATCAACCCTGAAGGATGTGATTCTGCCCATGAAACTGAACAACTTTCCCTAAGGAACATAGGTCGAAATACGAAAAAAAATTTTGACCTCCCATAGAAACTGAATCAGCTGATCGCGCATTTTGTTCAAGGAGGTCAATTTTTTTTTCGTATTTCGTCCAATGTTCCTTATGGAAAGTTGTTCAGAATCATGGGCAGAATCACATCCTTGAGGGTTGATATACCCTTTCTGTTACACCTTGTATAACGCCGCTTATTCTATGGTGTGACTATAGGTCGGTTGGGGGAAAAAAGTTAGATACACCCCAATATACTTAAAAATATGTCTTGTATCTTGAATCCTGTTAATGTTTGACCTCAACTCATATTAAATTAAATAAACTGGTTTGAACGCTTGTGGAATTCTATATACTTTCTACTACCTATTTATAATGCGTAATATTACATAACGCTACATAAGTATAAAGTTTATTTTATTTATCTCTCAAGCGAGCAATTCGTAAGATCGTTATTTTTTATCGCGAATCTTAAAACAATGAAATATAAATAAACAATTACGTTTTATTTGGTTTACGATGTGAAAAGAAAAATAATACTTGTCTGCTGTTGTACAGTTATCGCTTCGAACGAATAAAGTAGACGATAACGTCTTTGAGAACGTAATACCGATCTAATGGATTATATATTCTTTATTGTACTACAAAACAAAACAATTATAAAATGTTATATATAGATGAAGTTAACAATGTTATGGCGAGCTTATCTCTTTGAAGAGATCTCTTCCAGCCAACCAATCTTAAGTAAGAAAAATACAACGTGATTTTGTAATGCCTGACTGTACTTGAATATGGTACTCAGTACATGAAACTGAACAACTTTCCCCAAGAGACATAGGTTGAAAGATGAGGTTTTTTTTTGTCGTCCCATACAAATTCCAGTATTGACGGCGCAAGGTTTGTATGAGGAAGCCAAATTTTTTTAAATTTTCCAACCTATGTTTCTTGGGGAAAGTTGTTCAGTTTTATGTACTAAGTACCATATTCAAGTATAGTCAGGCATTACAAAATCACGTTGTTTAAGTATATAGACGGGGACAAGAATGTGTACACAATTATTAATATTAAATAATAGTAGGAAAATATACACTACCTATTAATCATACATACGAGTACATATTCATAAGTTAAATATACTACTCATACTGACTATTATATTTTATCGCCTAACTATGGCTTATTTTTTATAAAACTCTATTTCAAGCCCCCAGATTGCATCAAGCATGGCTTAACGCGCCTTCCAAAGAACTAAAAACGCTTTGGTCTAGTTGTAAAACTCTAGAGGTCACTAATAGGGTTCCATTAAGCTTATCACCAACCTTTAACGACACCCTGGATTAATCTTTAAACAATAAATTGAAATTACCGGCACATGAGACATACCATCTTAGTTCTCAAAGTGAGCAACGCGCTTTGCTGTCTTATTAGTGTCAAAATATGCCATTAATAAGACAGTGGGTGTTATAGGCGCTGGTGACCACTTTCCATCAGGTGGCCCACCTGCTCGTTTGCTCACTTGTAAATAAAAAAAATCTTTAAAGAATACTTATCTAAAGATTAATAAATCTGTAGGTACATCTCATTGCTGGCTCTCACACCAAAAAGAGTTTTATATTTTGGGGCACCGGCAAATGAACCTTTGCTGCCCATTCTCTAATTCAATCCATTAGCCGCCTTTTATGACACTTATAAAAGAAATAGGGTAGTATTTTTAACAGGCACCTATTTAAACCGATAGTTAAATCAACGATTGCATGGGTCACCTTTTCGAGTTGACATTTAATTTTAATCACTAATGGTCAGAGCAATCAATTCAGTTAGGCAGGTCTCAATTTTTTTAAAAGCTCATTCTCAAGGTAGTCGCACCTTCATTGCACTTGCGCATCTTTTTTGCCCAAGTTTACATAACCCTCGAACGTGAAGGTTGACTTTCTTTGGCGGGGAGGCTGTATGCGCACAGCCTTTGCCTCAGTAGTAACTGTGGAGCGCGCACTCGCGCCTGTGCTGTGTATTCATAATTTTTAATCTACATTTCTAAAGTGCCAGTGACGTTTGGATCATGCGTCTTCTATTTTGGGTAAGTGAAAAAAAATTGTAGTTTAATTAATTGAGTTCGAATTTTAAACGCGGGCGTGCGGGTTAGCGAGGCTAGTTTTATGAAGTCTGTTGAAGTCAAATCCACTTTCTTTAGTGAAAGTCAGAGATGATCGGCTCATCTTAGTAGCTTGTTTTTATTGATTCGTGTACAAGTGTCGTTAGCGCGATTGGTCGCCATTTTTACTACCGGTGCCCTTTACGGAGAAAGAAGAAATTACGCGTACGACAGTGTTCCGGTGCGTTTAGAGTCATAATTGTAATATAACTTTATGTGGTTCCAACAATTATTTGATGCGCGTAATCATCAGTTTGTGTGTCGTTAACTTTTATGAGCTTTCTTCTGATTTTAAATTACAAAATTTGCGTAAGAGTGGAATATGATTTTTGAAATGAACCGTTTAATTTTTATTAGGTATTGGAATAAAATTTACATATTACGTAAATTTTTAAAACCTTTGAACCATATTCATACAAAATATTTTTCTCGTATCTTTTCTCTACGAGAAAAATATCTAATCTAATCTCTCTTATCTTTTGAATCGAATTTTGTTGCTTTATTTACAGTAGATTTACAAAATTATAAAAAAAAATGGAGCGGCTTTAAGATTACAATGTCAAAAATTTACTTAAAATATGATTGTAATAATTATTTACGATTTTTTTCTCTTAAAATTACAGATTTTTATTTAAAGTCGATCTTCCATGCATCAAAAAGTAGGTCATATATTAAACTAAAAATGTATTTTTAATACCGCAGACCATATCTCTACAATTCACATACACCACAAGTGGGTCATACAGAATCGTTTTGCAAGTTGCGCCGGCGGCGCAGCCCGGATGTCAAGTTTTCTCTCATTTGCTCCTCGGCGCATACTATCCAAACATATTATGTAAAATTGCGAGTTTTCCGTTATACAAATACATTTGGACATTTTGTAGTTTTTTGTGGTTAGAGTTTGTCATAAATCATAATAGTTTGTAAGAGATGTTGTTGGATTTCATAACAGCCTTAATGAAGCTTTACGCCAGTCTTCTGCAATTTTTTTAAAACCGCCTTTCGGCTGAGTTATTATATTAGCAACGAGGTTCGTATGCTAGTATTTAGCTGCAGAACTATTAATTGTCCACTTAATAAATCTTAGGCCCGCCCTTAGTCGCACCCGACACTACATACATCGAGTGCGAATTTAAAATTTGAAATTAGAAGGTCGCGTAGGCCCGCATATTCAGTACAAAATACTCTCAGAAGCACCACGAGAATCTCGCAGGAGTGTGCACGCGGGTGTGCGGGGTAGATTGCAAGGGGGGCGGAGAGTGTCCGATCTGTATGATAGTCCTATTACTTTATTCTGTGCCTTAGTACAGTCTGCCAAAAAAGTCATCTATCAGTTTAGACAAAACGTTCCACGTAACAAATACCAGTAAGGTTGAATATAACCATGGACAAGTTATCGTATTAGTAACTCTTAGAAAGGCGAGTTCAACATCAACATTTATAATGCGCACGGCTATAGAGTGGAATTCTCTGCCTGCGTCTCTGTTCCCGAGTTCATATAACCCGAATCTATTCAAGTCTCGAGTGAATAGGCTTCTTCTGGGTAAGCTCGTTCCATCGTCGACCTCATCTCTGTCTTCAAGACTGAAGACCATTTTCAATAAAAAAAGAGCTTACTGTACATCTGTGCAATTAAATTTAACAAATAAATGAACTATAACCCTTTATAACTTTTTGCCATTTGTTCGAACTCACAAATCACTCTACATCATGTAAAAATAGTTTGCATCTAATTAGGAAAAATC
The DNA here is from genome assembly GCA_947532105.1 of Athrips mouffetella. NCBI lineage: Eukaryota > Metazoa > Arthropoda > Insecta > Lepidoptera > Gelechiidae > Athrips > Athrips mouffetella. The sequence goes on along the minus strand of OX383975.1, from coordinate 5,151,481 downwards.
ACGATGAATTTAATTAAACGCATGTTATAAAAAATAATTTATAGTCACACACATTTTTTATATTTATTTCTCGCAATTGCACGAAATAGGAAAAAGAAAATAAAAACGTTTTGTACCATGCACGCGTTGATGTCTTTTGTATGCAAAAGTCGTAACTACATTAAAAACTTCATAATTATTCGGTAATATCAATTAAAATTTGCAATTCTTATTCGTGTCATATTACTTTTATTACTTCATAATTTAAGCGCTCGGTAACCAAAAAAACTTACTTTCTAAAGTCAAGAGCGTCAGTCAAAAGTTTCATTTACAGTCAAATGCACATACAAGCTCGACACACTGGATTTTTTGTTTTACCATAGTTTTGTTACTTCTACCATATCCTATACTATTAAACAAGCAATATTTGTATACAAGCAATAATTTGTAATGTATATATATTTGTAATTGGTTTCTGGAGAACGGCTCTAACGATTTCGATGAAAATTAGTATACAGGGGTTTTCGGGGGCAAAAAAATGGGAAAATTCGTTTTCACCGTCTTTTTTTATTTTCTTAGCGCGTTTTAGTGCCTTCAAGAAACTTACAGCGCCATCTGTTGTTGAGTAGCATAACTTGCTCACACGGTGGTATTTTAATCACACAGAGCATAGCTCGGTCGCCCAGGTACTAAATACGAGTACTAATATAACCATTCGTGTGGTGCTGGCAAAGATTAATACCAACCCATCTCTACCCGTGGGTGTCGTAAGAGGCGGCTAAGGGCTTACAAACCAGAGCATGGGCAGCAGCATATATCTGTGTATCGTACCATCTTACAAACTGCGGTCACCAACACCAGCAGCGGTCCCCAGTCGCAACGCTTATGAGCATGGTGACGGTGGTAAATCCACTCCTAAGTACCAAGCGTTTTTGATGGAGTTCTGGAGACATTTCAAGGGATGATATGATGATGATTGATGACTATAAATACTGACACTTGTACTTTTGTCTACAAAGATTGAGCCTAATATGCGCTTGGCTGTACCTTCAATAGCAAATTGAACATTTTTGTTGACTATAGTTCGAATCTTGATAGTGCTTGAGTTTGGAGCTGTTTTCGTTGATATGTGATGGGCTGTAACGAATTGCATTCATTTCGTGCAACAGTAATGTTCACACAAAACTTCAATTTGATGTATAGAGTTTACATAAATATTACATTAAAGATGAGAGCTCAAAGTACGATTAACTTCAGTAGTGACGGAAAAAGTATCGTTGAAAGTAGTATATTCATCGATATACGTTGTCATCGTAATACGAAAAGGGTATCTAACCTAAAGGATGTGAATCTGCCCATAAAACAGAACAACTTTCCCTGAGAAACATAGTCTTTAATACGACTTTTTTACCCTTTCATAGAAAGTGAATCGGCTGATAGCGCATTTTGTATGGGTGGTTAAAAATTTGTTTTCGCATTTCAACCTTTGTTCTTTAAGGAAAGTTGTTCAGTTTCATGAGCAGATACACATCCTATAAGTTTGATATACGTGCCAAACCTTGTATAAGTCGCATGTGAATAAGCTTCTAGGTAGGCTGGCTAGATTGAGGTTAAGACTTCATTACAAACAAATTCATTCATCAGACTTACTTGTAGGTACAGTTTACCGCACGTCAGAAGAAGCACTTTGACCTTGAGCGGGTCTCTGGTTTCAGGCGTTTGAAGTGTAAGGCTGGTTCAGCTTATACTGGTTTTTCTACCACTTACTTGCTGCCGTGCGTACCTGTGTTAAACGAAGCTTCTGAGAAACTCGTCACATTGCCAGTATTATTTTTTTCGAGTAATTTTTCCTTTCGTTGGCTCGGGGACCCAAAGAGGATCTTAGCCACCGACACCAAAAGCCACCAGTTTTCTCATTTTTGCCCCTCCAAGCATTTTGTCCGCGTGGTGCTGGCAAAGAATAGTACCAGCCCATCTCTAACCGTGGGTGTCGTAATAGGCGACTAAGGGCTTATGAACCGGAGGATGGGCAGCAGCATCTTTCTATATACCATCTTACATACTGCGGTCACCAACATCAGCGGTCGCCAGCCACAACGCTTACAAGCGTGGTGACTATAGTAAATCCCCTCAAAAGTACAAATTGTTTCCAAGAAGTCTTTTGCGCTAGTGCCCTCTAATCAATCACATAACTCCAGCTACTTACACAGTCTGACACAATAAAAAATAAAATACCATCTCCCAATATAAGCACATCACTAGCAATCATATTTCATAATCTCGCGGCAATTTAACATAATCTAAGCGATGGCAGAAGATGTGGAAATAACACGTAGACTAATGTCCGTAGTCCGCACTATGACATAATTTCACATTTCGTTTTCTTGTACCGAACGAAATATAATTTAAGATGATTTCACAGTTTTGGTGAATTTTTTATTTCGGAATACATATTTTGTGTGTTATGGTAGTTTGTAGTGATGATGAGGAAAAGTAACTTTTTTTTAATTGTCGATGGGCTTACTCTGGACCTCGATGTAGTCTTGAGGACAGAGATGAGGTCGACGATGGGACGAGCTTGCCCAGAAGAAGCGTATTCACTCGCGACTTGAATAGATTCGGGTTATATGAACTCGGGAACAGAGACGCAATCCGAGAATTCCACTCTTTAGCCGTGCGCATAATAAAAAGGTGTTTCAAAGCGCTTTGTGCGAATGTATGGAATATCAACCATGTTTGTGGAGAAAACATATTTGAAAGTCAGTAATACAAATACAAATACAAAATACAAAAATACAAAATATTTTATTGCTTTAAAAAACAAACTTTTTACAATAAGTCGCTGGAACCTCCTTTTAAGCAAAGCATTGCCTGTGACAGGAGGCTCCGCTCTTCCGTAAAGTTACACTAAATATATATTTATTTATTACAAAGTAGCTGATGTGAAATTTAGAAACTTTTAATCAAATTAATATAACGTCTAATACTAGTTTAATAACTATGATATAATATTTAATACATATAAACATACATAATATATATTTATTTATATTTATATATATATATACACAATACATATATACACCTAAAAATAACAACAACACAATATAAATAAAGATGAAATAGGAAATAAACACTAAATGACATATTAATAATATCAATGTTTGTCAGTATGAGCGTAGGTGTTTTGTGAGTATAATTGTGTGTATGTGTGTGTGTTTGCATGTGTGTGTGGGTGTGTGTGCGTGTGTGGGAGTGTGTGTGTGGGAATGTGTGTGTGGGAGTGTGTGTGTGAGTGAGTGTATGAGTGCCGCCAGTTACAATTTTTTTTTTTTTTCTTTTTTTTTAGACTACATTTTGTAAAAGTAACTCTGTCTCGTCATAGTTTTTTGTTTGTAACCAATTTACTAAAAGCTGTTTACATTTATGGTATCAGTTAGGGTATAAATTTATTTCTTTGTTAATTTTATTATATAAATAAGCGGAACGTTTGCTATATTGTATGCTTGCAAATGTAGTTTTTGTTTGGGGAACCTGAGCTACACAGTACTTCCTTCTGTTTTTGATTATACTAGGATCATACGGTAGTGTTTTATGTATTTTTAAAATTATGTGTAATACATACAATTTCCTGACGGAAAGGATGTTGCTTATTTGATAAAGGCTCTCTGTTGAGAAAGTCCTTTTCTTAAAATACATGGTTTTAATTAATGACCGCTGAGCTCGTTCGACGTCTAGAAAACGTGTTTTAGCAGCACCTCCCCAAGCAGGGATACAGTACACAATAATGGATTGGACCAGAGATACATATATTTGGTTTAAGAGGTTCTTGGAAAGGTTAGAATTTCCAGTAACGTTTCTTGGAGTCACGTGTCTCAGTGTCTTAAAGATCCACGTAAGCTTTCTCACTCTACTTATAACATGGTCAAGATGCGAATACCAAGAAAGACGCTGATCCACAAGTACACCTAAGTATTTGGTATGTGTAACCTTTTTAATGCACATACAACTACAGTTTTCCTTGTCCATTTCATAAGAGCACGTGTGAACTTTTATGTTAAAGTTGTCATCAGGTTGTGTGTTATAATACATACTAAAACAGATATAATTAGTTTTATTGGTGTTCAGAGTGAGGAGATTATGTCTTAACCATTTAGCAACCTGTAAGAGTCCTTTTTCAGCACTGGCTTTTACTTCATTCCAAGTTTTCCCAGTGAAGACGACAGCAGTGTCATCGGCATACGAAAAAATATTGGCATTATTAATGTTCATGCCACACAGGTCATTTATATAAATGAGGAAAAGCGTAGGACCCAAAACGCTTCCTTGGGGTACGCCAAAAGACACCACTGCATCCTCACTGGTGTAGCAATCCAACCTGACTTTTTGTTTTCTATCGCTAAGATAGTCGCTGAACAAAGAAAGTGGGGTTCCTCTAATTCCAATTTTTTCTAATTTCCTTACAAGGATGGGGAGAGAGACAGTATCGAACGCTTTTTTAAGATCCAAAAATACTGATAAACTTCTTTTGTTTTTATCCAACTGTCCCGCTACTAAAGAAGTTAACGCAATAACCGCATCTTCCGTGGATTTTCCTTTTCTAAAACCAAACTGGGAGGGTGATAATATATTGAATTTTGTTATGTAATTTAGCAGACGAACATTTAAGAGTTTCTCAAGTATTTTTGATATCGCTGGTAGAACCGAAATAGGTCTATAGTTACCGATATCATCTCTGTCCCCACCCTTGTATACAGGAGTAATGATAGATTGTTTTAATTGAAATGGAAATATTCCCTTATCAAAACAAAGGTTAGCTAAATGAGTAATTACAGGGATTACTTCACTTTTTACAAATTTTAAAAAGATTGTAGAGATACCGTCCCAGCCCGGGGCACTGTCAGATTTAAGGTTCATTAAGATATTGTTTACTTCGATTTGGTCCGTATGCAATAATACAAAAGAATTTGTTTGGGTTGGTAGTTTGTCCAAATAAATATTGTTTTCCTCATTGTTATTGTTAGGGCTAATTTGGTGTGCAAGATTTTTACCAATGGTTGCAAAATATTCATTAATAAAATTAACAGATTCAGTGGGAGATGATTTAATGTTAAATAGTTCATTGTTTGTTGCACGTGTTTTGCTACTGTAAGTAATACTTTTTATATTTTTCCATAACAATTTGTTATTTTTAATTGATTTACTTATTAGTTCCTTTTCATATTTACGCTTAAGTTTTTTTATTAAATTATTACAATAATTCCTATACCGGATATATGTTAATTTAGATATTTCATTGTGTGGGTCACTACGAACGTTTCTCTGTAGTTTGTTTCTGTTTTTAATGCACCGTAATATTCCTGTGGTTATCCAAGGTTTTATGATTCGTTTATTTTTAGGTATATTTATAATTTTAGTATTTATTTTTACAGTCTCAGTTATCTTGTCTATTAAAGAGCTGATCACAATATTTGGGTCATCACAGAAAAGTAATTCAGATAAGTTCTTATTTTGTAAGAACTTAAGAGCCTCTTCGAAGTTTATAGTTGTTTTGGTCTTCTTTACTACTGGTCGATTTTTTAACTTTGCTAAAGAGAGAAACGTTGTAAAGTGATCCGAGGTGGTTGTAGGTAGTATCGCAATAGATGCTGCCAGTTTTTGTTTATTAATCTTTAGCATGAAGTGGTCCAAACAGTTTTTCCCACGAGTCGGTATTGTGTGCCCGGGTAATATCCCATAGCACGATAACATATTTAAATAATTAAGCCTGTTTTTATTTTCATAGTATGATTCTAAAGGTTTAGTTTTAATGTTAATATTGATGTCACCCGAAATTATGATATTTCTTACTGAATTTAAAGTCTCTAAGTGTGTACTTAAAGAATCTATGAAGCTTTCTGCATTGGCCATAGAGGGAGAGCGATAGATACAAAGAACAACATGACTAAGAACTTCTAATTGGAGACACGATGCTTGGGCCAATTTTATTTCCTTTATTTTATGTTTAAGTGTATTTTTTATATATATTACTACCCCATCATTTTGGTTTATTTGGGATGTAGTGGTGTAAACATGGTAGTTTGTTAGTTGAGGAATAGGTTTGTTTTCATTAAGTCGGCATTCTGTTAAGATAATTATATCAGTTTCAAATGAAAAGCTAGACAAAGTTATCATAAAGTCATCAAAATTGCAGTATATGCTTCTGATGTTCTGAGAAATTATAGTCAGGTCATTCTTATTAATATTTAAATATTTCCCAAGCTCTGTACAGTCACATTCAATAGTATGCGCTACCTCTAAACTGTCTATTTCATTTAATGTTTGGATATCACACATTGTTACAGATAAGCAGGTGTAAACACTTCAATTTAGCAATGGTATGATATTTGTGCACCATCAGCAAAGGTCCGTTTATGAAAATGGATGATTTGACTTGTTTTAATGATAGTGGTTTAAGGTCGGTACTTTTGGTTTGTTTATAGAGTAGGTTACTGTCTGTGGGACAGAGATATGGGTGTAATTGTATTTGATTTTGTGTGGTGTTCTGATAGTAGAGTGTATGTGTGAACTGGCATAAAAGAAGTGAGTTGTTAATAATG